>WEKX01001042.1:0-16545 GCA_013390025.1 Pitta sordida | reverse complement strand
TGTGATTCTGTGATTCTGTGACGTGGGGGGTGTTGCTCATTTGAGGTTTGTCATTTCTACTGTTGGGGTATCATGCAGTAGAAGGTCCCTTTAAAATCAAGGAGACACATGAAAAGGCAGGCAGGTATTTAAATTAAAAACCTTATTCCTGGTGTTACAATTTGTCATGCCACATTTGGTTTTCATGTGCTACTTGCACGGTTAAATTCATTGTGGGCCCCATAAGAAGAGACAGCATTTTCTGTTTCTGACAGAGTGATCAAGGTTTTGCTTGTGTATCTCCAGGAGGCAATGACACACAGCCCAAAGCTGCTAATGTGCTAATGAAGATACACAACAGAAAACATAATCAAAGACTCTGGGACTAAAGGGAATTAAAGAAGGCTTCAGCAGTACTGTGTGGCACCAAATGCTTAATCAGGAGAAAAAAAGAAAGTAGTTTTCTTAATAAGGAAGTGAAAAAAACCCAACAAAAACCACAAAACCCATGGGCCTCTAGCTTGGTGTGGCACTGGATTAAAACCAGTTTTGGTGTCTCCTACTCACAAGGAGATAGATAATATTTAGATAACTGCAGGACATCCCAGAGAAAATAATGAGAGGTGGAAGCCATATGGGGATTAATGCAGGCATTGAGAAACTGTGATCTTAAGCATAATCTTCAGGGTGTGTTTTGTTATTTTAAGTTCTTTTTCACGCCATGCTCCATTATTTCCAAATAATGATTTTTTAAATTTCTTAACAACCTTTCAGTAGATAAAGGGGACCTTCAAGAAAGCTGGAGAGGGCATTTGACAAAGGCATACAGTGATAGAACTGGGGGGCTTGGCTTTAGTTTGAGAGAGGGTTAGGTGTTAGATAGAATTCTTACTGGGAGTGTGGTAAGGTACTGGAACAGGTTGCGGAGAGAAGTTGTGGATGTCCTATCCCTGGAAATATTCAAGGCCAGGCTGGGTGGGGCTCCCTGCCGTGGCAGGGAGGGTGCAAGTAGATGATTTTTAAGGTCCTTCACAACTAAAACCACTCTGTGATTGTGTGATGATAGTCTTGCATCTTGGCAAACAACAGCTTGCTTCCAGTTGTGGCACATCTCAAAAGCAGAGCTCTGCAATGCTCTGATGATGGCTCAGTTCTGCATTGGGGTGCTGGTACCCCAAGTGCCCAACTACCCATGTAACTGCTTAGACTGGTTTGACAGGAAATATTCCCAGGGTTTGTGTGAGGAAGAAATGCCTTCTAAGGACTGTTAGTATCTGGCCAGCTTCCCTGAATGAGGAAAGGTATGTACTAAAAACAAATTAATCCCTAAAGATTTGGCAAAGGTGGTGTAATCAGAACAGAATAAATGCCTTGTGACAATAAATGAAAGTAATAATTTCCCTTAGAAAAAGCAAGATTGGATTACCTTTGGGGATGCGCATGGTACAGACATGTAAACAGGTCAGACAGAGGTCTGAGTGTTTCTTTGCATGCCATCTGCTAAACTGGCTATGTCTGCCCAGAAAGGCAAGGACTTGAATTTTTTTCAGTTAAGTTGCTGTTTTTTGGCATAAGGAGAAAAAACCTCAGCATAAAACACAAAGGGGTTAGGCAAAGGCAGTGTCCCAAGTGAGTTTGTGAAGCATATTTGTGAAGAGCATGTTTACACTAGCCCAAGAAAAAATGCTGAGAAAAAATGCTGTTTGTAAACCAAATAAAGAAAAGCACATTCTCCTGCCCAGTCGATCTGCAGCATGGCTTTGCAGAAAGGGTTGACCAGAAATGAAACTGGTGACAATCCAGAGAATGACAGTCTGGCAAGCACACGGAGTAAAAAGTAGTGCCTGGCGTCCAGCTGAAGCTGGGAAATCTCTCTGGCACATGGTAAAGTTATGTGTCACAAAGCTTTACCTTGAAATAAAAAAAAAAATGTTTGGGATATAAGGCAACCATGCCAGGAAGGCATGGCATTTCAATAGACCAAAATTTATATTGCTTCATTAATCAATATCTGGTGTAGTGGAAGGTTTTTGTATGAACGATTTCTTGGAAACTTGTTTCGCTCTGCAGCTGATGTTGCAAATGTCCTACAATTTTCTTCAGGTTTTTGATTTCTTAATTTTTAATTTCTTAATGAAATGAGGCTTTCGCTTAGGCTCTTACATCACTTGAAGAGCTAAAGAAAGAAGGAATACACTTACGGAGCTGTAAAGACCAGGCAGCAGAGGCAAAAGGACTCATATGTGAAAAAAAAAGAAACTTTAGGAGCAAACAAGGATGAAGAGAAACAGCCCTAAAGTCAGATTGAATCTGAAAGACAAATCCATTGCTTGATGGATATAATAATAATGAAAGGCAGTGGAAACCAGACAATTTCATGTGGGATACCTGTGTTTGCAGGCAGTGGAGCCCTAGGACTGCTCTAAGGTACCTGGGAAATCTAGCACAGGCAGCTGAGGCATCAATTGATCTTGCAGCAGATAGAGCTGGAGAGGATGTTAATTGGAGTAGTCATGGTTTACAGCCACACAAATAAACATAAATCAGCATCAGTTTCAGTTTATGCTCGCGTGACAGATCCTACAAACTGCAGCAGCTGAGGAGGAGATACACATCAGTTTGGAAGGCTTTGCTATGGGGGAACAGCCTTCAAGACACACTCCAGCCACCCCACCCAGTGTGGAGACAGAGCCATTGGGAAAAAACACGCCAAGGACATGGCTCCAAGGTTGAAGGGATCTAGAAGAGAATAACAGAGAGAACAATCCTAGTTGAAATGCAAGGCCTTGCAGACGTGCATAAATCAAGCAAAATCATTTTTCTCACTCCCCTCACACCTGTACCAGTATCTTTGGTACTCTTGTAAAGCCAAATCTGTACGTTTAAGATGGAAAAGTAAACTAAGTCTTGTTTGTCCAAGAAGTGCAGCGGCAGGCGGGGAATGCAGTGGCAAGATTTCCATTGACAAGAGTATAAAACACCCACAACAACTTTTATTGAAGGGCATGGGAAAGCAAGTGAAGGTCTTAATATTAAAATACTAAGTAATCCATATTGCTAGTGAAACTACAACCCGCAGTAGCTGCATGTCCCTGTAAACTCAGAATCACATGAACAATGGAGCAGGAAGGAAGCAATGGATAAAAGAGTAATGCTGAATCACCTACGGAGGAATTCAGGGAGCTCCACAGGCCCCCTGAGTGAATCAGGGAAAGGGAAAAGGAGTCTTGTTTATCTACAGCTCATAGTTATTGGACCTGTCTTCAGGTCATGCACCCAGCTCTGGCCTTGGATCCACTGCAGTGTTGCCCAGCTCTCAGTCTAACCATTTCATACTGCTGTCCATCATTGGAGCATATGAGGAAAAGTAAAAGCTAATGGACTGTAATCCACCCTTTCAGTGCTCCTGCTTGGGGTATGGCATTGAAGCCCTGGTAAAACCCCATCATTCCACCTTTAAGATGTGAAAATTTGCTTTAAACATATGTATATCTCTGTGTGTGGGGTGTGTGTGTGTGTGTGTGTATCCATATGTATATCACAGAATCACAGAATCACAGAATATTCTGAGTTGGAAGGGACCCACAAGGATCATCAAGTCCAACTCTTAACACTGTCTCCCTGACAGGAATCGAACCCGGGTCTCCCACACGCCAGGTGGGGACACTTACCACTGTACTAAAGTGGATTTTGTATCTACAGATAGTAGAGCAGAACTGACCTCTGAGTTCTCCCGCTGTGTGAGCCTTGGGTGTTCAGGTGAGTTTTCCTCCTTACTTCTGCATCACTTTACACACGTGCAGGAACGTGCTCCTCCTAGAGCCAATGCTGAGCACATGCAAACATTTATGGGTCCCAGACTGGATCCATCATTGTAAAGGACTGGATGGTTATCTAAACTAAGCGCTACCATGCTGAATGCATGTTTGGTGAATCACTAGTGAGCACAAAGTGGTCTCTCTAACACAGATGACTGACTGGCCATACCCTGAGGAATCTGTCTTGTCTGATGGTGATGAACCATTCCCAGTGAAACTGGGAGTTTGTTTCCTGGCTGACTTGAAGACAATCATACTGCCACCAAACAGCATGATTTACTGTGGTATCAGCAAAATAGTTTAGCTGTTTCTTCCAGTTGTTGTTTGGTTTTGTTCTTGTTGAGTCTGTTTGTTTGTTTTTTGCTTGAGCCTGGAATAGTGACTTCAAGTAATGCTAAACTGTGTGTAAGTCACGAATAAGCTAACAGCTGTAGCCAAAGCTAAAGTGCAGTAAATCACACATTTGACTAAANTATCACTAAGAAAAATAAGCCATAGACTGGGAAGGAAGTAAATAGTTGCTGGAGTAAAGTGAACTATGTTGTTGCCTTCCTTTGATGCTTTGCAAGCAAGTAAATGCGGAGAAATTGAGTGCCTCTGTCACCAATAATACGGCTTTAATCTTTGCTTTCACTAATGTTTTTGAAACCATTTAACGTTTTTGGAGTTAGATAGTGCAGCAAGTTCACTTTAATTAAAACAATAAGGTTCCTTCCCCCATGGCCTCACTTAGCAAAACTGCCTGCTGCCTTCCATGTGACTTTTTCCTGTGTCAGGATATCTGAATAATCATGGGATTATTCAGAAGAGCAGTGCTTTGTGGTAAAAATCCTCGTTCAATACATGCTGAAATTTCTTACTCCTCGGGTGAGAATTAAACTAGTGCTGGATGTGGAGAAATATCGGAGGACTTCATATATCAGATAAGCAATGATTTTGTGGGAAAGGAGTAATTTCTCTCAGTAGTGCAGAAGATACTTTGGATGTGTATGCTCTGGTCAGTTCTCTACCTTAGCAAAGTCTTTGGGCGTCCACAAGCTGACATCATCTTGTTGCAGTGTGTCACTTACTAGCTTAATGAAACAAAAATAACTACACTAAGGAAAGCATATCCAGGAGAACCCTGCCACTGTGATTTCTTTATAAGGGTCTTAAACATGTGGTGCAAATGCTTCATCCAAGTTTTAAATGCTCCAGTTTTCATGGCAGTGAGACCATTTATCACTTAGTACAGAACAGGCCAGAAAACAAGTTGTTAATTGGCCCATTTACCAGCCTAAGCTAGAACACATCTCCTCCAGACACAGTCAGTTAGAGTCCAAAACGCTTCATGGTGAAGACAAGATATTCCTGTATTTCATGCCTTTATTGTTAAATTAAAACACAATTGCCTGTAATGAAGATAGGGAGAACTTGGAGCACCTTCCACAGGGCAGAAGCCTGGCTCTCTCTTCAGAAATTTTAAACATGGAGAGAAGAGGGGCCTGGATCCAAAGACAGTAAAATGGATGTGTACTTTCCCACTGACTTTGGAGAACCTTCTACACCCACACAGCAGTGGTCCGAACTTGCTCAACTTTTGAGTGTCACTGACACATTTGGGCTGGCACTACACACAGAAAACTTAGACACCAAACAGTACTGAGAACCAATATTTGCAGATGCAGCATAATCCAATATGCAATAAGAAAAAAATGCACAAGGAAAAATAGCTGAAATCTGGGCTCCTATGCAAGTTTTTATGCTTTTCTCCTAGAAGAAGGAATAAATAAATTGTCCTACCTGGCTGTTTTGTGTCTTCTTTTCTACCTGAAGCTGTTTGTCACGACAAACAGAAGGGATTGTTTTCAGCACCATACAAAAAGCCGCAGCTTCTTTTGAACTCCCTGGATGGTTCCTCAGCAGAGTGCGCCCGGCTTCTCCCCAGCTGGGAGGTGAAGCTCACAAGGGAACACCACGCTTTCCAGGATCTGGAGGCAAAGCCATGCAGGGGCACGCTGGTTGTGGTCCAGAAGTTACAGGATGTCTTGGTGTGTTCCGTGTACTCAATAAGGGCTGCAAAGGAAAAGGCAAAGTTCCCGAGGCTGTGGGTGGAACATGGCACTGTGTAGCACTGAGTAAATAAAAAGCAATTGATCGTTGGACTCGGGTGTGACACCAGGTATTAACAAAGGTTTATATGCCATAGGCAGGACTCTCTATTTCATCTAGGAGAAATACAGCCTTTAAAACCCACTGGTGCACCCTCTGCAGCTAAAGCAACAGCGAGACATTAAGCTCAGCTTTTGGCAATCAGTGATTTTGTCTTCTTGGACAGCACTCAGATGGGGAATTTAAATGACAAAGTATATTCTTTCTTACAGGTCAGACACTTCACTACCTCCCCTAAGGGCTTATAAAACATATGCAACTTCTGTGGGATAGTCCATTATTTAGGGGGCTTATGGCACCAAGTAAAACAGGATACTGATTCAGGTTTCTGTAGGTTCAGCTTTTGACACAAAGTTTTTTGTTTTAATGCCCTCTTCAGTCTAAAATAAAATTTACAAAGATAATTCTGAGATTGCAAAGAGACAGGACTAATCTAATAGATCACCTAAGTGCAACTGTAAGAGGGTGCAATACGACTACCTAAGATAAAATGAAATTGTCCAAAACAATGACATTTATCTGCAATACCAGTATTGCAACTTTTCCTACAATTCAGTAAGGCAAACTTCCAGTACTAATTCACAAGTTTTGACTAGCTCCTGTAAGGCCTTCTTACCCACCACAGATTTAATGATACTCTGCATGAAAAGTTCCAAGTTAATGTCAGGTTTAAATAGATAAACTTTTTTTTTCTTTTTAACATTCCTTGCAATATGATAAATTATTGAAGCAGAAGCCTTTCTAAAGGGCAATTCACATTTCCTTAATCATCATATCTATTTGGGGCGGGGGTGTTTGGTCTGTTCTTGGCTAACGAAGAGATATTGTCAGTACCACTGTTCTCTGCAGCCTTTTTCAAACTAAATCTATTCTTTGACTTTCAGTGCAGCAGGTAGTAAGTGAAAACCTACGATTTTATTTGAAGATCTCCCATTAGATAGTGGGCCCTGGTTATGACTAATAGGGTCATGTGGACATGACCTAAAGAAGGAAGGATAACAGACTGAGCAACACTGAGATTAAACTCAAATCCCCTCTCTGACGGTTCCTGGGTGAGTCAATAAATGCTGCTGTGCTTCTATTTCCTTATTCATAAAAAACTGAATATGTAATCATTACTCGTTTCATCAAGAGGACAAGGAGGAGACATCAGCAACTACAAGGTGTTTAGAGACGCATCAGTGGCATCTCGGAATATGAAAATTTCTCAGTCTCTTTCATGTAACAAGGCCAGAGATTGTCCCAAAGTCCTATTAAAACACTTTTTTTTCCCCAGAAAATAAGAATACCCACCTCTCTGCGGGGTAGAAATGAGTATGCTCTTTTCCTGCTTACTTTCCAGTTCTTATTATAATTAGTTCATAATACTATTATTGAAGCAGAAGATCTTAAGGAAATAAGGTGTCACAGAGTGCAGATTTCGGGTTTAATACCAATAGAAATATGACAGCCTCTCCTGCTAGCATTTTGCCTCCAAGCACTATAGCTATGAGTCAGTGAGCTGATAGGAAAACACAGCCTTCAGAATCAGCCTTGGAGGATACATGAAATTACAATTCTTTCCTGTCTTAGCTGTGTTGGTCACTGAAGTAAAAATAACTTCCAATTAACAATGGTTACCAATTTGGAACTTAGAGTACGGCTTTAGATTGAAGATCTTGTAGCTTGAGAACTCTCTTTGTTTGGAGTTAAAAAGCTACTGTTTAAGAATGATGCAATTTTTAAGGGGAAAAGAAAGACATGCTGCTGCCTGATAGAAAGCTGTGTTGCAAGAACTGCTTACGTGATCTGCTCTTCCCTTAATGACCTGTAGCTCTTTTCCAGAAGATTTCTTCCAGAGGACTTCTTTCAAATGCTGTTGTCCCCTTTACAAAATAGAGCATACTGGGGAGCATTTCCCATCTTTCCCATCTTGTGGACTATGGGTGGCACCAATTACCTGTTTTTCTCATGTTCTGTGAATTGAGTGGCTCTACATAGTTCCTGTGTGTGTTCCTTCACCCTCAGTTTCTGCTTTGGAAATATGCTGCTGTGTTGTGACTGCCTTCTGCAGCTGTAATGTGCTGGGAAAGAGGCATGGCAATGAACAGATCTCTCATGATGTCTTGTGAAAACAGATCCTGCCATCAATAAGTACATCAGCTATCCTGGAATAAGAAAATTTAGAATTGCATTGATGAACGAAGCAGAAGCTGTTGTGCTTGGCCCTTCTGCGTATCCAGAAAGAAGTATAAAACCAGCCTAACCGAAGACAGGTCATGAAACACAGAGGCACTCATCAGCCACATGATTTCACTCAATATTTTGGATAAGGACTAGCCCTGTTTCCTTCTCCAGTTCTTATCATGCAGGTCACAAAGACCATACAGGTTATCAGATATACATAACTGAGTATGTAAGAACTCGTACTGGTTAGGTGTGAAGAGAAGTGGGCACTTCCATTTACAGACAGCAGAGTCCAGACTGGTTTGGTACAGAACTTCCTGCAAACAAGGTGGTTATGCTGCAAACCATCAGGGCAGTTTCATGGGACACCAGCTTCAACACAAAACCCAGCCCCAGAAGCTCCTGTTTGCCCCCATCCTCAGGAATACTTGGGGACATCAAGATTGGATGCAGCCTGGGCTGAAGTGGCCATGCATGGGTGGAGTTTAAGTCCTCAGGGATGTGGCCACGTAAGGAGTAAATTTAGGTCCCTGAACTTTAAGAAGCACATTTCCAGCTCTTCAGAGAGATGGTGAGATCCCCTGGGACAGGGGAGGAGAATGGAGCTGCCAGATCTGGAAGTCTGCCATGGAGCACAAGGGCTAGCAATCCACAGGAGCAAGAAGTCAGGCAAGGAAGGTGATAGGTTTGACTTGATGATCTCTATGGTCTTTTCCAACCTTACTAATTCTGTGATTCTGTGAAGGACTGCTCCGGTGTGGCTGAGTAGGGACCTGCTGGTCAAACTAAATGGAAAGAGTAAATGTAGAGTGGACAGTGGGATTTAGGAGCTGGTAAAAGTATAGAGATGAAGAACAGCTGTTAGGAATGGGGAAAGGAAGACCCAGTCAAAGCTGGAAGGGATGCAAAGAAGGATGTGTTAACCAGAAAAGGACGGTCAAAGAAAACGTGACACCTCTGTTAAACAATGTTGGAAAACTGGTAACAATGGATGAGGAGAAGGCTGAGGTACTCAGCAACTTTTTTGCCTTAGTCTTCAATGGCAACCTCTCTTCCCACACCTCTTGAGTGGATGGACAGCAGGATGGGGACTGAGGGAGTAAAGTCCCTCCCACTGTAAAAGAAGATCAAGGTCAATACCACCTGGGGAACCTGAATGTACCTGAAAGTCTGTGGGACCTGATGAGATGCATCCCAGAGTCTTGAGGGAATTGGCTGTGTAGTTGCTAAGCCAATCTTCATGGTATTTGAAAAGTCATAGTAGTCAGGAGAAGTCTCAGGTGACTGAGGAGCACAAGCCCTATGAGGAGAGTGATCCATCATTGGAACGGTTTGCCCAGGGAGATGGTGGAATCACCATCCCTGGAGATGTTTAAGAGTCGGCTCGATGAGGCACTGAGTGATGTGGTTTATATGATGGGGTGGTGATAGGTAGTAGGTTGGACTTGATGATCTCAAAGGTCTTTTCCAACGTTGTTAATTCTGTGTTTCTGTGATTCTGTGACTGGAAGAGGGGAAACATTGTACCCATGTTTAAAAAGGGAAAAAAGAGGACCCCAGAAACTAATGACTTACCAGCCTCACCATTGTGCCTGGGAAGATCGTGGAACAGATCCTCCTAGAAGCTGTGCATAGATACATGGAGGACAGGAAGGGTATTTGAGACAACCAGCACAGTATCAGCAGGGGAAAGTCCTGCCTGACCAACACAGTGGCCAGCTATGATGGGGTCGCTGCATCAGTAGACAAGGGAGGGGTTACAGATATCATTTATCTGGGTTTCTGTAAAGCCTTTGACATGGTCCTCAACAACATCCTTCTCTCCAAATTATAGGGAGATGGATTTGATAAGTGAACTGTTAGATGAATAAGATACTTGTTGGAAGGTCACATCCAGAGGGGGGTGGTCAATGGCTCAGAGTCCCAATAGGCATCAGTCACAAGCAAAATCCCTCAGGGGATTCTGGGACCAGTGTTATTTAATATCTTCATTAATGACACAGATAAAGGAATCAAGTACACCCACGGCAAATGTGCAGATGACACCAAGCTGAGTGGCGCAGTTGATGCACCTAAAGGATGGGATGTCATCCAGAGGGACCTGGACAAGTTCAAGAAGAGGGCCCATGACAACATGATGGAGTTTATTAAGGCCAGGTGCAAGCTCATGCCCCTGTGTCAGGGCAACCCCCAATATCAATCCAGATGTGAACAGATCAAGAGTAGCCCTAGTCAGAAGGACTTGTGGGTGCTGGTGGATGAGAGGCTGGACATGACCTGGCCATGTGCAGTGACAGCCCAGAAAAACAAACACGTCCTGGGCTGCATCCAGAGCAGTGTGGACAGCAGGTGAGGTAGGGAATTTTGTCCCTCTGCTCCACGCTGGTGAGACCCACCTGGAGCTCTGCATCCAGCTCTGGGATCCCCAGGGCTGGAAGTACATTGACATGTTAGAATGACCCCGGAGGAGGCCACCAAGATACTACAGAGATAGAGCACCATTCCTACAAGGAAAGGCTGAGAGAATTGTGATTGTTCAGCCTGAAAAAGAAGTTTTCAGGGTGAAATAATTGTGGCCTTCCAGTACCTGAAGAGAGCCTACTGAAAAGATGTAGAGTGGCTTTTTACAAGAGCATGCAGTGACAGGACAAGGGGGAGTATCTTCAAACTGAAAGAGAGTAGGTTTAGATTAGATATGAGGAAGAAATTATTTACCAAGCTGGATGGAGCTCTGAGCAATCTGGTCTAGTGAAAGATTTCCCTGATCATGGCATTCGGGTTGGAATTATATGTTCTTTAAGGTTATTCCCAACCCAAACCGTTGCAGGAGTCTGTGGCCTGACTCACTGGCATTAAAGAAATGTCTGCATAAAATAGTGCCAATGAGCTGATGGAAGTCTGATTATGTCCACTTGAAGTTATTGCCACACAAATAAGACACAAAGGCTTTTAATTTTTTAATTAAAAAAAATTCAATACATGTTTTCAGCCACTGAGTTCAAAACAGGATCTCACAAAGGCTTACACCATCACAACCCAGATCACAACGAACTGTGGTGCTGGGGTTAGGCAGAGGTTAAGTTCTTAAGCCAGTGTTATGGCTGAAATCAGTGTCTCATGGGAGCCAACCCTCACACATGGCAATAATACCAGCAATAGAAGTCTCCCAGTAGTGCCTATGATATCACCCTGAGTGTGGATGTTACTGAAATGGGTGAAGAAGAGTGCTGTTGAATATTCAGCTTGACCATTTGCTGAGAACTCTATTTTATGAAGAGAATTTGCAATAAAGCAGTATTAACTTGGCTTCAAAGACATAATTTAAATCTCTGGAGGGAACTCCCATGTATATTCAGGACACTTGCAGAATTTAGAAGTCTCCTACTGAGAAATATGTCAGCAGATGCTTCCTGACATTTAATGCTAAACATGCTATAATGAGGCTATAAACAGCCTTTCACTCCAAAACATATGAAGGAATAACACAAGACCCCAGGGAGGGACAGCTCTTTAGAAGTGGATTTGTTGTTCCTGATTAGGATTCAGACAGCCCTCCCTGGTGTTGTTAGTCCTGGTTTGATTTGTTCTAAGGCGTGTCAGATGTTTGTTGCACAAAGAGACTCTCTGATACTTTCACCATGATGGAAAATGAAAAATAAGAGGTGTAAGTAAAGAAAAGACACAATCTGAGCCTAAAAGCAGCACATGGTCATGTAGTCACTACAGCCCACTGCTGTCATGAGAACTCCTGACCAAAGTTTCCATTTTAACTTTTGCAATAGTGTGGTTGTCACCTTCCAGTGAATTTCAGGAAGATTCAAGTATCTACTTCCCTTTGGCTGCTGTGAAAAGTCTCAGTTTCCCAGCAGTTTGTTAGAACACCAGTGACATAATCTTCAAGGCAACAATTTCTAAGGCTTCCGGAGAAATGGAGATGTTTTGGTCATGATGGAATACCTGAGGAGAGACCATTTGGCTCTCTTATAAAAAGTTAAATGTAGAGAACATGACAAGAAAAGATCATTGAAAGGTTTGAGAAACATCTGTATAAAATAGCAGCTAAAGAATAAAATCTAGCTCCAATGCAGGTGGAGCTCTGCCTTAGATAAGGGTGAACTGCACATTCAGAGTTCATGTTGTTTGAGGTGGGTCAAGGCTTGTGCAGTGGTCCTGCTTAGGTTCCTCTCACTTTTTGTATGATTGAAATTGACATGATCCACAATTAACATCGTAAATTTGATCCATAGGTAACATCGTTACAGGACTTTGAACTGAACTAACAACAGGATCATAAATTAGAATTTGACCCCACGCACCTAATTGTGCAAACAAGCAAAAGATCACAGCATGTGTTAAACTTGGAGCTGTTTAACACACACAAACTCCCACAACTGAAAACGTTTAAAATATTATTGCAAGTGGTTGTCGACAAATCTCTGTCTGGCATCATCTACCCTGAATCAGCCACAGAACTCTACAACGTTATGATAATCTTTAATTGAACATATCAGATATACAATCACAATAGTGTTCTCTAAGAGCAACATAATGCATTCAGTTCTAATCCCCCCACAAAAGCAGACTCAGACACATCAATACCTGCTCAAGCAGAGGAGAAATTTTGATGAAGAACTCCCAGAAACGTAATGGCTGACATGTTTATAATAAAGGGTTAATATTAAAATAATCCCTCAGCATAACAGGCTAAGGAGCGTACTGAGACATCAGCCTCCCCCTGTGGAACAAGCTATTAAAGGCCATTTTCTGGCCCAGCGTTAAGTTAGAAATGAAGCTCAATACTATATGCTAGTTAAGGCTTGGCCCTAGTTTTTGAATTTTTCAGACCAGGTGCCTGTCTCCCATCTGCAGCAATAGGCAGTCAGTGCCAAGGGCCCTCAGCGTCCAGCAGATAGGAACACTCTCACTGCTCAAGTTCCCAAAATTTGCTTTACAGAAAATCTTACGTGGATTTTGGCTCTTCTTATTTTGATGTGTCCCAAGAGGTGCCTGAAGGTGCCAAGACTGTAGAATAGGTTTGGGGAGAAAAAATTAGGCAGGACTTTTCACTCATTCCCATGTTCCGAGCATTTTTCCATCTACTCCTGGGATAGTTTGAGTTAAGGCAATATCACAGAAATACCTAATAGCTTCTGTTTAACCCAGCAATAATATTTAGGCTTTTGAATAGTGTCATTTGACAAATAAGAACAAGCAAAACTATTTCAATGATACCCAAAGTACAGTTTAAATCATCAAGGGAGTAAGTTAAACAATGATGTTACTTTGTTAGCATCGTTCCCCCTTTTCCCTACAGGTTTTTGGAGTGCCTGAGTATGTTCCTTGCATACTGGAGACATCAAATGTTGAGAAATGCAAATTCAAAACCGCTGTGAAGACGCTTCTGATATCCCCCAGCTACAGAAATCAACTTTTGGGTTAGCTTTGCAGAATCATCAAACTTACAGCTCTTCTCCTGTCTCCTCTCAAGAAAAGTTAAAGGCTTGGTATAATAGGTGGCCTACTTACCTAAGGCTTTGATCTCTTACAACTTTCTGCTCACAGATTTCTGGAGGAGCCCCAGTACACGTGAATTTACAGCTCAGTGAGCTGCTGTGCTTTCCAAGAGGGCTGGCTTCGGCATTGCATCTGCGAGACTTCAAAGGGGAGAGGAAAGTTATTTGCTATTTATTGCTCCAATTTCCCTCTCCACTGCCTCTGGACACTGTCAGTCCTAGAAGATCATAGAATGGCTTGGGTTAGATGTGACGTTTTTTGGGACCGGCTCCACACTGAACTTCTGTGAACCATATCCAAGGAGAAATATGCTTATGAGACGTTTTGGTGGGTTTTTTTATTTCCTTGCAAGAGTCAGAGTGTGAAAGACTAGCATTAGGTATACTGGCCTTTGCTTCAGACACATAAACACACACTTCTCTTTGAAATAGCTACCTGAACCAGTAGGCAAGATTGTGGCTAAGCCAGCACTCTCCTGCAACCCCATGGGAAGGGTGCTTAGACCTTGGCAGAGCATGCGTGGTCAGTATTTTGAGGGCTTGAATTCCTGCCCCCTATGAAAAATAGCCGAAGTCTGAGTTATTATTTTCTTAGAATAGCACTTAATGCTATTTTAACAATGACCTTACATATGTAGTAAGGCTACAGTTTATTTAAAATAGTTTTTCCCAGCAGTAGTGGTTTCTCATTATTTTCATCATGTCTCATGAGCCTTTGTTCCAAGCTCTATATTAATGAACTCATTGTGCTATATTGGAGCAATATCCCTGCCAGACCTAGCTCCAAAGAAAAACAATGTGATTAACCTGGCAGGGCTTGTGGTTGCCTGGAGTGGCACTGGGCCAGCAAAACCACAACACTTGCAGGATCTCATCCCTTTACATCTGCACAGCGCTGGATAATATAGTATCAGCCTACTCAAGGTAGGATCCTAACAGAGGCAAAACCTTAAGCAAGTGATGAAAGATATTCCTGGCAGAAAGCCCACGTGCAGACCTGGACTCAGGCATGCAGGTACGTGGGAATTCTGTTTATGCTGCTGTGCTGTAGAAAAAAAAATGAGATTTGGCTTTCCTACTGTTTGACAAGAAAAATATTTTATCTTCACTGCATATCCTGTGCCAGTGTTTCCAGCTCTGCAAAGTGCTCAGTTAGGTATTTGCAAAACACCAGGTCCATGCAAATGACGAACATGGAGGGGCTACAGGGCACTGAAGGCCTTCCGAGACCTCGGCAGTCTGGCTAAGAAATCCATCCAAATGAAATCCATTTTCTGAAAGTCACAAGTTATCAAGGAACTTAAAGAAAAATCTCTGCTGGAGGGAAGTTCAGTTTCACAGATTTGTAACTGGTGACATTTTTGTTTGTTTGTTTGTTTTGGAGCACTCTTGAAAAAGGAGAAACAAGAGAATTTCTGAGTAGGTCTCCTATGCTATAGTTAGATTGGATGCTCTGAGGAGCAGCCTAGGTATAGGAGAGAAGGTGGTAAGAGCTCAAACCACTATTTCAATCCTCAGAGGGCTGACCTGCCATTTACCACAGCCAGATGCAGAATTAGTTGAGAGGCCTCTCATGGGCAAGGCCTGTTGACCAAAAAATCTTACCAGAGACAGAGAGGCTGAAGGAGCTTGGCAAGGTATTTGAAGCCATGAATGAGAGCTGGATTGAAACCCTCTGCATCACAAGTCAACGTGACCTGAAAGAATATTTCTGCTTGATCCCAAATGCATTAACGAGTACAGCTTTGGGCATTTGAGCGCTGTCCTGATTCTGGCCCAGATCAGCTGGTCGGGGCATGGCCAAGACATTGTGTAGTTCAGAACCATTTTACATAATTTTGCTGTTTCCAAAAAAACTGTTATTGTGTCAACATGTGATTTTTGCCTTTTGTACTTCTAGCTGGAGGGGGATGGGAAGAAAGTGGCAGCATTTTGGTTTTTTTCGAGCAGGACTACCACAACACGCACGAACCAAATAGATATGGAAAGGGAAGATTTGAGCTACTCATAAAGTATGGAGAAGTGTGTAAGAACAATATCTGGTGCTTCATGGGAAAGGTGGTATAAGGAAACTTATATTTAGTTTTAACTTATTTCTATATTTAGATTTAGCTTGTTTCTAACCAGTGTTTCTCTAGGTTGGAGAGGAGTGAGATACAGCCTGATTCTTCCAGGACAACATGCAAAGGAGAGAAGTGAAGATGGTGAAGGACCTCGAGAGGAAGCGTGTGATGAGCAGCTGAGATCACTTGGTCTGTTCAGGTGACTGAGGGGAGACCTCACTGCAGTTACAACTTCCTCATGAGAGGAAGAGGTGGGACAGGCACTGACCTCTTCTGTGTGGTGACCAGTGACAGGACTGAATGGCCTAAAGTTGTGTCAGGGGAGGTTGAGGTTGGATATTACATAAAGGTTCCTCACCCAGAGGGTGGTTAAGCACTGCAACAGGCTCCACAGAAAAGAGGTCATGGCACCAAGCCTGACAGCGTTCAGTAAGTTTTTGGACTTGATGATCCTTGTGGGTCTCTTCAAACTCAGCATATTCTGTGATTCTGTGACCTGGCAATGGTTTGTTGTCTGGCATTTATTTTCTCTTTGTTCTGGAATGATTTGGACCACATGGGTTCATTTCAGCAACTAGTGCTGTTGTGGTAAACCTGCATCTAGATGACCCCAGTCAAACCCCTCATCTTCTCTTGCTCTGAACACCTGACCTCCTGTCACAAATGTATAGTAAAGTAAGAACCAGTGTCAAACAAAGTAAATGTGCTAGAAAGCTAAACACTTCCCAACCATTAACCAACAGAACAAAATACCAACAGCTGATCTCCATGTCTTAGAATTTTAGCTGCAAGTTACAGACTATTTTTCTGGGAGAGTTATCATATGCATCCCCAGTTTAGGAAGGATGTTGAGCT
>WEKX01001034.1:1399-45903 GCA_013390025.1 Pitta sordida | reverse complement strand
AAAAAACAGGCAAGAACCTTAAGCATTTTTTGGAGAAGATTTTCAAGTAGGAGTGTTGTTGTTCAAACCAATTAAGGTGCAGTAGTTGTGGTTTCCAATCTTGGAGGAGTTACAGACCTAGAAATGAGATATTTGCAGCAGGTCCACAACTACCTGTCTTTTAGGATGAGCTAAATAGCAAATCATGCTGTGTCTCTCTGGTATCTGGCACTGTCTTGCAGTGGCACTGTCCCAACACTGCTAATACATTCCATTACAAGCACAAAAAACTACTCTACGTATACACATCATGCTCTTTCAGTATTTCCAAGGTACTCTTCTCACTTTCAAGCATGTTTATCGTTCTAAAAATGCCAGTATTATGGTAAGGATTAAATAATCACAAAATACGAAAGACAAACTGAAAGTAGAGCTTATTGATAAAGAAACAGGCATTATATGGGAAAAAAACCCTAGTTAAATAAAGTATTATCTTATAGCAAATAGTATATAACATGTGATGGCTTGTAGCAACTTTTGCTACAAATTAGAACAAACTACTGGCAATGAAATACCTCAAAGCTTTTGGAGGGAGTTCTTAGTCCATGGATAGAATAAAAATAGTACTATGTAAGCACCATTCACAACTAATGCATGGAATAATTTGCTTCCCACATTTTACTTATTTCTTTTCTTGAGATTATAAATAAAAATTCTCATTTTTCTACCACGGTTGATCATTTCAGATAAAATACAAAAATTACAATAAATTAAGAAAATATTACTCATATAATCTTACAATATATCCACTTCCATACAATCAGATCAGCATCCCTTGGATTGCTCAGATTTACCTGATGTTGGTGGCTGACTAGATATATCATCAACTTCTAGGATCTATGTCAAATCATCTTTTGGACTCTTGATAAAAAACAAAGAATTTTGAGCCTACAATCCCTCCTCTTGTTTTTCAAAATCCGTAAGGTGTAGGAGGAGTTATCATCCTAGTTTCGCATCAATGCAGTTACAACTTCAGGTTGAATACCCTACTAAGAAACAAAAATAGAAAAATGAAGCTTAGATCTCCTTATTCCAACTATGATACTCCTTCCCAAAACTTTCCCCTAGAACCCAAAAAAGTATTCTTTTCTTCTTGACAAGATTGCAACTGCTTTATATATCATATATGAATTTCTGTGTCATGGGATAAAGCAAAATAATATATAATTATGAAATTAAAATGGAACATGAAAACTACGCAGAAATATGGGAGTCAGGCTCCCTGTTGACATTTGAGTCAATGTCCCAAACCAAAATAGCCAGCCTTAGCCCTATTTACAGTGATGAAATGTTTATCACAACATGTGCTGTAATGACCTGGAGCAGTTATGTTTTCAAAGAACATTAAGAAGAATATGACCCCTTCTGGTGCAATTTCTGTCTCTCTCAAGACTAATGAGGACAAATTCTAACCAACCCTAGACCAAGTGGAAAATTCAGTGAACTTGACAACTGAATGACAATGACATAATTAGCTAACCATACAGCTTTCAAATGTCCACAATTCCTTTCATGCAATAAATAAAGGAAATGATGTTCAGTTTGGTGCATAAAATGCTCTCAAAGAGCATCACACAGAGGTGACCTTATAAAACAAATATATAATAGTAAAAATGGCAGAAGAAAAAAATCTCTTCAGTATATCACAAAATGTTTTCCTAGCTTTCTTGTAATAGTTTACCACAGTCTGTCCTCTTTGTTCTGTGTTTTTACCTCAGCAATCAGATTCAGGGGAAAAGGAAGTGTCTTTTTTTTTTTTTCCTAATACATACAATATGAAATGATCAGGAATGCAGAGAATTATGTCCTAATGGTTTTTTAAGCATCCTTACACACTGTCTTTCACAAGATGAAACCCAAGATGATGGATCTCATTAATAATTAGATTCTACTTATTTATCCTATTTATTACTTCCCTTAATGGTTTTTAACCGTAGCATTTTTGCCAGATAGCAAGACAACAGCAAAAGTCTGGGGAAAAAAATGGTAGTAAAAATGCAATTGGGAAAGAAATTTATCTGACATATCAGCAGGTTTCTAGACCTAGACATAGTCCCTTGCAGATCAATTTTACCCCCAAAAAATATAGCCCAGGTTCCCTGACTAGATGGGGAATATTTCCCAGAAGGTTTCAAAACTAAAACATCTCCATATTTTTTCAAGTTGCATTCAAATCATAAGCTTTTTTCTTTAATTATACCATATTCTGTTATGCCCCCTCTCTGCTTTCGCTAAGACTACGAAAAAACACAGCTTGGGGAAATTGATATATCCTTATTCAAGGTATGATTATCCTAATTAGGTAGGTAATTAGACAAAAAAAAAGTGTTAAAAAAACCAACCTGAATGTGCGGTTAATTGAAGTCACAGGGCTTTTGGTGCTGGGACAGACAAACTGCTGTCAGAAAATTACAGTGAGTAGAGTCAAGGCTGAAAGCTTTTAAAAAGGCAGCAATTGCACCCACAGAAATTTCCCTTAAACCAGGAAAATGCTGGATTAACTCATCCTATAGGAAATAACACAACCTCCTCCACACAGCTGAGAAATCAAGGCCTTATTATTCTCAAAGTCTTAGTTGCTGTTACTAACCCGTTTCATACCTCAGGATTGCTTCACCAACATGTGCTGTGCCCTTTTATTCTACACCATCATGCTGAAGAATGTCTGACTTTCTCTCCCTCAAGATCCCTGCAGAAGAAAAAGTGACATAATTAAATGTTATTTCCTATGTTTCCTTTGTTTAGCTTTACTACTTAGGAAAAAGATTTACTCCAAATTTCATACAACATATTTTAGTTTTTTGAGTAAGACATGAAGACTTATTTATTGAATACATGTTTCTGAATATGTATTTAATCATACGCACCCACTGAGCAATGGTACACTCAAGAAAATGCAGGGAAAATTTTGAATTTTCAAATACAGGAGAAGTGCAAAGAACAAAAGAAAACATAACATTTGTCAGATTGGAATTTGGCTAGTGACTCAGCCCCAGTCCTTCCCAAAAACATACACATGGTGCAAAGAGGAAGGTATAGTACATTACGAGTGGTCATTTTTAGCTCAGCAATTCACGTCAGTAAACCATATTCCTTTAAAATTGGTGCACAAGATATCTATAGTTTTTAAGATTTAAATATGCAAAAACATATCTTCCACAAGAGGATACTTAGTTGTGGTCAGAGACCTGCATGCATAAGTATGTAAAATTTTTTAGTTTGTTCTTCCATGGAAACAGTAGGGTAATTACACTAAAGAGTTTGACTTACATTTCCATGGGCTGACAGCCTTTGAGAATGATACAATACCTTATTCTGTGAACTCCATCCTCATTATAATGTCACACTTGGGAGTCAAATGGTTTAATCATTACAGAGGATGTAGCAATTCAAGTGGTCATAATGAGATTAATAAAGCAAGAAGGTCCATCAGATAGAAACTTATGTCACGTTAGGCCTTATTAGGTGAAGAAAGTATCTCACTGCTGTGCAGCATATTCGGAAGGGAATGTCAATACCTGACGCATGATTGTTCATTAATTGTGATTCACTGCTGTGAGAAATTTATTTTTCATCCAGGAAAGCAGAACCCTGGAACTTACTTCATTTAGGATGCTGCAGGATGCTGCAAATTCATACCATGCTACAGCAAATTTCAGGATGCCAGAAGTTACTGGAAGATTCCTCTAATTAAGGTGTTTGGTAGTGGAGGGGAATAAAGTTGGCCAACTTCTGACCTGATAGCATAACACGCTTTGTTGATCTGCAAAGAGATAACGTATTCCTCATCTGATGTTGATTCCTGAAGCCATAAATCAGCTTTCTCCTTCACTGAGAAGAATGTTATCCTCACATTAATTAATACCCTCTAAAACACACCCTCATCATGCCAGGGACTCAGTGTATTTGTTGTAAAATCACAAGGCCATGAGTGAAAACATTTCTAAGTTTCACTAAATTTACAGCTAGCAGGTAACAAATGATTGACTTGAACACAGCTGCTGACATTCAAATGGCAACAGAGTGAATCTAGTGGGAAGGCAAACTCTGCTCCATATCATGTTCGCTGAGGAGACAAAGCCCAGTATAGATTGTGCTGAGCAGGATTGGGCTGTGGTGCCAAAAGGCTGGGCCATGGAGGTGGGGACAGACCCATGGAGCCATCCCAAGGCTGGGGCATGGGGCTGTCCATGCCGCTGACCCCAGAGCCACGGGCAGGGAAAAGGCAAGGACAGGTGGCCCAGGGCCCACCCACCAGAGGATGGAGGGACCCAGGGCAGTGCCACACAGCCATTTAGGCTTTCAGTGCCTCTGGACTACCACAGAACCATGCTAACCATCTATTTTCTTTCATTTTTCAAAATAACGAGAAGGCAAGAACTGGAAGGAAATTTTTACATAACAATGCAATTTATGACGGGGAGACAGAAATGTAAATCTCGATTTCATCTCCTGGCTCCAGCCCTACTGTATGGGGAGCTGAGCTCCTGGTGCTTCCCAGAACAGCTGTCAGGCAGAGAGTCCCAGGCAAGAGGAGAGAACTTGTCTGACTGTGGCATGACGGCTCAGGACAAAAGAAAAAACCCAACAAGATTTCTGGTAAAATACATCAATAGACCAGTATCTCTAAATCAGAGTAGTACAAAGGAAGGTGGCATCCTGCGTTTTCTCACACCCCTGAGTTCTCAGTGAGGAAGCCTACCAAAAAGTCTCATCTTAAAAACAGAAATTAAGCACAAAGATTATTTTTAAATAATTCCTTTCTTCTTTCTTTGTAACTAAAAACCATGCAGGTTTATTCAGAAAAGCATACAGATTCATTTTAAGCACTTGCTTAAATAAAATCCAGAAATTTCACTCAAGACCTCTAATGTTTGAACACAAGTCCACCAAATAAATTAGCAGTTAGGAAATCTGATCATTTTAACAGCACAGACTCAACCATTTCATTGTATTTTGCAAATAGAAAATCAATTCTTGCACTGTTCTTGTGAAATACTTAAAGTTTTCCTTTATTTTTAATTTTTTTAGACCAAAAGTATGTGTTTCCACTGTTATCTGTCACAATCATCCTAGAACTTGGTAGTTTGCACAAGATATTTGTTCCATGGAATGTAATTCAGGGAAGAGGCAGAACTACTACCTGAAGAACACCAGCAAGTGATAAACTTCACAGTTTCTTATAAAGATTAATTTTCCTCAGTCAGAAACTATAGACAAACATCTGTCCACAGCACCACATAATAGCAATTAAGAGTATAATGTGTATCATGCATGCCATTAAGGACTTGGGCACTTCTATTGAGAGCATTCTGAGTCAAAGAACTCCTATATGCATATTTAACTCATTGGGGAATTGTAAATCCAAGTAGTTAGCTAAAACCACATCAATCAAAATGGCAAAAAATTCAATGTCAAGAGTTGGAGAAATTTTTCAGTTTATACACAAGATAAAGAATGACTTAGGCTACAACCTGTAATTCTAACAGAACTCTTCCCCTTCCAGACACAAAAGGTAGTATGTTTACCTTGCCAGTCTATGCTGCAAGTATTTCCTATAAGTTTAAGGAAATACCTAAAGAAGAATAATAAAATAATTTGTTAATTTATAATGTCTACAACACCACTAGGTTACAACCACAGCTTTTGATGAGCTGCCTAAACCACACTAAAACCAGTTGATTCAAATTCTGCTGGAACAAGAGTGCAGTATCATACAGGCTAACCACCCCAGTGTTCAACCAGGTCAGTCACCAGGTCACTGATGTCTTTGCCAGGATGAATATGATGTTTATAAGATGAGGAACAGGGCAATGAAGGCAGGACTTAAGGTCTCTTCACCACAAAAGGAAGTCTTGTCTATGTTTCGGTTAGCTTTTACAAGTTTTACATGTTTTTAGAACTTTTTGCTTCTTTCCCACCAGTTGCTAGTCACTGTGTGGCAGATACCCACGTCTTCCCCATCAGCTGAAGCCAGGATGTGGGTTGTCACCCACTGGCCACTGGAGCCGAGATGCACCAGCATCTTGGCAAAGCCAAAGCTACAGCAGCGAGGCCACTGGCACAAGGCTGCTGAACATAGGAAAAGTCCCAACCAGCTCTGGCCAACACAAGCTCAGACAGCTCTCAAGCCTTGCTCTGCCAGGACAAGACAAACCTGTCTGCTACTGGAAACAGCAAATATGCTGAGCTTCAAATCCCCTCTGCTCAGTCACTGAACCACAGGTTGTCACTCAGGAGCACAGAAAAGACATCACAAATTCCACAACCCTCAAGATTCTGGATCAAAAATGAGAAACACCTTTCCAGTGTGCTAATTTCTTCCTATCTAGTCTGGTCTCATGACAACCTCCATAGGTTCAAATAAAGGCTCACATTTCCTTTGCATCACGCATGGACATTAATTCACGTGGTAAGTGAGTGATTTTTATAGCCAATGCAATTTTCACAATCAACAACACTACAACAGTAAAACTCACAACTAGGAGGTGTAAAGTTAAGCTCAAAATTCTTGCAGTTTTTGCAGAACACAGCGCTACATTTCAGGGTGCAATACAGTTAAAATCACATCTTTTAACATAAGCACATAACATGGGTCAGGCCATAATCAATACGGTGAAATAATTAAAATTATTTCTATGCACAGAGTAAATACACAAACATAATTAGTTTCCATATATGTGATTATAGGTTGATTAGAAAACACCAATTCCTTAACAGAAGTTTGAAAACTAATACCTTCATACATATAACACATACATTAAGGTGCAGATTGCTGGCAGATTCTCTAAAAAGAGTTTGAAACATTTCAATTGGTGAGTAGCTCATTCTCAGAGGTGATGGATGGAGGGATAGATAAGTAACATTGTAACACAGTTCCAAAATTATCAAATCAGATCTTTAGTAATCAAAAGGAACTGTTCCTATGAAATTCAAAAATTAAATACTATATGCATATGTAGTGTTTTTACATTTCCATGACTGATAATCTCCACATTATTTGTTTTTAAATATCCCAGGATGGCACAAATTGAAGAGCTAGACTTGCCAGTGTGATTAAAAAAATTAAAATTCGCTTTCAAACTAAGTTTTTTAGATACTTGATCAATTTACCTTTGCTTTCTATACATCTGAAAATATTGTCTTATAAGCACAATAAATTTAATAGAAGTATAGATTCCATATGATAATATTACAATATTGGGGTTTGAGGCAAATTGGGGGTTGAGCAAAAAAACACCAAAACCAAAACACAAAAATCATCCCTCCCCCTCACCAGGTTCAGAAAAAAAAAGCAAAGGAAAGCGCGGAAAACACAAACTAGTTACTTTAGTAAACACACAAGTCAAGATACAACAGTTTTAAACAGCAAAGTCTATTGTTACGAGAGAAAAAACCTGAGATATCTCAGAGTGCTGCGATGTGAAAAGTCCTGCAGAACTCAGCCAAATTCCACCAGACAGTCCAGAAGAACTTCTCAGGTGCCCAGAGAGTAGCCAGAACCCAGGTCCCAATGACCAGAAGCCCTCGAGGGAAAAGCAGGAGATAAGCAGGAAGAACCCTGGGGGGTGGGAGAGCAGGTGGAGACAATTACCGGACCATCTCTCTCTTCTAGTGGCTGGAGTTCAGCAAGGCAAAGACCACACAAAGCTCTCCCAGGGCTGGAGCACACCCACCCAAGGAGCCCTTCTCTGGTCTTATATATTGCAGCTGTGGAAGAGCAAGTAACGAGCTCCAAACCTCTGCAGCTGTGTCCTGTGTACTACTGGAATTTTTTTATTTTTTTTTCCAACTGCTGCTTCTGGTTTTGGGGCTTTTTAAACTCTTCTTAATAGAGAGAGAAAATGACCTTGGTCACTAAGGATCAGTATCCACAACAAAATTCCCTCATAGACCGAAGCGAAGCACAAAGATATGGAATATATATACACAATTGAGTCACCCTAGGACATACAAAAATAAGCTTTCTATATTGAAAATCTATTCATTATTATCATTAATAATACAAAGAACCTCTCTCCTCAACCAAGGAAACAACGTTGCTCTTGTTTGAATATAGAAAGACCTGAAACTGGATGTGTTTTTCCTTATGCCACTTCCCCAGCCACCCAGCACGGCTGCCATGACAACCATTACACAGCAACAGTGCCAAAACAGCGCTGGGGAGCCGTCTGAGGGTGCGGGGCAAATTTGTATATTAATGATATGCCATTCAATGTGGAAATAGGGCTTTGCAGAACTCGATTAAGACCACGGGTCTGCGATATAGGAGACCCGACTGTATTGCTATTCAATACATCTTTCTCCGTAGCCTTAAAAAAATGCTTATTAATCTTTTATTTTTGTTAGTTAACCTTTAGTTCCATTTTTTCCTTCATAACAAACTTAATTTTAACATTGATAGTTCTCATGATACTTGTACATAGATTTCACCATTCCTTTTTACCTTCTCATTTACACTTCAAAGACACACTTAACACATTAATTAAAAGCACTTACTGTAAGGTTAACTTCTGACTTCCGAAGTTAACTCTATCCCAGACCAGTGAGAACTTATTACCTGCTGAAAGCAGTATATATTGCTCTATTTAAAAACCTTATTTTTCCCCTCCCTTTCCCCTTTTCACCTTCTGTTCATCTTTCAAAATTTTCCCAGTTATTGGACCTGTTCTGCCAGTTCTACCAGCAATTGGTATCACTGCTGAGTCTATTTTAGTTTAACCAGGCAGTTAATGTCACTATTTCTCACATTCTGTGCATTCAGACACTGCAACAGGACATTGCACATTGGCAGTCACAGCTCTCACAGCACCTTTGGTTGCACGTTTCACCAGCTTTCCCCGTCTTCCATTCTCCCACCTCTTATTTTTACAGCGAGCTCAGTAACAGTGAGCATTTGAGTATTTTTATAATAAATTCTCTGTGTTTCATTAACAGGATCATAAAGTCTTGTAACATTTTACTCCTCTGAGAAGGGTTGTCATTTGGGTCAAAGCATCTGCTGTCAGGGTTGTCCCTTTGACAGGAGGATGCTTTAGGACGGGCCATGGTCATGCCTCGCTCTGCTCCTCATGCTCTTTCCAACCCTTCAACTCCAGTCTTGTCAGATCCTTCTCTTTCAAGGTATTTCCTAAATCAATATTTCGATCCTTATTACTTTACATAACACCGTGCTTAGAATTTTTTTTAAAAAAATTACTCAGAGGAAAAAGAGTGTAAGAGAGGCCAATGCAATGCAGATTTTCTCTTCTCTACAGAGCCGTACAGGGAGTTTAAATCTTTAACTGCCTTGCCCTCTCTATAATTGTTCAGAATTTAGAGTGAACAGGCATTACAGAGCAACAATATTCTGATCATGAAATGAGAGACACCACTACAAGCTTCTTAGAAAACAGTGCATGAAAGTGGACTTCAATCAGAAAAACACTTCTTCCAAGATTCAGTGGAGTTTAAGAATAGAGAGAAATCTCACATTACATCATTGCAGCTAATACTGATTTCCCAGATTATCCACGAATTCTGAAAATGAGGATAAGAATGTCAGAAAGAAAGCAGAGGATGAGGGGCAGCAATAAACCACATACTTTCTACCAGTGTCTCCTGATTTTCTGAAGGGACTTCTCCAGAAGCAAAATTAACACAAGTGTTGTTTGCTGTGCAATGTGATTACCCAGTACACACAGAATCAAAAGTCTTTTTTGATTTTTCTGAAAAATAGGATCCTCTGACTCTACTGTAGCAACAATAAAGAAGATAATCCATGGTGTCTACCTTCTATGTCATGATCCTGATCAAGCCACTAAAATAAAATTGAAAAAAGCTTGATACACTTATCTTGCATATTTGACTCTTGCAAAATTAACACTCTTTTCATGCTATTATTAAGGAAAGGAAAAGTAGCTGAAAAGCAGAAATAGACTTCAAAAAGACTGACATTAGATATTAGTCTGTAAGTACTGTAATTCTACTAGCATACTAGGCATTCTGACTTTCAAAAATACAGTTTAAATTGCTTTTTCTTCACAAACTTTTTTCATCCTGTTTCTTGGGATGAAACAATAATGCAACATTTTTAAGAAGATCCCATCCAGTTTTGAACACAGAAAAGATCCACCATAAGTAAGATATGCTGAGCAAATAGATCTGGGGAAGACCTTCTTGAAACTTCAAAATGGGAAAAAAAAGAGAATTAGTGTGGGAAAACTTCTGGTATATACAGTTGTTGCATGCCCACCATAATGTCTATACATTCATGTTGTATCAACAAGGGTAAACGAGTATAATTTGACATTTATATCTTTCACCTCAGTAATATTAACAGCTACAAAATTTAAAAGGGCTTTAAAACATGCTAAATTTAGAGTTTGAACATAAAAGAAAAACTGAAAAAGCTCTTTATTTTAATTCATTCTATTTTACCAACAGTTTAATGGTCCTAATAATATTGCCAGTAATGCACATGCTTGCAATAACTAGAACTATATCTTCTGCTTAATCATCAGTATATGCATATTAACATTACAAAATACTACATGTAATTATTGTTAAGTACAGGTTTATTTATTTATCTAACTTCAGTAGCACCCAATATCGTGCAAAAATCATCCTGAGATTGTGTAAACTTAGTAAGACAATTCTGTTAAGTTTAAGATATTAGGACTGAAACATCATGGGGGATTTAAAAAAAAATAAACCACACATCTTTCACTTACCCACATATTATCACCAGACTTCACAGGTACCTTTGCATCCTAGGATCCAACACATATATGTACTATGTTTTCTGTATGTTTTATCTGTCTTTAAAAACAAGTGACTGACTGGCTATCTAGAGTTGGAAATATTTTCAGACCTGAATTTCATCATTGCAAATGAATAATAACTAGCAGCCAACAATTTTTCCTGAACATCTTTCAGGATAGTGGGTTTTTCCCCTCAAATTCAAAACCTACTGAACTGGACTCTCCATCAGTCATTGAAGCAATTCAGTTTCTCAGTTAAAATGGTGCAGAACTACTGAGCACAAGACTCAAATAGCAAGATTCTGAATGACATAAGTGAAAATTTCTGTACTGGCAAAAGCCAATATAGAGTTCATGTTGAGAGTTTAGTTTTTTCTGGATATGTGAATGCTCCTATGATTCAAAGGTAAGGACACAAGTTGAAATTACTACAAAATGAACTATGAGCAAAAACCTAATTGGGATGCACATCTATATCACACTATGAAAATAAGCTGCAGCGCTGCCAACCACAAACCAACCCTGCTGCAGCAACCTCACAGAATTCCCACTCCAAGACATCTTCCCTGCTCTGAGATCTAAGTGTCTGTCTCTGGATATGGCACTGCCCAGTGCTTGGGTGGTATTTTGGGGCTGCAGTGTCACAGTAGAGGTTTGGTGTAGTCGTGGCCCATAACAAAAGTCAAAGTGCTCCTCTTTGTATATTTTCAGTTATGGAATGGAAGTAAGTACTAGTTTCCAGGCATTGATTTGGAAGTGTAATCTAGTTTTTTGAACTGTCAATTAAACATCAGCCAAGTAATCCTGGTTCTGAGAAAATGCCTGAGCCAGAATACACTGCTGTAAAAAGACAGTCACTAGATTCCCTTTTTTCCTCTAATATTTCTTCTCTGAAATTCATCTCGCAAAAAAATTACAATAAATTTCCTCAATGATTTGCACTTCCCACAGGCAGTTCTGACGTTTTTGCTAGGCAACACCATACCTTAACACACATTTTTCACTAGAACATCATTCACATCAGTATAACAAAAAGAGATTGTTTTTAGAATAATTTTTCCCTGAATCATATGCCATAATCAGGGAAAGAAGAGAAAAAAAGAAGATAATATGAGGCCTTAAAATGGAGTTTCTTTTCTGTATCTATTAAAAAATCACATCTTTCTCCTAACATTTTCTACTGTTAATTTTAATAATCACTTATTATTTTCAGCAGTATCGGTTTCAGATATAGACTTTGATATCCTACAGAATGTCAGTTGTCTGCCTATTTTTTTATTATTTTTGACATAATGAATCTGTACCTCTCCCATTTGAAGTAGCTTACCTAGGTGTAGTCCAGTGAAACAGGGAACCCAGGGTGTGCTAGATTCTATTCAGTTACTCCTGACAGCTGTTTTTTTATCTGAGTCACATTTGGTTTTGATTTTGTTTCAATAAAAAGTCATCTTCTGGACTTCAACAGACAAAGAGCCATTTGGGAAGAAAGAAGTTATCAAATGCCTCCTTAAATTAGAAGCTTCAAAAGTATGGAAATCTGAATTTGTTTCAGAGATAAGTCATTAAATGTTTGTGTTCATAGAAATTACAATGAGTATGCACAATGCAGAAACCATCTGCTGGAAGAGCCTTATGAAAGATTAAACACTGAGTACACTAGAAAAATCCTATGGGAATATTTTGCACAATTGGAAGTTAGCATTCTAGTGCCCACAGCAACATACAGGATGAAAAAAAGCACGGCACAAGGTTTTTAATCATAAATCCTGTGAGTTTTCAATAAAAGCCCTGCACACTGTCAATTTATATTGGTCTGTTTTGTAAACAGTTTGTAAAGTCAAGAAACAGCCAAGCCTTTTACTTATTGTGGTTTTCTTCTGTCATCAGAGATAAATCTAAAAGAACAAGCTTAAAGTGCACATTGGTAATTATCTGGGATTCCTCTTTATCAACGTATGTTAATTTGGTCAAACTGGCTTTCAGCAGTATCATGCCTCTAACAGTACTTTTAGTAGCTCTTTATTCTAATCAGCATATAGCCCAAATATTTCACTGGGACTAGAGAAATCTGAGACGTGCAAAATAAAAATTAAGATGAAATAAACAATTTTGTAAAATGCATTTTTAAGGATTTTTTTTATTTTTTATTGATTTACAAAGTAATTGTTTTATAATTACAAGAATACTCAAACTTCAGAAAATACAGGCATCCCTTGTATAAACCAAACAGTTCCAAGTGACCTGTTATACATTATACACAAAATTAATCTCATGAAATTTTGCATGTAATATTATTTCTACTCCAGATGGTTACCATCTAATAAAAATATATTTGCATTAATGTGCTGAATTATACTTCTTACCAACACATTCTTTCTGCAAGACAGATCTTGCTTTGTCAAGTGTCCATACATCATGAAATTCTGCTTTCTGAATTCTACATACTGTGTGCCAGTTAAAGAATGTTGTTTCTTTTTTATTCCAGAAGAATAGCGCCAGCTTTTAAATATAGTGACACTAGGTAATAATCTTCCATTTTCCAAAGCCCTTCTTCAAAATTCACATGAACTATGGAATACAATTGATTCACCTGAGAAATGCTTTTTATCTATGATTACGTATGAGCAATGTATGATATAAAGGAGCTTTCCAAAATGTTGGCCAAAGACTACATCAGTCTGTGAAACTGGAAGCAGACAAAAGAAAGTGCTTAACGTGCATGCTGGCCAAGCTCCCACCACAGGCTTTCTCATATTAAGAGACAAACACCAAAACTAAACATCATCAACAACAAAAAACCACAACCCCCCATCCCTAAACAAACCAAATAACCTACACACACAACCGGGCAGAATAACCTTAAGACCTTCAGTGTTACACCAAGCCAGAGCCCCGCGCAGGCCATCACAGGCTCAAGCCGAGGCTGTCAAGGAAATGTTGTTCTAGCACCTGCACCACACCTTGCTCTCTAGTGGAAGTATGGCTACACAAGCCTCACACAGACAGCAAGGCAGACACTTCCAGTAGAATCCAGCCTGCGGCTGGGAAAAAGGAGAGCATGAACATCAGCTGTTGGAGTACCATACCCAATCTTTTTATTCCTCTAAAAAATTACAAAAAATCAGTGGGTCTCAGAGTACTAGACCTCCAGGGAAGCGGACTAAACATTTCTACTTACAGTTTAAAAAATTAACATTCCCAAATCCTGTTTTATAATCTTATTCCTACTAATTTGCAAGAGGAGTCTGTGCCCTATATAATGCAAACCTTATTAGAAAGCTTTTGTAGGGTCACCCCTTTGTCAGTAAAGTTATTCAGCACCTGCAGAACCTACCAGCAGATGTACTGTGCCATTCGATGTAGCACATCACTTCTCTAGAGGCACCTGAGTATTCACTCAAGTGCAGCACAGAACACATTTCATAATCTATTCTTGGGAATCCTGTCCTCAGGCACCATCGCCTTGCCATTATCCTTCTAATCCTGTGTTATTTTGCTTCCGCTCCTTGAGTGCCTTCCAAAACAAAAGAATTTTTCTCAGAGACAGAAGAGAAACACCTTTTATAAGAGGATTGTTTTTATGTAGCACAACAGGGTGTGCACCTATACTCTGTTACAGCCATTCAGGCATTTTGATTCCAAAACAAGTTCATTCTTGACTTTATTTTGAAACACAAAACCAGCAGAAAATCACAGAAAACAAGAGCCAAACATAACGAACTCTGATATCAACCATATTAGAGCTCTGCAGTTTGGCGTGACAGGTGAGTATTTCTTTTCTTCAAAGACCCCAGTGAATCAGAGCAATGGTGCTGATGGCATGGGATAATTGCCTCTGATATGCTGCAGTGAGAGTTATTTATGGTTGTTTATAAAATATGCTGTCAGAATGGCAGACTGCCTAGAACCTTAGCATTATTTATGGATTCTCCTGTCTTCACATGCCCTTTTGTGTCCCAAATTAAAAAAAAAATCTCAAAAATTTCAACTCTATGCTCTTGAAAGAAGAGCTCTGCCTTCAGAATACAAGACTGGTATTACCATCTGAAGTTATTCTGTGAATACTTGTGAAAAAATATTTGCAGCTCCAGCAAAGTATTTCCCACATTCTCTCTTCGCAAAAGTCCAAATTCTGTACTAAGTCATGACACATGTAACGCTATTTATGCCCTTTGCATAATACTTGATATAAGTCAGGTGTCTGGACTTTTGTTTGGGGTTTTAACAAGTACCAATGGAAATATATCAGCCTGTTCTCCCTATTTAAAAAATATAGTCTTAAATACCAAATACCCATAAGACATCTTTGAAAACTTTTACATAAAATATTATGAGATATGATTTTCTTCTTAAGTTTAACAAATAGTATTTGCTTTGCCAAATATGCTTTTTATTTAAATCAGAAAAAATCCCAAACTCACTAAAACTTTATAGACATTCAAAAGATGTTCCCACTTCCTGTCAAAGAAGTCTTAAGCAAATAGAATTTTCAAGTTCATTAAACACAAAACACACCGAAGATTCTTTAAGTCTTGCTCTTCTTTAAAAATTATAATTTAGCAACAGAATATGGTTTGTAAAACAGATGCAAGATAGGCAGAGTTGTTTGTTTGAAGTGTTAAGTAGCAGAGAACATGGCATTTAGACAAGGTAGGTCTGCAACCATCAGTGTAGTTTTTTTTTTTAAATCCTCTGACCCCCAGGAGACTGTAGTAATGCCAGACACTTGAATCAAAATCTGAGTGATAAAGTCAGCAGGCTGATTAATTCATACAGTGACCGTGAGATCAGCTCCGCTGCTTTGAGCCNAACAGGTTAGGTAACAGGTTTGGCTAGGTTAGGTAATAGGTGATAGGTTGGACTTGATGACCTCTATGGTCTTTTCCAACCTTACTGATTCTGTGATTCTGTGAACACCAAGGCTGTGGGTTTGATTCCTCTATGGGCCATTCACTTAAGAATCGAACTCAATGATCCTTGTGGGTCCTTTTCAAATCTGAGTATTCTGTAATACATATTTTTATATAGTCTTAGTACTTTGCAAACTGTAGATAGTGTATAATAAGGTGCAATTAGTTAATTACATATATTTATAGATATATTTTGATGTATATATCTTGATGTAATAACTAAAAGAATAATAGTTACCTTACAGATTGTAATCCAAACAATATTATAGAGGGACGTAAATTATTATACTATATATAGTATATATAGACAGATTACTAAATAGAGGGTAAACAAACATCTGCTTTCCAAAGAACCTTTGCTGTCTTTGGGATTACTTGTTTACATTACAAAGAATTAAGTACTCCCTGGCTGTCGGACAGAAATCCAAAGAGAAGATTTTATTACAGAACATAGCACCCGTAACTTCAGTGAGTAAATCCAATTTGTAGTTGAAATTGAAAAGAACTCATCTCCTGAAGTTTCCCTCCTGTTGTTATAGAAGTAGCAAATATTTGGAGCAGACTAGTCTCGCAATACAAACCATTTCCTTATCATGGGACCATACAAGTTAATTTGCAGAAAAAGGGAATCTAGATTAAACAAGCTGTCAACTATATGAAATTTCTTATCTTTTAACAGAACACAGGACAGTCATGGCATGCATTATTAAGAAACTCTGTGTCCCAGTCAGTCACATTTATCCCAGGACTTTTGCAATTGGTACTAACAGATGTTATCCTACTTAGACTATTTATTGCTTATCACGAGCTATGGGAGGAGGATACTTCAAACCCTAATCCCCAAACGATACTACTTAGGAAAAGTAAACCCATGAGCTGTATTACTCACTAGTCCAGTATTACTCCTAGGAACAGTAAGAGATTACAAATTATATTAAATCATCACATCTCTTTAAGACCCTCCCTTTCACAACCTTTTGGGAGAAACAGATATTTAAAATTACTGAGTTGCATCAAAAATATCAAAGACCACTCAAAATGCATCACTTAAACTACAGAAATCAGACACTGGCACTGGCAATCATCCAAAAATGCAGGTCCAAATCATGCTTGTCAACACAAGCAGTGCCTAAAAGAGAAGGATGCTTTCTTGGTCAAGTTGTCATTAGGATACTGAACAATTCTTAACGGCCGTGCATTCATTCATTCAGACATATGGTGGAGCAGCAAACTCTTGCAGCTTCCAATTCTCAACAAGGCATGAAACATTTCTGATTTCTTTCTGTGAATGCGGATTATGCAAAAAATAATGAAGCATATTTTAATCCTGCCATGTACTTCCCAAAGGGACATATTGCATCATAACCAGTTGTGAAGTAATGGACGGAACTTCGAACAGCAACGCCCTCACTTCAGGGCCTGCTGTTCTTAGCTGCCTCTGTGCTCATTGTATCAGCCAGAACCCAGAAGTGCATAATGGCCTTAATCATTTAAAGAAAACTTAAAATATGGTTCTCTCATGCTATTCTGCATTTTGCAAAGTGTTATTCACAATAGGTTTTTCTGAACAGAAGTCTAACTGGAAAGGACCCCCAAACAAGTTTGAACTTTAAAAATTAGAGACTTTTATGGACCCAAAGATGGAGAAATAACAGGAGACACACAGGAATAAAATGCAGCATTCCATTCACATAAAAGATCCCAAGATCTTGAATTTAGGAGGGAGGAAAAATCCATAAAGGGAGCAAAAGAAAAAGAATTTGAAAAATATTTGCCATCATGATAGCAAAATCAAATTCTTCATTTCAGGAATTAAATTCTTCACTCATTAAAAGAGGAGGAAGTAGAATAGAAGAGGATTCAAAAGAGAAGTCCACACATCTCTCATCTATCTTCACAGTGGTTAGTGAAGAGGCTAAAGCTAACTCCAGAAGTTTTAGCTGGACCCATAAGGAAAGCTGACACACACAAATAGTGGAAGCAAAGAAACAACCAACCAATTAAATTTTTCCTGCTCATCCCTGATACAGTCAAGAACATGCAATACATGGCAGTCAATCTGAACATTAAGGTATTGCAGAGTCTAACCCAGGAGATGAGAGAGGTTTTTTTGAAAGGAGAAACAAGTAATTCTAGTTCATTGACTAAGATCCAGAAGTTGTCCAGAATCTTGCTCAACCTTCCCCTCCCTTATCCACTGATCGTACATCATCCAGTAATCATGGATTTTTCTGCTGCTGGCTTGCGTTCAGCATAAGGACAGATGCCATAGGCTTCCTATTAGCATGATACAGACAGTAGAAGCACTTGTAAATCAACATGATGGATTGCTCCAGGAGCAGAGACAGTTCATGTTTGCAGCATTCAGATACACAGGAAGGGAAAGACACTCCTCTGCTTATGGCAGCATATCACTGATGTTCAAATTCTTTGAAAAATAAGTATCTGTATATATTTGTATGTTATATACAGTCATCCCTCGAATACCATGGTATCACGGGTCTTGTTGCCCCTCTGTGCAGCCCTCCGTCCGCATGGGATGGCAGCTTATTAATATGCAAATTTGCCCTGCAACATCACACTACCCCCCGGCACTCCGGCACTGTTTCGGCACTGCCTTGCTGTGTTTCAGTGTTTGTGTTGGTGCTTCCCAGCACCCACGGCCACCCCATGCCAGGAAAAAACCCTTTTTTGCCCAGCTGGGGACATTGGTGTAGGGAGCTGCCCACATCACTATCCTGTTTTCTCTCTGGGTGGGTAGAACTGGTGTGTCCATACTTGGGGTAGACGTCTACCCTGAGAAAGTCTCGGACACCATGTCTAACCTGAGAGTGTGTAAATCTTTCATAACTGCTCAGAGTGGAGTGGGGCAGGCATGGTGCTGGGGGTACTTGGTGCAGCTCCAAGCAGAGCAAGGTGGGCGCTGCTTGAGCAGATCTGCCATGGCTGCCTCCCTCCGAGCAAAGCAGGACAGGCGCAACGCGGGCAGAGCAGTGCACCAGTGGTCTGCGCGGCATGGTGTGGGGGTTGATTTGAATATTCATGATTGTCAGTTCACACAGGCACAGTCACGAAATGGGCCTTCTTATTTGTGGAAAAATCACACCACGTAGAGGTGAAGCTGCTATCTGGGAGGCACGAAGTGGAGAGGGCTTACTATATTTGGTAAACATATTAATGAGTCAGATAATTTCATAGAATAATAAAATGGTTTGTTTTGAAAGGAACTTTCAGGTGGTTTTTCATCAGAGCAGAGCAGAGGGGCCCAATCACCTCCCCAGTTTCCGCTAGTGTCTTTTACAATTATTCCACACACTGATCTATCTGCAGATTACTGTCTTTCTACTTATCTGTAAAAGAGTTAGTGTAAATTAGTTTAATCCACACGTAGTAAAATATGCCAGAGTTTAATATTATACAAAACTGGCAAAAAAGAAGTAATTATTAGCTTAAAGTAAATTTGCTGACCTAGATTTAAACCAAAAAGCATTACAGCATCCTTTAGACAGAGAAATCTTATTTTTCAACAGTGGTTTAGTCAATATTGACATTCATAGATAAAATGTCATACAGAACCTGTAAAATGTTTTTGTTGGAGTGTTTTTAAGAGTAACAAAGCCCGTGGAAAATTCTTTGCAGCATTTTGGCAAATACAACTCTAACATGCTTTCTGTTCATAAAGTTGTATCCTTATTTTTCAATTTCCTTCAAATCATTCCAGAGGGTAGGATTTGAAATCAAAATGGATATTTTCAGAAGCACCTTCCAACTTTCTCTTGCAAGACATTCCTCTCCCTTAACAGCAACAAAGAAAAGTGAAGGGCTGACAGTTCTGGTTCTTCAGCACAATACAGTGGGTGAATACACAAACATAGCAAGGAAAATGAAAATAGACCTAGTGGTAAAGCTAATTTTAATGTTCTCATTTTTATCACAGAGCACATGAACAGTATCTTCAAACTGAAGTAAATATCAGGTTAATACAGCATATGGGAAATATCACTGAATTAATCAATCTAACACTATTTTTGCTAGCCAAAATAGCTTACCTGCTGGTAAAAAACAGGTAAACGACTTCCAACAAAGTCAGTGGATTTTGGATGAGTTTCTCAAACAAAGAAGCCAACCAAAGGAAGAAAGACCAGAGTTGCCTCTATTTTCATATGCAAACACTTCCACTGAACCAGAAAAAAGAACCAGAAAAAGAAAGAACAGTAAGCCAATGGAAAGAATGCATCATCTCCTTTTTTTATCCTAGAAGTTTTGTCATTTGATTCATGCATATTTTAGACAATTCACTCAGTGAAGAAATTCAAGGCTGACAGTGAGAACCTAAGAGCTACATGGGCAGAATATGGCCCTGTCTTTGTCAAAAGGAAAACTCTGGCATACGTCTTTAGTATCTTTTCTGTTAATGGCAGGGCTGTGCAGGAGCTCTTTTCACAGTAACTACTCCTTCTTTCTTTGCAATGCTTGCAGAGAGCCTTTGTTTCTCATTCTGCTCTTTTTTAGACCAGACATGAAAAGCTAAGTCTCATACTACTAATATATTCTGAAATCAATAGCTATCCCCACACAACACCAAGCATACCATAGATAAGAAATGCCACTAACCATTTTTGCTTACGAGGGTAAAAAAAATACAGTACTTCAGCTTAAAACATATATCAAAATTAATTTGATCAGAATACTTATTCAATACCGGATAAACTTATATAGCTTTAAAAAGCTACAGTATCTTTCACTTACAAAAAGGACCACACAAGTGTTAACTGTAAAATGTCATTCTAGCTGTTCTTCCAATAGCATGCCAGTATCGCTGTATTCCATGAGCTAGAAAACTGTAAGAAGTCACACATAATTGCATGTTATGTACATCTCCCACTACACTATTGAGGACTCAAACCACACAAAGGAGGTTCAAACTACCTAATGCCTACAACCTGCGTTATCCCACTACTCCTTTCTTTCCTTTGTTACTGAAATGCTGCAGAGTGAAAGGTGCTGATGCCAATCTGTGCTGCATTACTACTTATCTACAGAGAACCTATTGAGTTGCAAAACAGATTCCTCTGTTTCTTACGAGGAAGGATTATATTTTACTAAAATCCTGACATATTTTGTGATTAATGCTCTAGTTTTACCAGAAAGAATGGATCCAATCACTGTCATTGTATCCTTGGATGTCTTCATATTATTACTACCATTGCAGTTTTCTGTAATATCAAAACAAAATAAAGCATCATTTAAATCAGATGCATTTATATACAGATATAGCCTCACACTGAGCATGGCATGAATGGCTCCTAGACCATCCAAGCTGACTGAATAAGTCATAAGTGAACCCCTTGATGAAGTGTAGCATGAATGCGAGGAATTCATCGTGCATTCTTCCTTTAGTTCAGAAAAGGTGTTTCACAAATGCCACCTTAAAAGTCTTTTCTGAGCAGTTTCAACAACTGACTTTAATAAACAAATCTGGAAAGTGGGCCATGTGCTTTATTATCTGCATCTATTTTCTCCACTTCTTCACTGCCCAATGCTTTCTACCACATTTACACATAAATGAAATGCATTGACAGCACATTACTGAGCCAGAAGAATTACATGCAGCCCCAAACAAGGCCATTACCAAGTGCCACAGCATTGTGGCCCAAGCCCAGTGGAATAGATGCTCTGCCTATCAATTAAGTAATAAAGAGAAGCTTATGCAGAAACCCCATGTGATTCACAAAAATATCCCTGACAGTTCTCAACCACAAGAGAACCAATTCCATCAAGTGGGTTTTGTTTGGGTGGTAGATTGCTTGGGATTTTTTTCATATATTAAAGATTTGCTGATCCATAGATTTTAAAGAATGAAAAGGAAAACCTTTTCACCTTTAAAGAGCATGAAACTTCGTGCCAGATTAAGAACAGCTACAGAAAATACATATTACTGAAAGCAGCCAATACTTTTAATTATGCAACCACATTAGAGTAAATGCAGCCATCAACAAAGGAATAATTGAGCTTTCAGCATCATGCATTACACATTTCCAGGTGACAGGAGTTACATCTTCAGTTTAAGTATGGTCTGATTGTTTATTCCTTTCAACATATTAACAATTGATAATATTACCTACTTATAATTCAATCCCATTTATATTTTTTATTGATTTATCACGTAGCCCTATAATTTCAGAAATCAGCTGTAATACATCTTAAGAGAAATTACAATGTCCTCTATTTTGTAGATATTTTCTACAATTTAGTCAAAGAAAATAACGTTAATACAGTGAGCCACCACATATTCGCGGTCCTGTATTTGTGAGATTACGTATTTGCAGGTGATTTTTCTGCAAGCTGTGCGACCTCGGCATGTGCACAGAACCTACCGTGGCCTCAGTCTGATCAGCTGCCGGTCCCGACGTTCGTGGGCCGACAGGACAAGCTGCAGCGCAGCATGGCACAGGGACTAGCCGCAGCGCAGCGTGGCACAGGGACTAGCCGCAGCGCAGCGTGGCACAGGGACTAGCCGCAGCGCAGCATGGCACAGGGACTAGCCGCAGCGCAGCGTGGCACAGGGACTAGCCGCAGCGCAGCGTGGTGACAAGTCGCGCCGTGGCAACAAGGTACCAGGACTTCTCCGCTCACCGCTTGCCCCCCGCCCCAGCGGAGCACAGCCAGACATCTGAAACAAGTCCCGCTCTCAGGACCGTCCTCCAAACCTTATATGAGAAGGGAGTGTGGCTACGGGCGTGGCGTACTCGACTACATAGTGCGTTCGTTATCCTTGCAGATTTCACCACTCGCGTGAGGCAGACCAGACCCAACAGCCTGCTCCTGTTCCAGGGGGTTGCTCCAAAGGAGAAACCCCTCCTGTGCCAAGCCATTTCACCTTCTGCCCTTCTGCTGTTACAGGTTAAAGGGTAGGCCAGAGCCACCAGCACTGCCAGGGGCATGACCACTGTGAGCATGGCTGAGCTGCTAGGCAGCGAACCGGGAGCGAACCTCTGCAGCTGCCCTGGCTCTGCCCCCCAGCTCAGCTCTGCCTGCTCTCACCGCCACCCCTGCCAGCAAGTTGAAAGCTGTTACATTCCCAGAAAAAGAAACCCCAAACAAAACACCTGCTCCAAACAAAGCAGCCCCTTTGAAAAGCAGGGACTGTCACAGCCTGTTCAGCTGTCACTCCCGTCACAGAGCACCAGGGTACCCACAGTGCCGCCCTGGCCAGCACAGAACTCATTCCCCAAGCCTCCCGCAGAGTCCTCCTCTAAAGCAGCGTGCCACCTCTACTGTGTTTGAATACAAGCGACACACAGCAGGGAAAGGACAGTGGCAGGAGGCTCTGTGCCCACTCAGATCCATGGGGGGGCTGGGCACCAGCTTGGCCACTCCCAGTCATGCTGGTTTCTGTGTTTGGAAAAGCAGCTCCCTTCTGGGAGCTGGGAACCAGCAAAAGGCATTTCTTCTGCTTTAATGAGGCACTACAGAGGGAGCCACACTCTCAGAACCGTCCTCCAGACCTTATTAGGGGAGGGGGTGTGGCTACGGGCATGGTGTACTTGAATACTTAGTGGGTTTGCTACCCTTGCAGATTCCAGAACTTGCACGAAGAGGGTGAGACCCAAGAGCCCACAAGTAATGGGGGTCGACTGTATTAGCAGAAAAATGTCCTCCAAGAACAAATCTAGGAAGTTTGATGTTGCACAAGACACTTTTCAAACTGTCTTGAAGAGAAATTTCAGACACTTTCTATCCTTGCAGACAGCGAGGACAGATGGTTTAAATCTACATTACTTCATTGAGTTCCTGAAAAAAATGCAAATTTATGCAAAGCGTCCAGATTTGTGCCTTCCTTTTCTTGCAAAACATAAGCTAGAGGGATTGAAATATGCTTGATAAATAATTTGACTGAGATATAATTGCAAATTATAATATTCTAGTAAGTCAACGGTTTTATAAGTTCCTATAAGATCAGTATCTCAATTTGCTATTCAGAAGCCTCAGATAAGCACCAAAAGGAAATGGATCCCAGGAGACATGGCCACACTCAGCAGCATGGGGGAAGCATGAGCACAGTTATAGAAAGGTTCCTGAAATTTCCTTAATTTTCAGAAAGCCTACATGTGTTGCTACCGAACTTCAGAACCAGCTGAGGATTCATTTACATGAGAGCTCCCACCACACACAGAATCTGAACCAGCTGCATCTGTTGTAACACTCATGGAAACTTATTTGTTTTTCTTCTGACAGCACGCACATTGCTATGAAGTTTGAGTGCCCGATCACACATGCCACTGTACACATGAGTTGCCATTTTCTCAGAACAGCTTCAGTGGATGCTCCTTTCTCCACACTGCCACAGGCTGTCTGGTGAAAGTGAGGATACCACTAGCACCAGTCATCTATTCTGGCTGGGCAACTGACAGCTTCAACAAACTGGAAGAAGAAACAAAAAGGACAAGGCTATGCACTACTCTCTAACGAAAGGAGCACTGCACAGCAGTATCAGGCCTCACTTTTCTTCACCTCGTACAGAGGCCCAGTTCATTGTGCTCAAAACTGGAACAACATCATTGTATTTCCTTACTTGTTTCCTCAAATACTAATAGTAGAATATTTTTTTACAATTTGTTTCAATATAGGACTGTAAGTGACACAGTCAGCATGGAGTACGTTTTATCTTTCACCATGAAATACTGACATGTTTTCCATCACTGTCACAGCTTTATGAACCTATCTCAATTTACTGGCATCTTTTTGAGCTGGTGACTCCAAAACTGAATACACTATTCTATCGTGATTATGAAGGTGACAAATGCAACGAAAATAACACCTCTAATTTCTGTTTCAACACACACAAATGAAATATTATCCTTTGGCCACATCATCACCCTAGCAGTATACATTCAACTGACTGTGGATCAGTCATCACCAGTATGATTTTGTAATCATTATTCATTGCTCCTCCACATGCCTGTGTCACTGCACTACTACTTTTAATAACTATATTTCTTTCCATGTCAATGAGAAAAGCATTCCAAAACTATATACTAACTTAGAGATTCACTTTATTCAAGGGCTACAACTTGACTTAGCATCCTTACATTTTCTCACACAAAATCTTAAACAAGTGTTTACAGGACTCTATCACATAAAACATCATTGTCAGTATCAGCCAATCAAAATCACATTAAAAATTATACCAAGCAACTTGGAAAGATTTATCTCCCATGAAGCCTGTACTGGAGTTATTAATTACACTTCCCATTTTAAGCTCTTTATTATTTAAGCCTCAATCATCCTATTATTTTGTATGGACTGCATCATCAATCAGAAGTGTAGCACAGATGTTTACATTTAATTCATCTTCAGTTGGGTTGTGGTAATTGAACACATCTATTCCATTTCTATATAGCACAAGTGATTATTTCAAGTACATTAATTCAACCAATCCCATTATTGGGCCTTACCCTTTAACAAAAAACTTCAAATCTTAGATTTTTTTTATGTCCTTTTCCTTCCCATCATCTTTATTTCCAAAATTACTAACTCTTGCTTTATATTTTTTCTGTTTCTGCATTTTCCTTGTTTTCTAACATGATAGAATTGCATCTACTCCCTGAAATAGTGCTGTGTTTGTCTGTTGTTTTCAAAAGTGCAAGGGATTTTTAATAAATACACATGCATGACATTAGGCTTTTCTATATAATTCACTGAATATTCTATGAACTTCTCATTTTTAATGTTGCCTTCTAATTCATTCAATCACATTTCTTAAGTGACCAGAGTACTGTCAAATTCTTTGCATGGAGCTGTGACAAAATTTTCATTTTCAGTCTGGATGAAGTCGGAACTAATATTTTCTTATTAGTAGTGTTCAGGCTACAATTGAGTCAGGAATCGTCTTCTATGATACCGAGACATTTTGAAATTAGTTTCAATTCAATTAAATGAAGGGTTTAGCATGAAAACTTCATGTAAAAATTTCCATGATCTCCACACTGAAGGATATTTTTTTCTGGCTACATATAAATAAGCATGTACAGAACTGTCATCCTGTTCTCTAGACTGACCATTAGAGAGTAAACACCCACTGTTGCCACTTTGCACTTTAGTCCTTGCAAGATTCATCCATTGCCACTGGAAGCTTCCCAAGCCATTAGTAATTCAAATGGCTAAAACTGTATTTGACATAAAGTATCGTTTTCCTCCCCTTCTGACACTTAAATCTTCCCCAATATGCTAAATATCAAGTCATGGGAGTATCAAGTCCATGCTGCTGGACTTCAATGTTGCCACAATGGCATTTATTATGTTATTATCTGTTGGTTTCTCCTCAGTTGTTGAGCACCTTTTAGAACACCTGCTAAGTACAATTTCCCATGATAGTGCTGAATAGTTTTACATTTGCATGGAACTATGTTTAATCACATTTTAACTTTTCAGCCCTCACTCTGTTCTGGTTTACAAGAAGAAATATGTCAGAATCATTGGGATGGGACTGAAAATTGTTTTGTTCTATGGGCCTACTGCCTACTCCTTCCATATCTGCCTATTTTGCCAAAAGTCTGCTGCCCTCTCACTGAGACTGAGTTTACATCCCTTGTCTTTCTCCCCCCTAGAAAGCATTTTCCAGACCACAAATAAAGTCTCCTCCTCCAAACTGATGATTAGACTGTCAAGGAGCTAAAATTTATTTGACATAATATTGCCCTTAAGAAGCTTTGATTTTATGCAATGGAATATCTTTACTACTGGGAATAATTTCTTTGTTAGACCTTTATATATACATCTGTTTAAATATGTGATTCAATCTTAGATTATTTCTTTACTTGAATAATTTTGCATATTATATTTTAAGACTTTTGTCAATGAGCATACATTTTTTGTATAGAATTTCATCATATGTTAAAAAAAAAGAAAAATAAATTCAGACCCTCTACCTCTAATACATTTGCATTTTCCAACTTATATTGAAGTTATTCTTCTCCAAAAAACATCCAGATATCCCTCTGTGTATGTGTTAGCAACATGTAAATATGAAAAAATAAAATCCATATTGATTTACAACATAGATAATTAGGGATGAATGTGTAGCAAAGCTTTTTAATAGAATCCTGTCAATCATTTCCAAGCACTGCTTTCTCATTATGTATTTGCTGAAACCATATGACAGAATTCTGTTGGTGACATTTGAGTGATAGTGACTTTGATTTCAAAGGAAATGTTTCAGGTTCATTTCATTACCTTGGAAAAGTAAAAGCAAATTTGCCTTATAAAAAGCAATTACTTCTTAGCTGACCAGTGCACAATAGCAATATAAAAAAAGATTTCTCATTCCACTATTCAAATCCTAAACCAGCAAACTAGTGTTTGAGTTTGCTTTAAACCAATTTTACCTTGTTTGAATTGCAAAACCATTTAATCTTCATAAAGTAGGTTATTATAATGGAGATCATATTTTATTGGTACAGTACACCAGCCTTGGACAAATGAGGGGTTTGGGGAGCTTCGTGTCTTTTGTGGTTTGAGTTATTCATTTTTTGTTTGTTGGTTAGTTTGTTTTTTGGGGTTTGGTTGTTTGTGTGTTTTAATCTAAAGAAGGAATACTTAAAATTGTAAGAATATCCACACCCTTGAGGTATAAAACCGTTTGAAACTGTAATAAAAAGTATTCCAACTATAATAAACAAATATATATATTTATTCTGTATGCATCATACAGCCAACAACATCTCTGACAATATGCAAAATAAAGCATCTCTTTTCCCACAGGAGCTGTTGTATGACCCACAATTAATAGGAGTTGAATACTTCACTTATGCGGTTTCTACAATGAGTTTTCTAAATTCTTTGTTTGTTCTCAAGCCTGATAGCCATAATTCCCAACCAGGTATATGGCAACAAAGGTATAAAATTTAAAGTGGATTCAGCATAAAGAACTGTAACTACAACCATTTCTGGCAAATTTAGTATCAAAATTCTCTTAACTTCCACATTGTATTTTCTGTTACGTACTACTCATGTCTACCAATTTAGTAGAATTTCCTTGGAATTGTGCACATGAGGTTACTGACCATCATCACAGTGTTCCACACCAACTTCTATTTCAAAATCATATTGAAAAATAAATAGATCAATATGCAATTACAAGCATCAGCAACAGGCATATTATTCAGCAAGTATAGACAATTAATTAGACATAACTGAAAGAAAATCACAAGAGGTTGCTGTGTTTTCTGACCATGAATTAAAAAGTGGCTAAAATAAAATCTCTACTTATCTCTGTAATACAGCATGTCCGAGTGTATAAATATAGGTAAGAAACAAAATTTCAGAGTTTTTAAGCCCCCCCCAGTCAAAATAATCTAAAATTAAAATGCATAAGTTGAAAATAAAATTAAGTGGAGAAACCATGACATCAATGGTAATTCAAACTTGAATTTAAAAAACGCTTTAGAAAAGAAGTAACATGAAATACCTTGCGCTAAAAGCAGAGCACTTATTCTCTGCATTTGAGTGCAAGATGTGTACTGACACGCATTAGCAATGGGAAGATTTTAAAAGGGAGTTCCAAACTAATTTCTACCTTTTAAAGCTAAGGTAGAATGAATCTCCAGCTTTGCCTTTTGAAAGAAAGAGGTATTTAACATAAGCAGGTACTTCACTGTTAAGGACTGTACCTTGCTGGAGATTAACACATAATTGTTGCACTTGTGGAAAAGGTTAAGGAGAGACTGCACTTAAGTGCAAATAATGAAAATATTTCAAGCAGTTCTGAGAACCCACTGAAGCCTCTATTTCTTGCATCCTTTTGCACATGATGAATATAGAGGGGCCACATCAGTATTGAGTTTATGATCTAATAACAGATGTAGCTAAACATTATCTTGAACTTTAAGTGATGCAATTCATCTTTGTTACTAGGCGGGAGTAATTTCCTGGCCACACAGTAACCTTCTTATTAAGAAAAGTTCAGATTACCTTGTTAGTTTGCACATAGCCCAGTTGACTATTTTTCCTGTTGCATACACGTGCAAACCTAAAACCTTCTGAGACCAACAGACTTGCTTACTTCAAAGGGGAAAGAACTGGATATTTCTCCCAGTAGCTGGCAAATAACAAAATGCAGCTTTTCCTATTTATTCCTCAAAAGACCCAAATTATTTAATTTTTTTAGCAATTCAAAAGGAAAAGCATGTTTCTGAATAAAGGTCTATTCCAAAAAATTGAGAACTGATGGCACATTGCTGGACAAGAATTTTCTCTAGATCAGAGAAATAATATAGACTTTTGTTATAAAGGAACAATAAAGATTTTTAACTAACATACACCAATCTTTCATGCAATTGCTATCCTTTGTAACTGAATACTCCAAAGTAAGAGAATGAAAATGGTCAAATTCATCTGGTGGTGTACACAGCAAGAGTATCCTTTCTGTCCTCACACAGGAGGGGTTACACCCTGAGCAGAGCATAAAAACAACCTAAATCTGGGACTGAGGAGAAAAGATGAGCAGAACTACAGCTTCGCTTCAAGCAGTCCAGTTGAGCTGCCTTACTCATCTGGCCAATCCCTGTTCCTCCCACAGCATGCCTCTCAGATCCCTCAGGTCAGATGGTGTCCTATGAGCAGCTCCTGGGTCTTTGCCTCCCACCTGGGAGCCTGAACTGAGACTGGTGAGTGATTGGGACAGAGAAAGTTTGGAAAAGGACTGTGAAATCCCTCCAGAACGTGTGACCTGATTCAATACTATGACCAACTGATCAGATCAACACACCTGATTCAAATGTCTTCTACTATGACAGCTCACATGACTCTTCCCAAAACTCATTACACAACCAGAATTTTCTTTTCAACGGAAATGAAAAATTAACTTGTATTTTCTGTAGAGCTTTACAGTCATGTGCATGTGGTGCTGCTGTTGAAGCTAACAGGCTTTGCAGTAAGCTAACAATGCAAGCTTCAGGATTGGCACACCTTAGTGACACGGTCACTAATGTGGGTGTTCTCTTAGGAGTTGGACTAGATGATCCTTGTGGGTCCCTTCCAGCTCAGAATATCCTGTGATCCTGTGACCTTGCTGGGACGGCCTGGGGCTTTGCTTTAGCTTCTTTATTTGTAAAGCCACCGTCCAAGGACCCCAATGAATATTACCTTACATGTCTTAGCTTTTCTTTGCTTTGTACCACTGTATAGTGTGCCTGTTGTATCTGTTGTTAGGAACCTCTTTTAACTAATGGATAATAGCAATCATTTAGTCTGAACAGAATGAAATATCTGAATGACATTAGAATAAAAATCCAGGATATTAAGTATGAGGTCAGAGGTGAGATCTTGAAGGTGTAGGCATAAGATGATACATGATGTCTCATGACTACAAATAACTTAACCAGTGGTCAGTTTCTGGCAAAGAACGAATTCTTGGGAAAAACAATTCTAGGTAAGACAGAAAAATCCAACATATGCAAAACATATAAGGAACCGAAGACCAATGGAGAAAGCAAATAGACTGTGCTAGTGATCACAGGAAAGTAACTTCAATTGTGTCCCTGAATTTGAAAGGGAAGAAACCATCAAAAGTGTCATGTCCTTCCAGCAAAGGATTTGAAAAGCTTAAAAATCATCATAACCAATAGACAGAAAACAAACACAGAAAGCGACTTTTCCATCACAAAAGGTATGTCCACACTTCTACATACTAAAACCTAAACAGGCAAAGTAGGAAACATGAACTTTAGATCACCAAAAAGTGAAAGGAGAAAACATGTCAGTGTTTTTTAAACAAAGATGAAATTTGAACATGTCAGCTAATAAACCAGCAGTGAATAACCCGGAATCTGAAGTAAAATCATGAACAACATAGTGCCATGTAAAAGAAAATTAAAAATCTTTCCATTTAGAACAGAATTACAGGTCATGATATTACCTTATATTGCTTGTATATTGCAAGTCAATAAATTAGTTTCTTTCCTACAGAGATGCAATCCCTTTCACTGAATGGCAGATATGAAAAAGCCAAGCAGAAATGAATTCACACCGTCGTTGAATCAAGATAAATGTCAAATGAAATTGTACATCAACTTCATGAAAAGAAAAAAATTATGATTCTCATGTATAAATAATAAATGAGAGGAACTAGATATTTCTGAAAGAATGCTGTGTTCAAATCATTGTATGTCACAAAATTAGTACTGTAAGATTCAAAGGGATTAAAACCACTTCTCAGATGAAAAAATATATCAAAGAAATTGTTAAATAGTAGGCTGGTTACATAGACAGTGAAAAGATGTTCCAATTAGAAAAGCAATTTCATCACCTCATTGAAGGAATTGAATTTCCCCATTAAAAAAAATTATTTTTTACCATTCCTTCCTATTCAACAGCATTGTTGTTTCAAATGTGTGTCTCTGCATTTTTTCATATTCTTTTCGTGAGAAATATAAACATTATTCATACTAATATTTTAATTTTAGAAATAAGGACGTCTTCTTAAGCAAAATGCCAAACTTTTATTAGAATGCAAATAGAAAGTTTAGGATTTTTCTCTGTTGAAAGGTGATTTCATTTGTGGTACACAGCAACCTCCTTCCAGCCTCCTTCCATTATTTCCAAAGAACTAGAGAAAATAAATTCAACTGGCTATCAAAAAACTCCCTAATATACTGTTGCTTTATCAGTGCTATGCCTATGAACATTTTTTTTTTTAAATTATGGTTTCATAATGCAATCATTGTTTTGATTTGAACCCTTAATAATTTCATGGGTGAAAAAAGCCTCAAAACCAAAATGCATGACAAAAATATGTAAAAGAAACATAACATAAATGACACTCTGAGTAAGACTTCATTATAGAAGAACAGAAACTGTTAATTCAGCAATAACAGGAAATCTCTCTCCACACAGCTAAAATCAACCACAAATTTTTATCAAAGAATCTTACTGATGTCTGTAGATTTCTTGTCCATAATTGAGTTTTTTAGAGCAATTCTTCTTTATCAAAAATATGCAGTTTTCAGTTATGTCAATCATGACACTTTCAGCAGCATGAACACAGTGATAATGCTAGTTGACAAAAGACATGATACCAGTTAAAATAAATCAAGAGGAAGAGGTTCAAAAAACCTAATAAAATTTAAAGCCAAAGATGCCAGTTATGCCAAATCCTCTGACATCTTACCAAAGCATGTCTCTGCAATACTGCAGCTGAAATTTTTAAGACCAATTAATCAGAAAGACTGCAAATATTCACTGCTTCCTCATGTTCCTTTGTCCTTCTATAATTTCAGCCTGAACTAGAAAATATTTTCCTTACATCTGAGGTGAAAAATATAATTCTCAAAATTTTTAGACATACGCTAAATCAAAGTGGTTACAGAGATTACTGGAATCTCAGCATAGTAACGGAGGCACACAATTAAATCCGTATCACAGCAGATGTAATAACCTGCTGCAGCTTGCGTAGAATCAGATGGATGCTCATTAAAATCTAGAGTTGAAAGTTCAAAGGAAGAACTTGGAGAAGTCAAGCTGTCCACAGGTCTAAAACACTTTTTGATGAGACATAGAGGTGATCAAGTCAAATTCAACCACAGATAAAAATGAATAATCAAATTTAAAAAAAAAGAAAATAAAAGAAAAAATCATCACATAACAAAGGTAAAGATTAAGGTAAAGCACAAAGACTTTTTTTTGCATTGAATTTAGTGCTTCTAAAAAGGAGTCAGATTGACATCAGCAGAAACCAAACCCTTTTGTTCCCAGAACAAACTCAGTATAATCACCACTAGAAAGCACAAACTCCTGCCACTGACCAGCCACACAGATAAACCCAGACCTGGCAGGGGCAACCTTCCTGTAGGGATTAAAGAGAAATTCATTTTCTGTGTTCATCCTAACCTTGTTCTCACCTACAAGACTGCCAGCTAGTGAAATAGTTATTAGGTATGACCTATTTTATAGATACCCATATTTCAGAAGAAAAAGATCAGCAGTTGATTCACACAGGATATTCAATAATCATCAAACCACTTTACAGGCAAAAGAATATATTTTTGTTATACATATTACCAAATATTGAGAGAAATGAAGGTTCAGCCAGCAACCAAAATTCACTAAATCTTTCACACATCATCATTTTCTGATGAACTTTATGCTACCTGCCAATTCCAGCCTAGTTGTAGCCAGGTATTTTAAAAAATCCAGGTAGTCACATTGTTTAACAGCACAATGGTACTCTCTTTACAATGTGAAAATATCTGCCTATAAACTAGCAAAGCCTGAGCAGTGAGTTTTCTCCACTGCAGAAGCCCCAACTTTCTCAGCCTGTCTGAAACTGCAGAACTGAAAGGGAGGTGTAGCCAGCTGGGTGTTGGTCTCTTCTCTCTGGCTACCAGTGATAGAACAAGAGGACACAGTCTTAAACTGCGTCAGGGGAGATTTAGACTGGACATTAGGCGGAACTTTTTCACAGAGAGGGTGATCTCTCAGTGGAATGGGCTGCCCAAGGAGGTGGTGGAGTCACCGTCCCTAGAGGTGTTTAAGAAAAGGTTGGATGAAGTTCTTGGTGGCATGACCTAGATATTAGGGTAGTGTGTTATAGGTAGGATGGTGTGTTGGTAGTAGGATGGCAACAGGTGAGGTAACAGGTTTGGCTAGATTAGATTAGGTAACAGGTGATAGGTTGGACTCGATGATCTCTATGGTCTTTTCTAACCTTACTGATTCTGTGATTCTGTGAACTGGACGCTCACCTTGGAGTGAGTCGGCCCAGGCACCGACACTGCTTTTGGCCTGGGAGTTCTAAAGCGATGTCACAGAGTCGTGCACACACATTCACTCACACCAGGGAACAATTTCAGAAAGTCAGCCTCTTACCTGTGTCACATCCCTCTACAAAGAGACAAAATGCCACAAAATACGAAGTCAAAACTGGTGGCAGCAAAACTCAGAAACCCCTTGCTCCGCTGCCCCGGCGGTCCTGAGGGGAGTGGGGGGAGCCGGCACAGCCCTGAGGGGAGTGTGGGGGGGGAGCTGGGGCAGCCCAGAGCAGCCCTGAGGGGAAGCGGGGGGAGGCAGGGCAGCCCGGAGAAGAGCCGAGGGGAGGGGAGGGGGTGGTGTGGCCCCAAGCGGAGGGGCAGAGCGGGACCAGGATGGCTCGTCACGGGCAGAGCAGTGCGCCCGTAGTCCGTGCAGCACTGCGTGGGGTTTGGCTTGAATATTCATGACTGCCTAATTGAATATTCATGCGTGCCAGGTCACGTATGCGCAATTGCAAAAAGAGGCCTCCTTCATTGCTGAAAAATCATGCTGCTAAGATGTGAAACTGCAATATGGGGGGTGTGAAGTGGAAGAGGGCCGACTGTATTGTGTTGGCTCAAATGGTCATCATGTCCAGTGACCTAGTGCCAAAACAAAATGTGTTTTCTCCTCTTTCTTGATTGCTCATACAGAATCTCAATGAAATTTGAAAAGAATTTATACGTGCTTCACCGATGAAGCCGCTTGCCTCCAAGCAGGCATTACAAGCACTGCTAGAAATAGGATTCCAGCAATAGCAGTCTATCAGAAAAGCCCTGATTGGGGTTTGTTAGCAATATACTGTAGCTTGCAGAAGTGTAAGAGCTGCCAAGACCCTGCCACATGCACACTGATGGAAGCAGACTTGAAAAACATACTAGATAACACGTGGCTCTCAAATTTCCCAGTATAAGCATTTCATACATAACTTGCAGTTTTTACAAATTGTGAAAAGAGATCTTACAGGGGCTACACTCAAACTGGGCGTGTTAGAAAAACCTAAGTCATTAATAAGTGCTACATAAACATATAAAGTCAAGCTCCAAATGTCAGGGAACAGTATTAACCTCCTGCATAAGCTCTTGAGTATTTTGCAGCAAATGCATGATTACCAAACTAAAGTAGATTCCTGAGGCACTGATAAATATCACACTTTTACAAATTATCTTACTTACAACATCAGATTATTGAAATCTGTGAGTTACTCCTTACCCATATGCTAGGGAAAAAATAAAACAATATATATACTTTCTGTAAAGGAAGAGGGCCGACAGGATTCATGCATTTATTTATTAACAGTGAAAATGAATAGTGATTCTAAAATGCAAGTTTTTTTCTCTGTAAGTAGTCAGCTCCAAATGTTGAGCAGTACATAGGTATTTGAAAACAGTCAATCAGAAAAAGTCTTTCATAATATAAAAAAGGGTTACAACAATCACTTCCCCTGCCCCCCCTCCGTTTTGGAGGGAAATACTAAGTGACCTTTACATGAATTCATAATATTCCTGCTATTATTTGTAAAAATATGCATGGCAACTTAGACTCTGAACATGTTTAAATTCATTTACTATTGGTTTTCTTTACGTAATGGCTTGGTTTCTGCTAAATTCCTGCTAAATATCCATGCTCATTTAAGCTTTTTGTGTCTCACAGTAATCTGTGTGCATTCATCGAGCTCCACGTACTCCACTGCCCCTCCCCAGCTCGCCCAGGAGCTCTTGGTACAGCCCTTCACAGAACTGTGCCAGTGCCAAAGGGCGAAGCCCAAGGCCTGAGCCATGTAATGACTTTTCATGTAATGAGGCCCAAAGAGACCCAGATGGCCAAGCAACACTCTCTTACCTTTAGGTCTTCTTTGGACACTACAAGCAGATTCCAGTGTAAAAATTTTGACTTACCTGCCCTTGCTATCTAAAATATTTGTCTTTTCCTCCCAAGAACCCAGTGAGAGGTAGGAGGGACTGCCTTCAATGGAGGGTGGACAGAAGGGACAAGTTATGTATTAGATAACTTGTATGCAGGCTTAATTTTTATTATTTTCCTTTGTGATGCTGTCCATGAAAAACAAATAAGCACCAACACAAACATTAGGAGACCTGGGAGACACACCACAGCCTTAAGCTTACAGAAGGCACAAAATAGTTTTCAGAGGCTCAGAAAGAAACTGAAGACAAAGTACTACTCCAGAGGGAGAGTTTATTAAAGCTAAGCTTGTTCAGGGCAGCTAGAATGTCAATGAAAAATGTACCTCTAAAAATTATTTCCTTCACAAACAGGTTACGCTTGGGCATAACAACTCTCATTGTTCTCTGCTGAGGAAAAATATGTCCAACTCTCAGGTTGTAGAGCTCTTCCAAACAGCTGAGAGCATGAGAAATCCAGAATGTTAGGAGCAATATTGTTCACGTTACAATATATGCAAACATATAAATTTAATTTATTGCAATAGTTTTTAGTGGTGAGCTGATATAAGAGTATTCAAAACCGTGACATTTTTCTACCTGATGCTGACAGTTCTTCCAAGCTTTTCCTACTCCTGAGGGGACCAGAGCTCAGAGCATAAAAGGCTGACAACACTGCTGTGCAGGGCACAGACAGACTTGTTCCTGAAACCAGGTCTGACCCACTTGAGTGGTTACCATCTCATCCCCTGAGACACAGAGTCTATTCACAAGAGGAAGAATTTCTTAGTTTTAACTGTTACCAAGGGGGGTTTAAGCAACTCTTTGTATGCCCTGGACCAGAAGCATTGCTGTGTGTCCATTGAAGGATTACTGGGTTTCAGCTGACGTACTGAACAGCAGTAATTCAGGTAACTTTCTACTCAATTGCAAGAGCAAATTGACAGCATTCCATCTGCAATCATTGATTCATATATTAGGATTTTCCTTAGATTCCAACTTGTTTGGTAAATAAGATGATGCTCACTTAGTGAACAAAAACTACTTGATTTTATTCTATCTCAATTCAATGTGATGTCATAGGTCTCTGATATCACCTGAAAAACCTGCTATGATACCTTGTTTCTTACTTCTTCCTAAGGTTTTCTTTGTGAAGCTTTCTGTTGTAACGTGTGAATGACGAAGAGACAGCAGTCAATTTACTGTGAGGATATAACATTCTATTCCCTTATCTGCAGCAGAGAACTGAGGCACAGAGAACACATTTACCCTGTTACCAAAGGGTGACACCAATGTATCATAAAAGCATTCACAGAATTTAAACAAGCCAGTAGCAGTCTGTCTATGACACATGTGAATTCTTTTTGGACTATGTATCCTGCTGCCCAAAGGTAGCTATGCTAGTATTTTTGTTGTCCTTATAACTGATTGTCCCCACAAATGTAAAGGGTTTATACACAGTTGAGGAACTTGACTTAAAGTAGTTCCTTTTTCTGAGTATTTGTCATTCTATAGCACTTTGAAAGTTGTGATTGGTATCATATAACCCAATCTATGGCAATTCTGCAAAAACAGCCTCTGTATTTGATAAGGACAAATCACAGAATCACAGAATCAGTAAGGTTGGAAAAGACCATAGAGATCATCAAGTCCAACCTATCACCTATTACCTAATCTAGCCAAACCTGTTACCTAACCTGTTGCCATCCTGCTACCAACACAATGTAATGTCCTATCCCTCTTTTGAAAGAAATTCTGTGAGTAGGGGCACTAGAACCAGCTTATTGTGAGATAACCATAAATTAATAGCAAATAGTCTAATTCACAGGAACTTGCATATATAATTATATTAATTACTTTAAGAAAATCTCTATTTGTATTATGTGGCTTCATGCGACAAAAAGGCTTTCAAAGGTGACCTTTAACTGCAATGACTTGACTTTTCACTACAGCATTCTCCAATAGGTAGACAAAGTATCCCACTTTCAACATCCTGATAGCTTCATCCTACATTCTCATAAGGAATCAAACAACATACACTTGAGGGGTTGGAAATTATGTAATACTCCTCATTAAAGTCCATACCATGATTTCAATAAAACAATAAGGGAATTATCAAACCCTTCACAAATTTGACAGTATTATTTTTGGTATATATACATGAGGACATGTTTGAGTATAAATGATTTCACAAAATAAGATCCACCCAAGTCACAGGTCTGCACAGTAAAGACCTCCCACCAAATGAAACAATCAGTCTCTTGCTGGAATTCTTATAAATGGTAAATTCTGCATATATTAACATGTGTATAAGACACATAACAGCTATTTGAAAGTTGCTGAGATACACAGCATTGAAATACATAATGTAGGGCAGAACACAGAAGGGGTAAAAGAAGTGTGAGTTCAATCAATGTTACTTTACACAACTCAGTGGTCCCTCAATCCCTTTCTGGAATCAGGGCACCACGTCCCATGTGAAACACACAACCAGGCAAACTCTGGCAGAAATATGTATATTGTTTCAAATAATATAATACATTCATGTTACCTTTTTTAAAACATACATTATTCCTCTAATAATTTTTCATTCAGAAACTAAATCTTAAATATGAAAAGCATACGTTGGGATCAATCAAGATGGTAAGGGAATGTCTCCTATACTATTATGATAAAACAAAGATGATAACTCACAGTGTCAGTTTCTGTAAGTACTCTTTAAAATTGGTTCTGCTGATTATAGAGAAAACAAATTTCTTTCAACTATCTGAATTTCCTTGTGTTGAGTAAGAAAACATACCTGGCATATATTTGGGCTGTATAACTGCATTTCTTACAGCTTCATATTTTATTGTGCAATTGATTTGTAAAAGTCTCAAAATTATGGAAAATGCTCTGATATATTCTCCTGTTTTGAAAAGATGTAGATTACATATATATGCTGACTACTGCTGCAATTGAATTCCTTTCACTAATGACAATACAGTGATAAAGGTCAAATTAACCTCCATTCTTGCACCCTTTGTTATTTCTTAAATAATTTTTATCCCAGGGTTTTCTGAATAATGGTTTTAAAAGGCTCTTTAAATATTAAACATATCAAAATATTGATGGATTAAATGAGAGCTAGTTTCATAATCATAATGCATTGTGTTCAGTGCACAATATTTTCTTTCAGCGTGCTTAGTACTGACTTTCAAGAGGATGCCTTGCATATTAAAATAGACTCAGTTTCATTATCAGAGATGTTTCCTCCTTTTGAAAACATTTAGTCATTCAGATATATATTTTTTAATTTCCTGGATACTAAACTCCTGGTGGGATAATCTCATACCAATCCATATGGGGAAAGCAGTTTTGCAGATCAACAAATCCTACCATTATTTGATTTGATGTAGGAACAACTTAATTGAAACAACACAAAGTTATTAGGAATTGTTCTTATGCACATATTTGTTAACATAAATGACAGACTGTTTAAAGTAATGAAAATTTTGTTATGACCAGTAGATGAACCCATTCTTATATTAAATAAATCCAGATTTTCTTATGTATACAACCAGTAATTCTGGTTGGTCAGGGATAATAATTAGTTTTGTACCAAAGAAGTGAACTGTTTACAGCAACTACACTGCATATCGTGTAACCCACACCTATACAGAATATAAAAGAATTCTGTTACAACACAAGCATGTGTCATAATCCAGGTAAAGGATCAGTGGCAATGAAAATTCTCTTCAGAAATGTTATGTTGATGTAGATTTTCATTTCAATATATGCATGTAAAAATATTATTTTGGGGCTATAAGAATAAAAATAATGAAACTACAGTGAATTATCTATGAAAAAATTGTTCAAACACAAAGCTTCTTTTACCTTTGCAACTAAAAGAAGTATTTAATATTTAGCCAGATTAGAGAGAGTTAAGTCAGAATAATTAATAGGCTACTGAAATATACTCAGGACCACAAAAATGTCTGTCAAATTCAGAGGTCTCCTCATCTTCTAAATGTGCAAATATCTTATTGAAGTTATTTTATGCTTGTATTCTTCTGAACAAACTGTGTGTGAAAAAGACGTTTCCTACCTACACAAAAAAAAAGAGATTTTAGTAGTAGGCTTTAGGCAGTCCAGGCTCCGAAGTTGTCATTAATGGATTCAAGGACGTCTCTTAGTAAAAAGCATGGGGTTTTTTAGGGTAGAGAGGAGGGAAAAAAGTAGGAATTCTTAATGCACTTGTAAAAAAAATCTTTCAGGTAAGAAGAAATTGCAGAGCTTTTCACTTTATTTTAGAAAGAAGAGGTAACCTGTACTTCCAGAGGAGGACAACTCTATGCCCTGAAAAGACTTCCAGTCAAAAGTCTGGTCAGCTGTTCCCGTCTGCAACGTAATGAATCACTTCACTCACAGAAGAGTGACAATGTCCATTGCAATTCACTTCTCATTTTTAAACATCTTTGTTGACATTTTCTCTACATCATACAATTGAGTTTTTCTCCAATAACATCTACAGGAGAATTTCACTGTTCTATTTACAAATGCTCATGACCAAAAATACTTGCATAGCCCATAGCAGTTTCACACTCAAGGAGGAGTAGAAACAGGATCTCACAGTGTATCCAAGCAACTGTACCTACATAACAGGGTATGGACATCAACTATGAACATCTGGGAACAAAATTCCCGAGCTAAAATTTCATTCCATTGAGCTGACATATTCAACCAATAAAGCAAATAAATCCAAGGGTTAAATAATCAACTAACTTGTTTTCCGCAAATTATCTTCTCAGTCCAGGTATTTTTCTTATACCTGCAAATGCCATGGTAACCCAGGTAGATTGTTCTGTGAGCTGGAGAAATTAATCACTGCTCCCAAATAGTAAGTTTTTGCTCTTGAGACAGCACTAAACCTTTCTAATATGCCACGAGTTGGTGTGTTCCATGCACAGAGATGATGAATCCATCCGTCACATTTCCACTGGTTGATTTTCCACACGGCAGGTATATTGCTAGTGCTCACTGTAATTCCTCTGAGAATGTCTCCTCATGTCTCCCTAACTAATAAAATCAGCTTGACATTTCAGTTCGCTCCCTGATCTGCTGGACCAAGCCATATTCTTGATGCAAAGCAACATAATCTGTGCTCCAATTCTACTAAAAATTATTATATGTATTGTATGTTTTGAACATACTATTTATACTTCAAATTATTGAAGTAATATTATTGTGATTACCTGATCCAGTCCATGAAGTTTTTAAAGTGGCATATCATACATACTGCATTTTAGTAAGTTCTCTATTAAATCTAATAGTTACCCTATTTTTGGATGCCCACACCATAAAGAAAAACAGCCAAAGATGATCCTACCAACATCTGCCTGACATATCAGATTACTCACCAGCTGAAGCAATTGTGCGTATTCTACAGAAGCAGTACCTGGCACAGAATTTGCCAGACCATCTCACATGGACTATGACTCACGATGCAGACTACTTCCTGGGCACTAAATACTCAAGTTTAAGAAGGCACCAGAAAAGTAAACAACATTTGTACCAATTTTTGACTTTTATTTGCTCCCCAATTATTACTGTTCTCTTTCCACCTTTGGAAAGCTGCATTACAAATTAACAGTTGATTCTTGCTCAGACCAAAACATACAGAAGACTCACCAAATTAAATGCTTCCTAGACCTCCTTTTCAGAGAACATGTAAGACCTTTTTAAGGAAAATAACTGAAATTAAATGAAATGAAAATGAACAACACCTTAAGTTTCTCAGCTGTTCTCTGACAAAGGACAGTAATGTTTTAACTGTTTAAACACTAGAGTGAGAGTCTCAAATGCCAGTAAGAACATGAAAGAAGAAAATGAAATACCTTTTCTAAGTACTGTTAACATACTTTTCTCACTTTATTTTAATAAAACACTAACCTCTGAAAAACTGATTTCTGAAGGTTTTCCCATTCACACATTAAGCATGGGTTAATATTTCAAATCACACTATACTCTTTACGAAAAAATGTTAGAAAATAAGTTATTAAGAGCAGAATTGTACTTCTAACTAAAGGGAAGAAAACGGCAAGTAGATTTGATAAGATCAACTAGTGTTACTGAAAACAAACTACTGCTAAAGTGGGATTGTTCACAATAAGTTCTTCTACACTCTACATTATCTTTGCTTTTTTTAAGCAATAAAGTTGCTTATTTTTCATCTTTGTTATCTACCTTACATATCTGATAAAACCAGAGCTTCATAATAACAAGAGAATAGCATGGGAAACATTCTCTGTTCTTATTTATGTCCCATGGCATTCAAAGCAACTGGATTTTACTTTTGTTATCTAGATGAATGACAATACTAATTCTCATTAATATGTACGTTGGGTCATGAAAATAGGTTTAAAATTGATATATTCTTTAATAGAAATCATAATCCATTGCTTTCTGTGAGATCACAGCCAGTTACTGTGAGGATGCTGACAGTGCTGCAAATAGAGGATTATTACTCCAGGTGAGGGGAAAAAACTGCAGGAATAGATAAGCTGTAATAATGGGCAAAAATCCTGTTATTTGTGGAAAAACCTGTAGAAAAAAAACAAACGGGAAAAAATGGGCTGCAGGTGATATACACAGACAGAATTGTTTAATCCCAATGTTTTCTACAAGGTTCATTCAGACAAAAGAGTATCTCTCATGTTAAAACATCTGGGGGAGTTAGAGTTAGTGACAGAGGGTCAAAACATTTATTGTCAGGAAAAAAACTATTACCTTTCAGTTCATCCTGCCACGTTTGAAGATTTCACGGCAAGAAATCACATTTCAAGTTCAAAGACAAAGTAATTAGGTTTAAGGCTGTGTTTAATGTTGAGAACAAAACGTAACCATACCTATGATTCAGACTAAGCTAGGATTTCTGCAAAAGATGTGCCTGGATAGTTTTTCTGTAAATTTTCCATCTAGTTTATTTCTCTACCTGTGTTCACCAGTTCATATAACTAAATGTATGTAATCATAAAGGATATCTTAAATTACTATTTTTCATCTTGCTCTATTACAGTCAATGTTCAGAAAACCTCAAGAAAATGCCTCTTACTCTCTTTAGGTAGAACCAAGTTATAGATCACCTACACTGACCCTTGATTATATCATCCAATCTGATGATCCACCAATCTATGGAGATTGTAAAGGCAGTATTTCAAATTCACTGTCACTTCTGAGCAGATGATTATCACATAGAAGAACCTGAACTTCCCCAAGGGCAATGCAACAGATCATAAAACAAGGCATCTGTATCCTTATAATGTATCATTTTCCCTAGGGACATAGAGTGATTGATCGATTGATTAATTGTAGTTATTAAACCAGAATATCCACCCTCTGCCTTGTCACATCTCATTTACAATCTGGTTGTTGTCATAGGCAAAGTCATTTCATATAAATCATTGTTTGAGACACATATTTTTGTTGTGGATGGGAGAATAAAAGCCAAAAGAGAAATCACAGCAGCAGAATCCTAAACTAAGCAAATGCAAGGCATTTTAGATTAACATCATCTCTGTTCATAGTATTGGTCACAAATTAAATGGATAATAGTTGCTATTGAAATCAGTATAGCAAAATTAAATCACCATTTTCTGGGAATGTGATAACACAAAGATCAAACTATACTTCCCCAGGTTCCCTGTGGCAGCATACTGCAGTTATGTCCTGTATTGCCATTACACAGATGTTATCTCACCATCAATGGGAACTGCAGAGGTCTTAATGCATTTCTTCCCTTAACTAGACGTTCCTAGGCTGAAAAGATCAGTACCAAAACTATATTGGGAAGCAGCTGGAGAACAAACTTATCTATGACCTTATTTTACTTCCCCTGTTCCCATTTTCCCAATGTCTTCTTTCTCCTTGATTTCTAATATCCATTACAATTCAATGCCTCTTGTCCCTCTTTTCATACAAATCCTTGTTTAAAGGTTTCCTTCACAAAGCTCAAGAACAGAAATCCCTTTCAGCAAACATTGCTACCATCCATGAACCAGAATTAGTGAGAATTACCCAGATAGTTTCTTTTGGACCTATTGTTTATGGGGGTTTTGTTGTATTTGTGTGCTTTTCGGTTCATACATGATCTTAACAGTCAAATTCACTTTTTATTAAATAAAACCAGTAATATTTCCTTGAATTTTTAAGATTATTCAAGGTGATTGCTTTTGCAAGCTCTCTTTAACCTGGCCTTCTTCCTATATAATGTCTAATTTGCAAAATTGTTTTGAGAGACCTTAAGCTCTGACTTGTGAGATTTCATAGAACTGACATCTTTAATCCACAATATGTTGTGCCTATTATTTACTTTGAAATGTCAACAAAAAATTCCAGTGCCCCATCTGCCTTTTTTCACTATCAGAATAGATAGAAATAAACAAAACCATTTACACTGAATCCATGAGTTGACAGAGTCCTTCACAACGATGAGCGACTGAGTTTCTTTTTAGTGTCTACCCATTAAAATCACTCTTTTCACACAATTAAACATGTAAGAGTCAATGTGTGAATTAGTATCAGCAGCCTTAAAAGGCTCAATTAGAAAGATGACTCTTCTGCTAGCCATTAGTGATGAGAGTATCATGAGAAAAGTGAATTTATTTGAAAGACTAGTAAGTATCAAACAGTCCAGATATTTTAACAAAGTACAAAAAGCTAAACCTAAAATACTAATTCATCATTACTTCATGTCATGTTTGCTGATCTGGGAAGCCTCACTTTTGCCACTCATTCTTCCATCTAGTCATTGTGATCACCCAAGACTGACACCACCACCAAAACTTGGGAATCTGAAAGGGCAGTTAAAGAACACCAGCAGGTTCACTGAAGGAGCTATATTCTCAGCCATCTGCTGTGCTTTCTGGAGTGAAGATGCAGCATTTGTTCCTTGTCTGACTATAAATTAGACAGTATCACACAAAGGAAGTTCTCAAAGGACGAGCTCTCAAAATATTTAAGTCTTATAAAAACCTAAACAAAAACTTACTTATTTTCTGAGTCCTCCTAGGTAGACACAGGCCACTACTGCAACAAACAACACTAGTTTTACATTCTCCCAGCATAATTCTATCTGATGATAAGAA
>WEKX01001033.1:21524-31582 GCA_013390025.1 Pitta sordida | reverse complement strand
GCATTACCTCTGCTAGTTAGCCCACCCGCTGCCATATAAAACCCCACACTTTCAAACCAGCACAATGACATATTGGCATATCTGCACTTTTTTGTGTTAGCAGTGAACTTTTAAAACTATTGTCAGATGAAACAAAAGTTAGGAGTTCATCTGGAACTGTGAACATTTCAGACTGTAACGTATGTTTTAAAACTATAAGTAAAATATAACCAGCATATATAAGTATTTTAAACATTAAATTTTATTGAAATATACCTTAAAGGATATCGACTGCAAGTCCAAAGCAATCAGAACTCAAAGTCCAAAGAAGTTAGGAGAAATTCTCTTCCACATGGACAAAAGGCACTTCATCCCCTTCAGCTTCAAAATGTTTCGGAGGGCTATTTGTAGTGGAGGGGATCACTTCAGACTAAACCTAAGGTAATTAAGATCGATGGACAATAATACTTCTGGGATTGGAAAAATTATTGAGAAAGGAAGTACAAATCAATTAACAGAGAGTTTTTGTGCTGCCAACATGCTGTGTAATGCCAGACCATGTCTCAAATTTTTGTGTATGTGTGATCTTGGGTCACTGGCAAGCAAAGCACATTTTTTAAAAAACATGTAGGTGATTCATCATAACTGAAGATTGCAAGTACTCAGGGTACTCAGGTGACTTTTGTTCCCTACAGACGAGTCACCTTTAGGCATTTTTTTTTCAATTGACATTCAGATATTGCCAAGCAGGAGGAGAGGTGAGGAGAATCTACCTGTTCCAAGAGGTTGATTCAGATCAACAAATATTTGTCACTCCAACATCAAATTTTACCAACAAGTTGAATTATCTCAGAATAGGACAGAAGGTTTTAACTTAGATATTAAAATCTTACTGTATTATCTAGAATAGGGAGTTGTCTGTCAATGAGTGAAAAAACCAAACATAGATAAGATTCAAAACCTATTGAGCAAGCACTGAAGAAGGAAACATTGCAAATTACAGAAATGTTTACACATTTACAATGAGCTGAAGGGGGCTTATGGGTAGTTTAGAGAAGGAATTCTTACAAGAGCATATAATGGCAGGAGAAGGGGCAATGGCTTTAAACTGAAGGAGAGTATGTTTAGAATAGATGTTAGGAAGAAATTCTTTACTGTGGTGGTGGTGAGGTATTGGAACAGTTTATCTAGGCAAGTTGAGGATGCTGTGGATGCTGTGTGAACACTGGCGGTGTTCAAGGCCAAGTTGATCAGTTTGGTCTAGTGGAAGGTGTCCCTGCCCATGACAGGGAGGTTGGAACTTGAATCCATGACCTTATTATTTGTATACCTGTATAATAGATATACGTATATGGGTCAAAGTTAATTTAGTTACACAGAAACAGTGTCAGACATTAGGAATTTGTTCCTTTAATCTGATTGTTTTCTTATAAATTTCTTATAAATTCATATAGTACACACTGGTATCCTCCATAACTATAGCTATGGAGAGTTTTTGTTTGTTTATATGTGTGTATGTGCTTGTGTCATGTTCTCTGATCCTACTTATTAAGTCTTAGCCTTGGTGACCGTTCTTCCATATGGAATTTTCATATATACTATATACAGTGGTCCCCCGAACCCTGCGATCTGTGAAGATAGCAATTGAGCCCTGCCCATCACACCACCTGACTCAGCTCCGGAGTGCTGTGTGGCCTTCCTGGGACTGCCCCACATCCTGAGCTGACTCAGGAAACAGAAGGGAATGGCTTCTGCGCATTCTCATCCAAGGAGTCCCAGGATTCCTGCCTTTTGCCAACATACTGAACCAGGGCTTATTGGTGGCGGAGGAGTGTTTAAAGTCAACACGATTGTATAAACATGTGGGCTGGGGTTGCCATGGCACCAGGGACAGCTGGGGTGACTCTTCCCACTCTGCTGCAGCAGCGGTGCCAGAGTGTCCGCTCCGTCTTGGCCACTGCGGTGACCTCAGACTCCCAGCTCCAACTGCACCGACCCAGCAATGTTAGTGTGCCTGCTCCCTCTCTGCCGCTGCCACAGCAAGAGTGGCTGCACTCCCTCTCTGCGGTGGCTGCCCCAGGAACTCCCCACCAGCAGTGGGCAGGGTCATGGGTGGGGCTTACTTACATATTCATGAGCTGTCTATCTTCACAGCATATTCTGCACATGCCCAGACATGACCTTTCATGGAAAAATAAACAGCAAAGGATTGAATCCACAAAGAGCAAAACTGTGAAGAGGTGAGAGTTTACTGTACTATATATGGGTTTCGAGTTCCTCAAGAGACTTTCTCACGTGTAAATATTCAGATGTTATTTGTTTCATGAAAACACTTCCTTTCAGGATTGTATCCCAAGCTTTCACAGACGATGCACGGACTCAGAGAGCGTTGGTGAATGGTGCCACATCCAGCTGGCAGCCAGTCACTAGTGGAGTCCCACAGGGGTCAGTGTTAGGCCCTGACACCGTTCAAAATCTTTATTGATCATATGGATGAGGGAATTGAGTCCATCATCAGCAAGTTTGTAGATGATATCAAGCTGGGGGCAAATGTTGATCTGCTGGAGGGTGGGAGAGCCCTTCAGAAGGACCTTGACAGGCTAGAGAAATGGGCAGACTCCAACAGTATGAGATTTAACAAGATTAAGTGCCGGGTTCTTCCACTTTGGATATAACAATCCCATGCATTGCTATCGACTGGGAGATGATTGGCTGGAGAGTGGTGAAACGAAGAGGGATTTAGGAGTTGTGATTGACATAAAACTCAGTATGAGCCAGCAATGTACCCAGGTGGCTAAGAAGGTCAATGACATCCTGGCCTGTATTAGGAACAGTGTGGTCAGTTCGACTAGGGAAGTTATCCTTCCCTTGTACTCGGCGCTGGTCAGACCACATCTTGAGTCCTGTGTGCAGTTCTGATCTCCCCAGTTGAAGATGGATGTTGGGCTGCTTGAGAGGGTCCAGAGAAGGGCGACAAGGATGGTGAAAGGACTGGAGGACAAGCCCTACGAGGAGCGGCTATGGGAACTAGGGTTGTTCAGCCTGGAGAAGAGGAGACTCAGAAATGACCTCATTGCTGTTTACAACTCCCTGCGGGGAGGTTGCAGTCAGGTGGGTGTGAATCTCTTCTCTCAGGCTGATGACACCAGAACAAGAGGACATAGCTTTAAACTACACCAGGGGAGGTTTAGACTGTATGTTAGGAAGAGGTTTTCACAGAGAGAGTGATCTCTCATTGGAATGGTGTGCCCAGGGAGGTGGTGGAGTCGTCATCCCTGGAGGTGCTTAAGAGAAGACTTGATGATGAGCTTAGCGACATGGTCTAGTTGGTGGGAGGCTTGGATGGATGGAGCGTGTTGCCCGTGGTTCCACGATAGTGGGTTCGATCCCTGGGTGGGCGTTTGCTTGGGAGTTCGACTAGATGATCCCATGGGTTCCTTCCAACTCAGAATAACCTGTGAACCTGTGAACCAGTACTTATAAAGAGCTGAGAGGGTTCATGTTGCAAGAAATATAGGTGAAGAGTTGTTGATAAGGACTTGAAGCTTCTTGCAGGCCAGGAAGGATGTATTATTTTGCTCCTAGATCTTGTTTGGAATAAATGGCTCCTCATGTGCATTTTGTTAAGTGGTGATGAGTTGTGAGTGATAGGGAAATAGACCACTGAAATAGGAAATGCAGATCCTTATTTCTCCTGATATTTTAAAACACTGAAATTAAAATAAATGGATATAGCACTATGAAAATTCACATTTAGAAGACCAATCTGTAAATGGTAAGCTGAAGTTCCACATTTTAAATTAGCAATTCTCCCTTTTATGCAGAACACTCTTCAAAGTAATCTAGATGTAATATTAAATCTTAACTGAAATGGTGTGAGAAATCTTTCCACTGCTTTTTATAGATGTCTCTGTAGTGATCAAAATTTTCCGGAACACAAGGAATATATTTCTAGGGAAAAACCTATAGATTCAGGAAGAGTCGATTTGGGCATTTTATGGTCATACCAAATTTACAAATTATGTCATTCAGGCTCAGGCATTGGGTCTGTGATGCATACATGTAAAAAACCTGCATAACTTATCATATAACAGAATTCAGGAAAACATGGTACACACAGAATTTTTTTTAAAGTTTTAATACAACATCTACATGCTTAGTAACATTAAGATTTCTCAACATCTATGTATAAATAAGAAAAATTCACTGGGAGAGAGTCCTGAACAATATCTGTACATTTAAAGGAGTATGATCTCATTTCTGGCCTATGGAAACATTGTACTTTGTGAAGGGGTAAATGACATAGAAGCTTAAGGCCCTTCTAGAAATAACTAAGCCTGACAGTTTCAGATTTTATTTATACAGCTGTGCAAAATTTAAAATTGTCAGAGCAATTGAATAAGGATGAATTTTTGAAGAATAAGATACAAATTCTGTCAGTTTAACACTGTTCATGCAGATGGACTTGTAGAATCATTTTCTTTATAATAATCTGCTTAATGATTCATAAAATTGTGGTAGAAAAACAATCATTAACCATATTTTTATAAACCTGAGAAATATGCAGTTTATGGAATGGCATATATTGATAAACACTACCAGTGTTTTCATGCAGGTTTTTGATTCTGTATGGTTAGGTTAAGAAATGCTGTCCTATTTTTAACAGTTGATTTCTGGAAATATTTCTGGGATCAGGTTTTACTCTTATGAATGTCAACTGAAAATGAAAGAATGATGGTTTTACTTCTGATGTGAGTATCTATACACACAGCTATTCTCCACCTAGGTCAACAACATGTGACATGAAAACACTTATAAAATATTCAGTAAAAATCAAAAATATTATGAGTTAAAATTCAAAAATTCATAATCAATAAAGACTGTAATGATTTATTTGGCTGGTCACAGCTAGCTGAAAATCTTTGAGCTTTAACAATAAAATGTCTGCAGGTCTTGATAGAGTGGCAAAGTTCATAGAAAGTAGCAAATTACAATCAAACAAGTTATGCATTGAAATGAATGGAAATGAAATTGTGGCTGTTCCTTAGGAATGTTTTATTATTTTTTATTATTTTTAATTATTACATATTTTATCTTTAGAAGACTAAGTACTGAGGAACTCATCCTTGTAAGACATATGTGCAAGTGTCTAAATATGAGAATTGTGTCTATGTGTGTGTATATAAATATGGAACAAGATCTTGATAGCCTTCATCACATGGAACAGTACATTACAGTACTCTTTTAAAAGTCAATGAGGCCACCTAAAGAGCCAACAAAGGAAGTTACTGGAATGACTGATTGGAGGCTGTAGTAAACAATCTGTAATGCAATTTAAGACACAATAAAACAAAAATGTTATGCTCTAGAGGGTAAATATACTGGAGTACCAGGTCTGTAGTTGCTCACAAAAAGGTTTTTGTGGGTCTGTGACAGTGAGATGAACAAGCAAGTATCATTTGTACCTTATAAAATCATCCCATGTAGTGGAAGAAGGATAAGAATAAATAATGAATAAATATTTTTGTGTAGCCCTACTCTATCTGCTATCTGTGAATTGCTTGTGTATGAGCACAAAGAAAATAATATCTTCATCATGATACATGACTGTAAGAATGTCCTCCCCCTGAGCCAAACTGTTTTTTATCAAAGCAATGTTTCATGAAAATACAATACCACCTCATATGGAAAGATAGCAACACACAGTGCTGACATCTGTAAAACAGACAATTACAATCAACCCAGTCTTCTTGCGACAGAACAAAACAGTTTTGAAAAGGTTTCATGGCAGTCATTGTGCTAGCATAAGCAGTAATATTCCACTTTTTTTTTTCTGAAATATAGCATGTACAACTTCACACACTCACACCTACCCAGGTCACATTGGGTGACCCAATGATTAAGATTAAGAGCTGTACTGTCTCATTTATATAGCTTAATAGTTCTGCACTTCAACACGATAGAGATGTTTTCCACAGGACAAAGTTTCCCTTGCGGTGTTTTTTTTGTGGTGTATATATGGGCTGGAACACTTTCAGATTTCTAAAGCCAGCATTTGTATATATAAACTAAATGCAAGATCTGGTGAAGAGAACAAACTGCAAGAGCTTCAGTGGATGTTTACTGTTTTGCAAAATCAGCCATTAACGGTCCTTAAGCAATCTAGAAGATATTTAGCTGAATTTTACTTTCCAAGCTTCACTCAGATAAGGGAAAACGGAGGTGAGAGAAATTGCAGAAGGAGGAGGAGCTGATCTGTCTCAAGGTGGAGCTGTATCTTGTGTTAAATGACATTGGCAGATTAAAGCTCTCTGGTGGGGAAGGGCTTAAAGGCTGAGTCAAAAGCCAAGAAGTCTCTTTATTTACGCCTACCTCCCAGCCCCTGGCAATCTGACTAATAACAAACTGAGCTAACAAGAAAGACTAGAAAGAACAGAGAGAGCACAGGAGCAGCTTGCATCTAAAAATCTGACAAACCAAGTGATCAATTCAAGCTCTGCTGAGCATCTTGTTTGTTTACTGCATCCAAATGCTTGCAAACAGTTAACTATATGCCGAAAAGTCAGCCTAGCTGTGAAGTATGCTGTGAATTTTAATTGAGGAAAAAGGACAACTGCTTACAGGATGGTCTGGTGTGCACGGCTGCCTGGAAGATTTTTTCAATCAAACTCTTTGTACTTTATCTTCTGAACAAGGTTTTTAATTTTACGGAGCTGTAGTATTACTAGAGCTTGCAGCAAAGTGAAACTTGGAAGAAAGTGTGCATTTTTCACCAGGAAAATTTACATTGCATTGTAACAGCTGCTCCAATTGTGCACTGCTGAGTATTTCAGGGAGTGTTACTGCTGTACAGGTAAGAAAGATTCCTGCTAATTTATTAGCTTAACACATGAGAATTTCATTTCTCAGTATAAGTTGAATTCGTTTTTCTACATGACTTTGTATGACTGTTATATTAAACAATGACAGTTTGTACTGTATTTTAAACAGTTTGCCAGGCACATTTGTTCAAACTGATAGCTGTATAGAATGTCTGTATTAAAGAAACGCTGTTTTCGAATCCCTTAAGGGGAGAGGAATGGGTGTTTGGTTTTATTTCCTGGAGTGAAAGAATGGTCTTATAAATGTATCATCTGAGTCTGATTCCCTTTAGAATTTAATAAACAATCTGGAAGGCTTTTAAAAATTACCAGTTCTTAGCTTGAGGCTTTGAAAATCTTCAATATACTTTTTAAAATAACTGCCTTAAAAGAACTAAACAAATAAAACTTCAAGTATAATAAAACAAGCTATTTCAATGTTATAAAGACACATGAATTATTTCTTATCGTATAATGTCTTAACTATAAGGATACTTCTGAAAGTATTCAACTTTTCCTCATAGAAAAGATTGTGACATTCTTAACTATTTCAGAATTCCTACAGAGCTTAGTTACCGTATGCACTCAGCAGTGACATACATGAAATCAGATAAAATGAAAAAACTTACGTTACCACACAGAATTTGCTGAAAGACCTCACCATATGAAACAGAAAAAGGTCAGCTTTGTCAAGAATTTTAAATTAAATTTTATTTTAGTGTGAATTCTTTCCGTTAAATGCTAATTATCTGTTACTTGAAAGCAGTTTTTATTTTACAATAGTAACCCACTGAGAATTTCATTACATATTTATGCGCGTTTAGGAAAAGGGGGAAAAAATTGGAAATAGGAATACAACCCTTCTATTAATTTTTATTGTGTGTATATATATATGTGTGTGAGAGTTCTGGCAATGCCGCTCACAGAAGTATGACTATGATTAAAATGTGAGTCTTTTCCAATTGGTTACAAATGTTGTTACTTTCATCTCTGAGAGGAAGACTGTTTTTTTATAACCTAATTTCTCAATATGCACTAGAATGCAACATGCCTTTTAGATTTCTTTCTTTTTTACTGAATTTTGCTCAGGGACTTTATAACTACAGTTTGAATTGGATGCAGATTGACACTGGAATTTCTAATGAGAAAAAGTGTGCAGAGATAAAGTTGAATTAGCCATACAGTAGATTTGAAGCTGGCATCTGTGTGAAGAGCTTGTATTTTTTACCTTGGATCACTGGAAAGGACAGTGATGCATGTCCATAAAGGAAAAATAGTTCTCTAGCATAATATGATCCTAGGATTATTCTACATACTTCAAAATAACATCTTGATGGATTGTGTCCCATCTAATACTTCTTGGGAAAGCAGACTTAAAATCATATACATTAAACATAGGCACCTGGAATTCAGGGAGTGTTATATGAGAATTCTTATTCTACTGAAAAAAATATAAAAGCTTATATTTTTTTAAGGAGACATTTTCTGACACTGTGAATTGCTCTTGCAACTTCTAAATTTATACTTCTGCTCCCACTTATCAGGAGCTACTAAAGAAGAAAAACATGATTCACTCTGCACACATTTGTTATTGTTCCTTTCGCATGTGCGTGCCACACTATTTAAGTGCCTGCATGTGCAATCAGATCTAAGGGAAGCCCTGAGAAATGATGTTTCTAGTAACCAAGATACAGAATAATTAAAATATAGATTGGTATACCTAATCTTATTACCACACTATAAGAATGCTCATGCATGCAAACTTTATAAAAGGTTCTAATCTTTCACAAATTAATAGAGCTGACTGTGTAGTGATATTCTGTACTTAATGATTCAATATCTAACTTGGAAAGATCAAGTTACCTTTATTACATGGATTACTTAGGAATGCTGCTTAGATGAATTCCTTAAGAATCCTAAAATAAATAGCACACCTCAGAAAATTTACTGGATTTTAAATCATCTATTCAATTTTAAGTTTTTTTTTTAAACTTTAGGATAAGAGGAAATATTTAATTAAAAGTTATAAACAGTGATTTCACTCTACCTCATATACCAAGAGTTACCATTCTTCTTGCTAATTAGACAGCGTTGACAGCAGGAAAAAAGAATCTTCTGATGAAGTGTAGCACAGCTTAATTCAAACCAATGATAAAAAATTGACTTAAGCATCTCAATTTTGCTTGTGACTCCATAGCTGTATTGCAATAATGCATTTAGCAGGCATTACAAAGTTCAAGATCAGCTTGAAAAGTGATAATTATGTTACATAACATACAGATGGTACTGGTGATAATTTTTAGTTTGTTAGGCACAGTCAGTTTCATATACATTTTAGAGATTTTGTGGTAATTGATGATTACAATAATTGGAAGGAGTGTAATATTAACCTCAAAACAAGTTTACCCTTGCTTACTTGTTTTTCCTGATATACTGCATTGTCAGTTCTCCCTTCTTTTTTACTTTAACTCTGTATACACAATGTTATGTGCGTATTATATGAAAACATGTTACACTATTATGTGCTGCCATTCCTCTTTCACTAAATATATACAAACTACAAAATATGTATTAAAATTTAAGTAAAGAAAAATAACTTTTTTGTCTACTTCCTTTTCAGTTTGTGGGTACAAGGATTGCAGAGGAAATACCTTTTGATTTCCATACGTAATGCAGAACCAAAGAGAAATTCCCTGTATCCTGACTGAATGGGCATGTGTTCACAACACATTGTTGAACCAAACCAAATCTCATTTCTCCTCATCAGCAGCTGGATCACATTAAGTTAAACTTTGCAAGGTACTCTTTAAATTTGCAGCCCTATTTGGTGACACAAAACAACAATCCAAAATATTCTATTAGTTTTTATATAAGTTGATTGGAACAGTAACTTATTACTGCTGTTCAGTCAAAGTCTATGCAGTATGTAAGTAAAGGTAACACACTCCTGATTATCTCCTGTTTTGGGTATCAACATGAAAGTAATGTTATTTTCCCCTTATGATTCTGATTATTGATTCAGTACATTAAATGACATATATATTGTCTATTTAGAAAATAATTCAATTTTTTTTTTCTTTTTATGTTTTGCACATGTTTAAAAAGTGATGTAGCTTAATCATCAGCATTAAGAACAGGGTGGATTTTTCCGTCACCCCAGAAAAAAAAACAACTGACAAACCAAACAAACCAAATCTTGTAAAATTATGACTCTATTAC
>WEKX01001033.1:0-12714 GCA_013390025.1 Pitta sordida | reverse complement strand
TCTATATATTATAGATTCCCATCCCTATGCAAGATTCCTGGCTGCTGACTCTCGACTAGTTTATAGGAATCTAGAAACCCTGGATTTTTGGGTGAACAAAAGCAAAAAAATGTTTTACAGAAGAAAGATTCTTGAACAGCAGTTGAAGGTAGATGGGTTTTTTGTCTGATCCAAGGTGTTCTATGCTCCACATCATTGTATCATCATATGACTTAATGCTGAATGTAAAACATTGTTAATTCAGACTTAGATGCCACTCTCCATAAAAGGTAAGTGTTTCCATGAGATAATAATGAAATGAAGATTGAGCTTTGGAGATTTTAACTGCTTCATGTGTTACAGAAGTGTCTGTAAGTAATATATCTCTTCAGGAGAGATGGAGAATGATGGTGTCTCTATTGACCGCTCATTCAGATTTCCGGAAGGGAAAAACTGTGCTGAGGATAACCATCTTAATGCTGCCATACCTGGTACTATGACTGCTGAATCCTGTTCTATGGACACTAAAGTGTTTATTATAGCCTCTAGGCATTGTAATGTCGTCTGAAGTCAGACTTTTTGTAGGTTCAGATTCCATGATTATTTTTACTAATACAAATATCTACAAAATATACAGAAGCTTTATTAGTTTCCTACATAAAAGCAATCTTGTCAAGAAAATAATGCCCTCTTTATTTTTGATTAATATTCTGGTCCAAGAGCCATTGAAGCTAATTAATTATGTCTTTTGGATATGGAGTTATGCAGCATCTTAGAAACCTATGGTTTTGTCTGCACAGATATGTATATAAATGAAGTGTTTGCAAAAGCATCGGGGTATTGTTGTGCCAAGTTGTTTTCCAGACAGTATGAGTTGGAAGTAGACAAGAGCAGTGATTTTTCTTAACCATAAGACCTGATCATATGTCAACAAAAATACATCACAAAAATTATTCTGAGGGTTCCCATGACATGGACTCCTGAAAAAGTGAAATGCATGTGTCTGTTTCTTCCCCTCATTTTTTCTAAGTATGTTAAGAAGATCACAATGTAGGTCGCATAGGTAAATATGAACATTAAATACCTAAACGACATTTGGATAGTAAGAAAACACTCTTCACTAAGAAAGCTAGTGCAGCGCTGAGATATGGCACCCAAAGTATCCATGGAACCTCTATGTCCAAGAGATTTTAAGGTCTTTGCTGTACAGCCAAAGGAATTCTAAAAGAAGCAATAGTCCTGCTTGAAGCAGGAGGCTGGACTAGCCAGTCTCCAGAAGTCCCTTCCAAGCAAAATATATGTATTTCTAATATGATTCTGAAAAAATAATTTTTAGGGCAAAGTAGTCTATAGACTTTCTCTTCTATACGTATGGTTTGTGAATATGAAATTAAATAAAAAATTGAATACTCACCAAACACTGTCATGAAATAAAATATTTTCAGCTAACATCTGTAAGATAGAAAGATGCATTAATATTAATGCAATATCAAATTAAACATTACTTCTCTGATGGTGGCCAGATGGTGATGGTAAACTGTGGTTACTTAAGTTTATTATTATGGGGTTTTTTTACATAACATATGACTTCAAATTTCTAAGTAAAATTCTTAAACTATCTGAAACACTTGAATGATCCATTTCTGTAGATCACTACTTGATTGCTACTGATTTCCGCTACTTGACATATTGCTGGTGTAATTCTTCATGCATTTCTAAGGTAACAATTATATTAGTTTTTTAAAGGATTTGTCAAGTTTTAATAATAATGAATATATTTTATTTGTCAGAAGGCCAAATCATTATGTAATATATGAGTAATGTACATTTTAAACTAAAAATATTTTTATATAAATTTCAACTTTGAATCTTTTGAATTATGAAGCAGCACTTAGAACAAGATATTTGTCCAAATGTAACTTATTTATTCTTATTAGGAACTATTTGATATGAACAGACTTATTGTTAAAAAATCATAGGCGAATTTGCTTAGCTCTACATTCAGGGTTCGTGAGGGCTGCTTTCTTTAGTTTCCTTGTGATGTTCCTGATAACAGTAATCACACAAAGAACTTTTACTCTTAAAAAAATGTACCTACTAGAGTTAAGTGTAATTTATAATCATTAAACTTAATAAATTACCCTAAAATTACTGGTTTTTCACTTTATTTTCTCTGAGTAGTATCCAAAGTACAATCAACACTTATTGTTCCCTGAACTTAATTTGTCACTTACTTGGGAACAGATTTGCTGTATCAGTGGAATGCTAAAAAATTTGAAATGTTGAGATTTTGATGATTACAGAAAGCATACTTCTTTCCAATAAACTGATAATCACAGAAAACTTTATTTGTAACTTATTACACATGAATTATTTGAATTNAGCCAGGGTCAAACCACGACACTTCTTTTGGATCATGAACCAATGCAGGTAATACCTTTTTTCTCCATCAAAGATCTAAGAATAGCAATCCTTTAGAGAAAGTGAATATTAGAAAAAATATTCATTGCTTTCCCTGTGATGGAAGCATTCAATGGGACTACCCAAAACAAAACATTTAATCTCCTCTGAGTTAGTTGGATTTGGTTTGTCTCAGAAAATATGCCACTTTTCTTCAACTTTCAAGTCCTATTTTTTTCTAGAGTGTGAAAAAGAAGATTTGAACATCAATACTGGAAAAAATATTAGACTCTTTAGTATAATGCAGTGCTTCATGCTAAGTAGCAATAAGCCATTTCAAAATCCTTGTACAATATGTTATCTGAAACCAGATACTTCCATACAGATTTAGAGAAATAATGCGTACAATTATATTTCTTATCCTCTTTAGGTATATACTTTAGCTATATTTGGAGACTAGATACTAAATGAATCTTTGATTTTTCATAAGATGGTTGTTAGTAGTGTACATATAATAAATTTATATAATTTTGTGGAAGCCAACTTTGTCAGATCTAACCATAGTTAGAAGTGATTTCTTAACTTTATTAGTAGAGCCTTTTTTAATAGAAATTCCTATAATTTTTTTTGTAGGTCTATTATATATTAATCTTTTAAATTAAATCCCTGAAAGGTAATAAAAAGCATGGATGTGTTTTTACCAAACCAATTATTTAGACACCTGTGGAGGAAGTGAAAGATTCAAATGATTACAATAATCACAGATAATAATCCATAACAAATCAATGAAAAAAATGTTAGCTAGAGATTAAACACTAACATGAGAACTTCAAAAGTTTTTCAGCAATAGATATGATATTTCTCCTTATTCTTACAATTTAAAAGCAGAAAATTAGACAGAAGTCTTTTAAGTCTTTGATATTAATGTAAATTGAAATTGTGATTGCTTTCTACATAAATATGAAAATGAACTGCCCAAAAGATTTGAAAATTTTGCTCCCACATAAAAAGCTTTTTCAGATAAGAATGACCTAAATAAGCTTTGAAAAGTAACTGATTTAATATGCATTTATGCCTATATATATATGTATAGATGTGCATAATATATACATGTCTATACACATGTACATATATATATATATGTATACCTATATATATAATGTTTTGGAAACCTACCAGCAGAATACATCCATGGGCACAAAGCAACTGAATAGCAAAACTTTCTATACTTGAGCAAAGTAATCAAAGTATCTTACTAGCAGAAAATATCTACATTAGAGCAAAATACACCAGAGAACAGCAACACAAAGTTAATCACACAAAAAACTTAACAGTAAAACAAACTAAACAGGTGAAACACACATAACAGCAAAACAAAACTTAGCAAAGAAATACTCACTGTAGATAAAATCAATGTATTAAGTATAAAAGTAGAAAGAATGTAAAACTAGTTAATGATCATTCATCCCCAGGCATCCCAAGTGCCAAGGAGGGGAACAGAGGCACTGTCAGTTACCTCCATGAATATAGAAGGAACTTCCTCCCAGTTTTTCTAGAGGTTCCAGTCTTTTTTTTTTTTTTTTTTTTTTTTTTTTTACAAGTTTGAATGATAGGTAAATAAACAAATCTGTGAGGTGTTAGACCGCTTCTTTGAGGTAAATTACAGACGAAACAGAGGTCCAAGGATCATGCCTGGCTTCATGCCTTCATGATGCCTTGGAAGAAAGCTGGTGGTTCGGATGGGTGTAAATCCATAGCCCCTATTCTTTGGTTAATCCTGTTTTACACAGAGGATTACCAGTTTCCCGAAATGTCTCCCCAGGTTCTAGGGTCTTCCAGGAAACCATCAGGAGCTTATTTCTCCTTTTGTGTCCTTATGTATCACTCCAAAACTCTAAGAGTGTCTTCCCTTTTTACTGCAGTGAATCCTCAGTGTCACTTCTAAAAAGTAGATCCAAGAGAGGACTAAAAAACACAAACAATGTTTTAATTAAAAGAACCCACAAAACCAATTTGTAAAAAAACCACCACAAAAAAAAAAGAAGACATTAAGAAAAAAAAAGGCAAAGAAAATACATTCAAATATTTAAATATGTATCCATTAATCCCAATATAACTCATCATATATTTTTCTTCATTATCTATTTTATTATTTTCTTTTCTTTTTTCCGTTTTTCCCAAAATTTTTACTTTTTGGATATTTTGTTTATCATGGACTTTTTTGGTGGTTATTTTTTGTTTTTTCTTTTCATAGATGTACAATTTTATAGCCCAGATAAATTGAAGTTGTGAGGGGTTAAGTAGCAACTTTTTACATTTGCTGTGAACCACTAGACAATGGTTCCTATCCTATACTTTTAAGAAACCCGAATATCTAAAATCCTAATAAACTCACTAGTGTGTAGCACATTATGTAGGTTTATTTCACTTTTGGGGTTAAGTATAACAATACAAACAAGTAACAAAATATCTAGAGTCATACCTCGAATATCTTGGAGGTTTGGTTCTGAGATCCTTATGGAAAATGTGAAAACCATGAAATAAGATTTATAAATATATAAATGTGGCCTGAAGCCTGCCTGTCTGGGTACAGGGTCTCTCTGTGTTCCTCGCCTGCCTCCGATGGCCGTGGACGGAAGCTTTGGGACGCATTCACCTCCCTGAGGCACTCACGCTGGCCTAGGATGAATAAGAGCGTCACCACAGATGTATCGTAGGAGAAAACCCACGAAGGAGTGAGGACATGAAATTCAAGGTGCGAAATAGTGAGGTATTACTGTATACGAGTTGGAGGAAGAAAAGAGATTACATCTTGAGCTGACTGGGAATTATCCATCAAAGAACAGCTTGATGGAAAAAATATGCTTTCAAACCCCTCAGTATTTCACACAGGAAGATTTATTTTGCCAAAAAATAACGTGGACCATTTTCAGTTGAACAAAGTTGTCAATAATGAAATAGTCCAGTTTGTCAGACTATGTTTTGATATTACTGACTTCTAATCCTTCAGAAAACCCTATAGAAATTTTAAGAGGTGAGCCTATGATTTTATTTTTTCCTCTTAAAAACATGTATTCAACACCTTCCATATTATCTTTAAAATTTTCTATGTAACCTGATTGCTGGGAGGCCTGGTCACACAAAAATAATAGGAGTATGGGAAATACAGACTGCAAGATGACAGTGTACAATATATCCCTGCTGCATTGCGACCTCTCCATTACGACCCTAAGGATTTGCGTGAAAATTTTCTCTCAATTCAGTTTCAGGGATCTGTGAGGTTTCCCAGCCGATGCATCCGCAGTGCCTCTGCTTTGCCGAGGGGCGGTACCATCTCTTCCTGTGGGGAGGGACAGGGCCAGTCCCCCGGGGAGGACACGAAGGGAGGTCGTGCGGTTTCTCCGGCTCGATGTGGCACTTAGAGCCCTGTGGCACCTAGAACCCTGTGGCACCCTGACCTGGTCCCTGACTCCATCCTATGTGTCTCCATGGCCAGTCCTTACAGTGGAAGGGTCATGCCACAGTATGCCCCAGGTGGCCACTGAGCCCCAGTGCAACACTGCCACAAGACGTGGCATTCCTTGTTACTTAAAGCCCAGTCAAAGCCCGAGCAGCACTGCCTCTCCCAGGACTGGAAGATGTTAAAGGGAAAGAAACTCTGATACACATGCCCCGCTGCCATAAGTGGCAGGGGGTGTCACAGTGTTGCAAAATTAAGGTAGACAAGTTAGATAAAGCATGGTGTTCGTGGCACCAGGGTTGTGGGTTCAATCCCTGTATTGTCATTCACTTAGGAGTTAGACTCAATGATCCTTGTGGATCCCTTCCAACTCAGAATATTCTGCTATCATCCTCTGACTGAGTTTTCAGCTTTACCTGTGAGATTTTTCCGAAGAAAATTCTTTTTTTCTGTTTCCATCAAAAAAAGTGGAACAAAAATTTCAGAGTGTCATGGTTTTACCCTGGCTGGATGCCAGAAATTCACCCACAACCTCTCCAGGAGGAAAAAAATGGAAAAATAAAATTGGTCACAGGCAAAAAATCAAGGCAAACTACAAGTAAAGAATATAAAGGATTTATTTATTCCCTAACAAAATCAGAACTTATGTGAGAAGCATCATTTAAAAGGCAACCTTTTCCCCCCACCCCTCCTTCTCTTACAATAGATCTCATATTCCCTTTTTTCACCAGGAGACAAAGGGGGAACAGGGATAGGGGTAAAACCAGGCTTGTTGGTATTTCTGACCAGATCCAGGGTAGGAACCATCTCTCTGCCCTTCCATAAAGTTCTCTCTCTCTCTCTTTCTCTCACTAGAAGAAAAGTCTTTCATAACCCTTTCCCAAGTAAGAACTCGACCCGGGGACGACAGTTCTTCCAAAATTCTCTGTTGTCCGAGAGTCACTGCACAGGGTGCAGTGTTTTAAGTGCTACTTTGCTGCTTCATATATGAGCCCATCCCAAAGTACCTAGTTCAGATCCTACCACAATGCAATTCTGTCACAGAACGTCTGCCCAAAGGATCTCTGCCGAACTCTCAGCTCCAGACTTGTATTTCTGGGCTCTGAAAAAACATCTGCAGCTGTTACAGCATGGTCCACCATCTTCAGTCGTGGCTCAGACGGATTCTGCATCACTGGTTCCTCTCTCTCCATAGGTTTGCACCATGGTCCTTTCCACAAACAGCAGCGAGACTCCTGGAAGAACATTACTACCCCTTCTCTAGTAGGCCTGGGGGGCCTTCAGAGCTTTCATCTTCTCCATACAGGCCCTGAGCCGGCATACTACATCTTGCTATTCAGGTTTCTTTTTCTTGTCTCTTAAATATGTTTATTCACAGAGATGTCTCTATCTCCTTCTGGTCGTGACCTTGGCAGTGACAGGGCCCAGGCAAAGGCTATTAACCCCCTTGCTGCCCGAGGGAAAAAAAATCTAAACCATGACACAGAGGGAAAAAAAAAAGCTGCAGAGGTTTGTGTGCTTTTCTACCTATTTATCTTTGTTAAGGTGTGTGTGTAGTGATGGATCTGTTTTGCCAGTATAGCAGCCATTACATATTTGTCAATCATTCCTATTAAACATGTTTTGGAATACAGAAGCTGACTGGGTCATCAACAGGTTATTCCTCAAATTCAGGATGTTCTATAAGGAATTCCATCTTTGGTTTCAGGTTTAAATTCTTCGTTTAAAAGAAACATGAGACATATCAAATATTTTCTGCATATTATTTGTATTATCAAAGATGTATTCCCAGCACTACCTAAAATTATTACAGGATCCAATGGACCCTCCCTAGATCTAGAGAACTATGGCCTCTCCTACTATGCTGGGGGGGTGGGACTGCCATGCTCTGAGGGGTGGGAGAGCAGTGTCTCTTGCTCACTTGAGGACTGCCCAGAGTTGGCTCCCTCATGAGTTTTGGAGAGGTTACATGGTGGGGCAGCATTATAAGATGGTGTCAAAAGTTTATTGTGGTTGCTCGCCCCAGGGCTGTGGAGGGACAGGGACTTAGTGGAGTGCAGTGCCAGAGTCCCAGGGTGAACCCACATGCTCACTGCCACCTAGCGCAGTCCTGGGGTGACACTGTGCGCCTGCTGACACCATGCACAGTCCCAGGGTGGCTCTCTGTGCCCACCGCCACCCAGTGCAGTTCAAGGGTGGCCCTGGGAAGGTGTGCCTGCTATGGAGGGAGGGCGAGGGCAGAGGAAATCTTCCCTGTGGTGCAGTAGTGGCAGCACCACTTCCCTCTGCTCTCCCGTCCCTTCTCAGCAGCAGGGAGGGGAACAGAAGACCTTCTTTGCTCCCCTGTCTCAGCACACAGAAAAGTGGGGATGGGCCAGGAATGTACCATGACACTCTGGAGCTGAAGGAGTGGGGCAGTCAGTGTGGCTTATTTACATGCATATGAACACTTCACAGAATTCAGCTATCATGAGATTCTTCTTGACCTGACCCCAGGGAAATTTGAGGGATTACTATGCCTAATACTTAATCTAAACCCAGTCTCTTTGAGTTTGAATATATTCCCCCTTGTCCTGTCACTGCATGATCCTGCAAAAGATCTGTCTTTCTTGTACCTCTGTACCTTTCAGGTACAGTAATGCCTCAATTAGATCACAGAATCACAGAATATTATGAGTTGGAAGGGACCCACGAGGATCATCTAGTCCAACTCACCATCTAACACCCATACAGANGCACTTAGTCTTGTTAAATCTCATACTGTTGGTGCCTGCCCATCTCTGCAGCCTGTCAAGGTCCCTCTGGAGTCCCTTCCTACTCTCTGGCAGATCAACATTTGGCCCCAGCTTGGTATCATCTGCAAACTTGCTGATGATGGATTGAATTCTCTCATCCATATCATCAATAAAGTTGTTGAACAGTGCTGGGCCTAACACTGACCCCTGTGGGACTCCGCTGGTGACTGGCCTAATCCTAAAGCTACCTATATTCTATGCTGACCAACCCAAGTTCTCTCAGCTTTTCCTAATATTTTTAGGGAAGAAGTATTATGCATGTTATTTTATTATCATTTTTGCTGGAGGAGAAAATTCTTATCTTTCTGGGAGTAGATTTTTAATCCACAATTTAGGACTTTGTTGATGCTTTGAATTACTTCCAAAGGCAGGAGAGAAAATGTATTACCAGGTGTATTTTATTCCACTTAACATTGTATTTGCATGGAGTTGTTAAACTAGATTATTGTTCCTAGTCTTCAGTGCTAGCTATGGGATTTTTTTAAGATTCAGAATGTTTCTTGACAAATAAGAATTTGGATCTAGAACCTGTGTTTTATGTAGAACATAGAAATATGTACATGGAAACATGTTTCTACTATAATTACCATTTTTTCTTTTTAAAACCCAACCTGCTACAGAATTTCTCTCTTTTCATATATAATGACATGGCCTTTATTCACTACTACTCAGAGGAGTGCTGATTTCTTGTCAGAGCAGCTACCATGTTAATTTGTTCTTCATGAAGAGTGCATGGAAATAATTTACAGAAATGGAAATATCAAGGGTAAATATGAAAAAGGTCTAAGTGCATTAAAAAATTAAATGAAATTTCTTTGTTTGAGGACTATGTGAGTTTTGGGAATTATCTTTTGAGTATGTAAGATGTTTTGTGGGTTTTTTTTTTACTTCAGTCATAGTCATTCCCTGGTTGTTTTGAAAACATTTTAGAAACCACAGCCGTCAAGCTCAAATAGTTTCATATTCATTTTTCTGGCACTGATTTTATAAAGTCTGTTGTATTTGACTTTACTCATTAGATACTTGTGCCATCATATTAAGAGTTTTCCTGGTAATCCAATACTTTGGGTTTTGTTGCATATAAATATAAAGGAGTTGTTTATCACCATTAAGAATGCTGGGACTTGGCATCATTGACCCCTTCCTCTTTGAAAGGAAATATATATAAAAGTGACGGATGCTACAAGTTATGTATTCAGTTTACAATAAATTTTGTGATAATCAGCACTATTTTGTCCCAAAAGGAAACCTCTTATCTAAAGCATATTTATTGCAATGGAAATATAAATCTTTGATGTAAGTTTTTTAGAAAGTGGAAAAGAAGCTAAACCAGAAATGGTGGTTTCTGCAGACTGTATGTTTCCAAATCTTTTTGACATGCTGTCCAGAAGAATCAACCAGACTACCTAGGGGTTTGAAAGGAGACTTCCTAAGTGATTTTAAAATGTAATACAGTTTCTTAATTCATCAACTGTTATTAAATTAGTGTGCTCCCTTAACTGTCACCTCAGGTTTCATTCAAACACAATTCTAAAGTTATGTCTAACCACAGGGCATGTATTCATAAAACCATTTAAAATGCATTTTTGGGGGGCTTTTTCAGATGCTCTCTGTGCATTGTTCCATACTACAATTTATTTGTAATGATTGCAAAGCAGCTATCTTCTTAAGAAAATAATGTTTAATAACAAGAATCGTCTTCAGTTTAGAAATTGCCTGTTTTATCAATTAGATGGATGTCTTTCTACTTCAGAGCAAGTGCTGTTGTAAAAACTTTTCCTCTGAAGGAAAAGAAGTAAACAGCACACTTATAGAAATTGTGTGTGGATGTAAAATATGCACAAGTGTTCATCTGTACATCCATACACTTACATACACTTTTTTGTACCCTTTGCCTTTTTTAAAAAAAGCATATCTATAACACAGTCCCCACCTCTGTTTTTCAGATTACACTTTCCATAATGCCTCAAAAAGATTTTTATGCCTGCCACTTTTATTTGTCATGAATAAACACTCCTCTCCCTCTTTCTTTCTCTCTCAATAGGCCACTTCACCTGCTCACTGAAAAGACCAGATGGATCATCACTAGTGCTCACATATTCATTCACACATCTACATTTGCTCCGGTTCTTGACACCACAGACACCAATCTATGAAGGTTAGGTATCACCTTATAAAGACCTAGACTTTCAGTAAAAAACAAAATAGACATTCAGAGAATAAAGAAGCTCAGCTTTGTGGCTATCTGTTGAACCTGAACATACGTGGGTCTATGGGACCTGACGAGATGTATCTCAAAGTCCTGAGGGAATTGGTTGATGTAATTGCCAAGTCACTTTCCGTCATACTTCAGAAGTCATGGCAAGTGACTGAAGTTCCTGATGACTGGGAAAAAAATGCTCCCATTTTTAAAACAGGTAGAAAAAATGACCTCGAGAAGGTCATGGAACAGATCCTATTAGAAATCATGTGGAGAAGAGTGAGTTGATTTGAGACAGCCATCATCACTTTACCACAGGCAAGTCCTGCCTGACAAACATAATGGCCTATANCTCTCAAGCAACTCAACATCCTTCTTCAACTGGGGAGACCAGAACTGGACACAGTACTCAAGATGTGGTCTAACCAGTGCTGAGTACAGGGGAAGGACAACCTCCCTAGTCCAACTGACCACACTGTTCCTGATACAGGCCAGGATGCCATTGACCTTCTTGGCCACCTGGGCACAGTAATTACAAAATAATTACATCACTGGACAAGGGAGGGGCTAGGTATTATCTGTCTGGTCTTCTGACAGGCCTTTCACACGATCTTCCCACAGCATCCCTCTATAAATTGGATTTGACAGATGAACTCTTCATTGGATGAAGGATTCTTTGAATGGTCACGTGCAGAGGGTAGTGGTCAATGGTTCAATATCTAGAGGGAGATCTGTGACAGGTGGTGTCCCTGAGGGTTCCATATTGGGCTCACCATTGTTTAATATCTTCATCAGTTGCATAGACAGTGGAATTGAGTGCACTCTCAGCCATTTTGCATGTGACACTAAGCTGAGAAGTTTGGATAACACACCTGAAGGGTGGGATGCCATTCAAGGGGGAAGAAGTGGATCATATGAACCACATGAAGTTGAAAGGGGCAAAGTGCAAGGTGCTGTATCTGGGTCAGGGCAACCCTCAGTATCAATGCAGGCTTGGGATTGAAGGGACTGAGAGTAACCCTGCCAAGAAGGACTTGGGGATGCTGGTCAATGAAAATTGAACATGAGCTGCTAATATGCATTCACAGTTCAGAAAGCAAATCATACCCTGAGTTAAATCAAGAGAACCATGACCAGCAGGTTCTGAAGTGATTCTGCCACTATACTCTGCTCTTATCACCTGGAATACTACAGCTCTCGAGTCCTCAGCAAAGGAAAATCATTGACTTGTTGGAGAGTGTCCAGAGGAGATCAATAAAAAATAGTTCTTGGTGACATGACCTAGATATTAGGGTAGGATGAGGTGTTGGTAGTAGGATGGCAACAGGTCAGGTTAGGTAGCAGGTTTTACTAGATTAGATTAGGTAACGGGTGATAGGTGATAGGTTGGACTTGATGATCTCTATGGTCTTTTCCAACCTTACTGATTCTGTGATTCTGTGATTCTGTAATAGAAATTATCAGAGGGCTGGAGCACCTCTCCTGTGTCTTAGAGAGTTTGGGTTGATCAGCCAGGAGAAGAAAAGACTCCAGGAAAACTTCATTGTGCCATTTCACTACTTAAAGGGAGCTTATAAGAAAGATGAGATAAACCTCTTATCAGGACCTGTTGTGATAAGACTACGGGTAATAGTTTTAAATTACAAGAGAGTAGATTTAAACTAGATATAAGAAATTTTTGTTTTTTGCAATGTGGGTTGTGAAGCTTCAGAACAGAGCATCCTATCCCTGGACACATTCAAAGTCAGGTTGGATGAGCATCTGAGGAACTATATGGAGGTGAAGATGCCCCTGCTTATTATACAAGGGTTAGACTAGATGCTCTTTAAGGTCCGTTTTATTCCATATTGTTCTATCACACACACACAGAATATTATGAG
>WEKX01001032.1:13448-30062 GCA_013390025.1 Pitta sordida | reverse complement strand
ACTTAAACCATTGCCCCTCCTGTGAGCATGGCAACCCTGAGCATGGCAAACAGGAGCAAGGCAAACAGGGTCGTTACTGCGGGGGGCTTGGGAAACTGCGGGGGGCTTGGGCAACTGGAGTCGCCGTCCCTGGAGGTGTTTAAGAGAAGACTGGATGAGGAGCTTAGTGACATGGTCTAGCTGGGGGGTGTAGGGCTGGATGGTCCTGTGGGTCTCTCCTAGCTCAGAGTGGACTGTGCGTCTGTGAGGGATCTAGGTTTATGTTTACCTCTCTGGGGTGTGCGTTCGGTCCCTGTACGGGAGTTAGATGGTGAGTTAGACTAGATGATCCTTGTGGGTCCCTTCCAACTCATAATATTCTGTGATTCTGTGATTTATACACATCACTCACAAATAGAAGTACATTGCTTAGCAAGAGTACCCTAAATGCTGACTAGTTAACCCCACAAATTCTAAATCGATGCACATGGCATAATTTTAACAGAGAGTCTTAGTTGTTTCTACACAGCAACAACTTCATCTGACAGAATGATTATAATAATAATCCATTCCCTGCTTGATGCTCTAATGTCATTGACTTATCCAGTAGCAGTCATGAAGGATTTTTCAAAGCACAGACCAATGGGCAGCATCAAGAACAATGCCTTCACAAATGCAGAGTAATCAATGATGGCTATTTTTCTGAACAAGAATAATTTCAATTGTACTGCAGATGGAATTCCCCCTGGTTGAATAAGTTGCTGAAGCGGAAAATTTTATTTAACAGCATTTGGTATGAATCTTGCAAGTCTCCACTGAGTCATTAAGAGTGCTACAAAAAGTCCACTTTAGCTGAGAGCTGCTTTTTGTTTCCTTCCTGGGTGAATATTGTGAGGTTGCAGTAACTCTGCAATGTCCTCTAACACCCTTCCTCCCCATCCACACAGAGCAGCCATATGAGTACTTGGTCAAGGAATCCTGGGCAAACGCCCAGCTTTCAAAATCCCCCGGCTTTATCTACAAACTAAAATACCAGGATATTTAAATATGACAGAATTTTTTTTGTTCTGTTAAATCATTATTTACCAGGAGCCCCTAGACTTACTTCATTGATTATCAGCAAGGTTAAGTGTATGTAAACATTGATTGGTAAGGGCCAGGTTGACCAGCAATCCAGTAAGCTACAGTGTCATTGATAAAATGTCAGTTTTACCTGTGCTTCTTCATTTATTTATCCAGTACCATGAACATTACACATATACTCCTACACATACATTGTATATATCAAGAGCAAAATGTTGATGGGTGACATTTGGTCATGCTTCCTATAGCTTCACTGAGGTATTTCCAAACATTCCAGTGCACTGGTTTCAGCTCGGGTAGAGTTAATTTTCTTCACAGTGGTAAATCCAGGGGCTGTGTTTTGGATTTGTGCTGAAAACAGGGCTGTTAATATGATGTTTTTGTTATTGATGAGCAGGGCTTACACAGAGCTAAGACCTTTTCTGCTTTTCGTACTGCTAAGCTGGCAAGGAAATTGGGGGTGCATGGGAGGTTGAGAAGAGACACAGCCAGAAAAAGTGATCTAAACTGACCAAAGGGATATCCCAGACCAAATGATATTGTGCTCAATATAAAGTAGAAAGGTGACATTTTTATTGATGTTTGACTTCTNGGAAGTGTTTAAGAGAAGACTGGACGAGGAGCTTAGTGACATAGTCTAGCTGGGGGGTGTAGGGCTGGATGACCCTGGGCCCCTTCCGGCTCGAAGTGGCCTGCTCGGCTGTGAGGGATCTAGGTTGGTGTTACACTCTGGGATGTGCTCTCGGTCTCTGTACGGGTGTTAGATGGTGAGTTGGACTAGATGATCCTTGTGGGTCCCTTCCAACTCATAATATTCTGTGATTCTGTGATTCTGTGAAAGGCAACCTTCCCCCCCCCGTCCCATCCTCCTTCTTCTTACAAATATGTATTATAGTCCCTTTTTTCCTCCAGGAGACAAAAAGGGGAACAGGGGTAGGGAAAAAGCCAGGCAACTTGGTATTTTCTGACCAGTTTTAGGGTAGGAAACCATCTCTCTGCCTTTCATAAAGTCCTCTCTCTCTCAAGAGAGAAAAAAGTCTTTCATGACCCTTTCCCAAGTGAGTCTGGACTCCGGGGTGACTTGGCTGTCTTAGAGTTGTCTGAGTGAATTAATACGTACACTTTCTGGTCAAATTAGAAAATTATGGCTAACCTGTTGCTTACACTTTAATAATATTTCTGGAGGTACAGCATCATTGAAAATATGAGAAAATGCACCTTACATCTCTTACATCAACTCAATTTGATGGCCCCTTTCTGGGTCCAGCTGTAGTCTGGCTCAGAAAAGAGGAGAGTAAGACAACTCTGCCCTTTCTTCTCTTCCCTCAATGTCACACTCTATATTAGCTGATACAGGCTGGGTTCATAGCCCCAAGCCTGCACTCCCCTGAGACAATACAGCACTTGCACTAGTCCCCAGGGCCAGAAGACAAATTAGAGCACCTCAGGAGGAACCTGACTGAGTAATAGCAGAGCCATCTGGAAAGGTTAAAGGCCACCCACCATTTGCCCTGGTGTAGGTTAACACCACTGGTCTCCCTTGGAGCACAGCACTCCCCCACAAGCAACTTTTAGCCTATTATTTTGAGTTACCAGAATGCTTTAACTGAAGTAGAGCAGGCAAAACCAATTCAAAATGTTATTAACTGTTTGTGTGAAAGAGGGACATCCAGACAGCATGCTGTCCTCTCATGAAGGGATACTTGAGCTAGATCTCTCTGAGGTAGTTCAACTTCTATGAGTAATATAACCATACTAGCGTGGCACTCTGCCCAGACTAATTTATCTGTCTTTTCAAAGGCAGGAAGTCTGACAAGTCTGCTTTATTCAGTGCCTCAGTTGTCACTAATGAACACTGTGTAACTAGAGCCTCTGAACAGTACAATAATCAATTTAAAACAGCTCTCACAAGAACTCCTTGAAGTTGAGTTCTCAGCCCAGTTAATGATGCAAGATGAGAGCCCATCTATGCAGACTGGCTGTCTAGCCTAAGCTTGCCTGAAAACACACAAGCACAACATGAGGCAGAAAACACGTCTCAGTGGCTGGAACTTACCTACCAGCTTCAGCTTCTGAGAGTCAGTTCAGAAATACCAGGGTTGGCCCACCTGTGCACCTACTAAAATCCAAAGCTAAAACATCAAGGACTTGAGAGAGTGCTCAACTTGTGCTTGAAAAATCCCACCCAGTGTCTGTATCAGCTATTACTGCATTTTAAATTCTTCAGCGTGCTGTTAAGTCAGGCCATCAGTGAGAGGGCAGCAGAGATGTTAAACCAGACTGTCCGGCCTTGGCTCTCTTCTTTGATGTTTTTATCAGTTTTTCACTTCTCTTGTCTGTTTAATCTATTTCATTTTTCAAAGCCATCATCTGTCAAAGTTATTTTCTTTCCAAGTGTTATTCTTTTTTTAATTTTTTTTGAGATGTTATTGACAGGTATGATGTGGGCATACTAATATTTAATGCAATAATATATCAGATACAGCTGAATCCCAGTTTCCTGATATAATTGTATTAGAAAAAAGTATTGTGTTATCCATGTGAGACCTTAATGAAGTCAACACAGCTGCTCATGTGTAAAACCATGAGAATTTCATCCACTGAGTTCATCTGGGTCTGGCAGCTCTCCAGATTTTCTGAGCTCAACTATTCCAGTTTCAGACATCACGATAGCCAGTAGGAGCCAGTAACATTCAACATCAGATCAGCCCTTCACAGATAGTCCTCTCTAGAGCTGATTAAAATAACATAACCTCCAGAAATATTATCAACAACTGTATTTACATTTGTTGCTTGAGGTGATATTAGTTTACTGTGCCTTATATTGTAACATTCAAAATAATATTTATCATAGGCTGAACCAATTCTTGGCTCAGAGTCATTTGTAAAAGTCAATGAAAGCATGAATTCATCTACTGACTCTATTCTAATGGTTCAGAAATCTCTTTTCTTCCCTCTAAACTGCAACTTTAGTCTGTGCTGCTGACCCCACTTTTTATAGTTTTCATATGAAACTCAGAAAGAATAAATAGGATTATGTAATCTTCCTCTTCAAACTCTGCTATTGTCTTTTCCAGAGGATGGTGACTGATACCTACCTCCTTCCTCTCATGCTCTTTTCCACTCTGGCATCTCCATGCATGGCACCCAGGCTATGTCTACTTCAGAGAAGGGTTTAGGATTTCTTTGTCCTTAAACCACAATAGCAGCTCTAAGATCAGATGGGTTTGACTTCTCTAAATGTCTAATGGGCTCATCTACTCTGATCATTTCGCATCTCAGGTGCTACGACATTCTTTTCACTGATTTTGATTAAGGATATCTTACATAAGCACCATCTACCTGAAAGTGATGTCTCCCTTACCTAAGGCTATTATTTCATTAATTTCTTTCACATCTACTCTCAGATGTGAAAATATACACTTACTTTTCCATTATGCTACAAAGCTGTTTACTCTGTTAATGTGGTACAGTTCTCGTCATAATGTTGGCCATGCGTTCTTTGCAGGTTTCCACATATTTATATTATTTTTAAATTGTTTCCTGAAATTTATTTTGAATCAATTCAATAGGATATAGTGATATACCCATATAGTCCCTAGCCTGAAGGGTTTTTAATAAAAAGGATTTATAAGCACTGCACAAGTATAAATCATAATGTCAACAGTATCTTTAATTCATATAGAAGGAATAGTAACTATCATTTCAGTGGGTTCTTTTTACTGCATACATATTCTCATGTTTGCCCTTGCTAAAATAAGTATCTAGAATGTGGAGCTTCTGAATAATATGAGATACTGGAAATCCAGGAAACTATGTTAAAATGAACAAACAAAACCAAAAGAAAGAACAATCAATATACTAAGACATAAGCAAGAACAACAAGAAACAAATTACTAGCCATGTAAGCTGTTTCCACTATTTTCTTCCACATTTTCATACTACTTGAATGGATGAAACCACTAAAAATACCACTAAACCTAGATATTGACATACCAGGGAATGTGGGAAAGTGTTTTTGTCCAAGGTATGTATTGAGTCTTAATTATATAGTAAATACAACACCAGTATAAGATGGGAAAGTGTATCACCACTACTGCTACTTGCTGAAACACACACGAGTTCAGTACTTCAAAACATGTGACTCATTCCCACTGGCGCTAAAGGACATGCCACCAGATAGTTGCTTTTGGAATTATTACTGTGGCCTTAGAGAAGACCATATTAACACATACTTTATTTTGTAGGTCTTTGTCAGAATCCATTTCCTGCTAATATGTAAATGAGATGCAGGGAGGTGTAAATAAGAGGTGTGCAGGGAAAACATATTCTGACATGTTGGCACATAGCATTTTCAACCAATACACAACACATTTATCATTATGTTAATGTGAGATCCCAAAGGCAGCAGTGCCTTTAAGGCATACTTGAGCATGCCAAAAATTTCCCTTTCATAGGAGGCAAAATAGAAGATAGATTTTTGATTCAAGAGAATGTGAAGATTCCCCAAGTTATGCACAGCTGCTAGAAACCCTGAAATAAAACAGTATTTTTCATTTGTATGGTTATGTTTTTTCAAACCATAAGTGCTTCATTTTCCTCATTATTTTCTCACTTTTAGAGATGGCATAACTGAGGCACTGAGTTGTCTTAAATAATGCTGGTTGGAGTCCCATGCATATTGGCTGCCAATGATGTTAAACTCCAGTGGTTTCCCTGTCTTTTCCTTTCCTAACTTATACCAGAAAAGAAGATAAATAAGTGAACAAGCAACAGTCAAAGAACACAAAATCAGAGGGAACTCATGAAGTGTTTGCCTGAGCCACGTGCTCAAGGTCACACACCAAGTCAGTGCAAGGCTTGGAAAAGATTTGTGACTCTTATTTCTCAGCTTATTCCAGCCCTCATGTCAGATAATGCTCCAAAAGCTTAAAAGATGTTCCAAACATCATATGCATTTTCTTTGAAAAGAGATGCAAATCTGAAGGACATGGTTTGTGGTAAGGTTCTGAGAATAGCTTTTACCCGTGAGCTTTAGGTAGTGAGACTTAGCTATATATTTCTGTATCAGTAAATGTCCTAAGCTTTCAAGTATCCCAAGTTTAATTTGAAACTGTAATTAGTAACAACTTAGCCTGTATATCCTTATGTTCCTCCTTCTATTCCTTATCAAAAAGTAAGGCACAAAATAACAATGAAAATATACAAAATTTATGATAAAGGAAACAATTTCAATACAGAAACTCAACAATTGGCTGGTTGAACCTAGGTCCCCCCTGACACAATTAAATATTTATAACATGCATAAATGCATAATTGTAACACCAGCTTCGTGTCTTAGCTTTCTTCTCTCATTACTAGAAGGCTCTTCCAGAAAATTAGGTGTCACTCATAAAACCTAAATCCCACACATTTACAAACTATGAGCTATCCTCAAACCATCCAGCAAAATGCAAGCAAATCCCCTCCCAAAAAGGAACAAGCACTTTGTTCCTTCCTTTCCAGGGAGAAATTGCACATGGCAGATTCAGAGGACATACTGCACAAAAGTGTGTATTCCATTTCAAACCAAACCACCCTGTACCTTTTCAGTACCAGGAGGCAGTTTGCTACTGTTATGAGTCACTGCTCTGCCTTCTATTATGTTGTTTAGTGACAATGGGCTCAAGTATAAGAAATATGTTCCGGATTGTCACGGATTATTACATATCCATCTGGACCTACTTATACATTTATGTAATTTTGCTGAGAATATAAATAGTGGCAAAAACATGCCCATTAAGGGTTTCAGATGCCCTAAAACTGAATCAAATTCAAAGTCATTAAAAATAAAAAGTATAAGAACAGCCACATCTTCGTGGCTGTTCGTCCGTTTAATACCTTAACCTCAATGTGAATGTTTAAAGTAGGCTTAATCATGATCATTTATATGCATAGGGTTCAAGTAGGCAACTTTCCCCACAGTGTAGTAAAACCTCACAGAACCAAAATGCTTCTGTTAAGCAGTGCTAAAATTTTTAAATGTTGCAAACTTTTTACTTCGTCTTACATTACTTTACTTTCTTTTAGTCTTATATATTGTGCATTAAGGTAGAGAGCAATGGGTTAGAATGGCAAATTTGTCCCAGTTAACCAAGCAAGCAAAGTCTGCATCTGAGGAATGCAACATTCACCAAGGACTTTTGCTTGGGTTTCTCTTTTTTGCCAGGAACCTTCTAGAATATGAGATGTATTTATGAAACAGAGGAAAAACTAAATTTACATTCAACCTTGTTAAAGTCAAACAGAAAAAGGCACTTTGTTTTAAGAGCTTTGTGAGAAGTAATCTAAGCATTGAGCAGCAGGGGACTTTAAAACAGTACAAATACAGGAATATCTAGTAAAGAAAAAGGAAGCCACAACTTAACAGGGTAACTGAAAACAGAAAATAAATGAAGAACTATTAGTTGGATAGAAAGCTCCCTAACAAAACAACACAACTGTGAATCACTTTCATTAGTTGTGCTCTGTACTAAAATGAGGTAATTTTTATCAGCACTGCTGCCCCAGAGCAAGTTTTGAGCCTTCACTTGCTGGTGGCGTTAACGGGCAGAAGCTGAAAAATCAGAGTCAATATTCCATGTGCTTCATAGTCTGCATTCAGTTTATTTACTTCCATGGCAATCAGGTGAAAAAGCAATTATTTTCCAATTATCCATAATCCTCTTACTTACCAGCCTTTAAGCCAGTGAACTTTTATAAAATTAACTAAATAATAACTTGAAATCTAACTAAATGTAATAGGATAAATCAAAGTAAAGTTCTTGGGAAGGCAAAACATTAGGAATAGTTCTTCTAGACAGTGCTTGCTTTGGTAGCACTGCAGCAGGCATGTTACAAGACTGAATGGGTCTTCGCCAGGCACATCAGCAAACACAGAGGGCTGAACGTCTGCTGCTGTCTCTGATGATGCTCAAGTTGCTGTTGTGACAGCAGAGAAACCTCACCTTGCTGTCCCCGGACCTTGCTACAACACTCAAACTGAACTTGAGTAGGTGCTGTCCTTCACAAATAATTAGTTGAAGTTCCCTTAAATGTCTGTTTCTCAAGTTCTGAAACTAACAAGCAAACATTTTTCATGAAGTAATGAACAACATCCCTCTCTTTATCTAACTGTACAGGTAAGTGCCCAACTTCAACAGCATTAGCTGGTGAAGTATTGGCCTCCCAGCCTGAAGAACAACCAGGTTTCCTTTCCTTCAGGCATCAGTGAACAAATTCACTTCTTTCTTTTTTATTGCATTGTATTGCAGATGTTACCCTGTTTACAGATGTATAACTAAATTTAAATAATTCAGAAGATGAAAGTATTACCATGAGCCCTCCAGCTCATTTTCCTTAAATCAGCTCAGGAAAGGTTGTCATGAGTTCTCTCTTCATGTTGCAGGAAGAAGGATAGGAGGATAGTGTAGTAGCACGGTCACAGTATCACAGTATTAGCAAGGTTGGAAGAGACCTTGGAGATCGTAAAGTCCAACCTGTAACCCAACACCAACCCATTGTCTAAACCATGGCACTACCCACAGGACCATCCAGTGCAACTCCCCACCTACTAGACCATGTCACTGAGCTCCTCATCGAGTCAAGTGATACAGCAACATGAGTGTGACCTTAAGTAAAAACACTGTGTAATTGGGCAATGCGGACACAGGTGGGAAAGGTAAGGGCCCTACAGGGAGCAGAGCCATCATATCACAGGTTAACAACAGAGCCAGTATCCTGAGCCCTGACCATCAGAATGTTCAGACCCCAGTCTTTGGCAGAAATAGCTTTAGGACTGTTGATGATGTCTCTGTCACCCACTGTGATGCTTTGTCTTGGGGCACAGGGGTTAATTGCTGGAAATGTCAAATGAGAAGAGCTAATAATAAACTGAAGGAAGGTTCAGTATTGCTACTGAACCATCTGATTACTTGGGTAACACTGTGGGAATAAAAAACTAATATTTTCATAATTTTCTTCCAGGGACTTAATTCTTTTATATATATTTAGTTATTTTTTTCTGTATAAACACAAGTACACAGCTACATTTTCTCATTCCAAGAATGCTGGGACATGAAATAAGAAGCCTAGGACTTCTTGTCAGTGCAAACCTGCCAAGATGCCACATCAGCAGTACTAGGAAAACTGAAGGGCCCGCTGGATGTGTTTTACCTCTCTGTTAGGGCTGACTCGATACTCAAATCTCCCATCCTATTATCCAAAACTTATACATTCATAACATGGCTGATACTTCTAGGTCATGTATGTCTAGAAGTTTTCTGAATTTTCAGCATGTTAAGGATTACTTTGTGGCATGTTCTTATAAATAATATTTTCTGTTCTTATTGCAGCTGCAATGCCTCCTCTTCATCTGGAACTGTCATTTGAGTGCTAATGACATAGCAGGTGTATCATCTAGTTCTACAGACATTTTTGTGTAGTCAGTGATTCACTCTTTTAACAATATTTCTTTAAATGTAGTTAAAGAAATAAAATATGTTTCAAGGAAATTTCTAGAACTATAAATAATATCACAAAGGGGTCTTTCTGTGTCCAAAACAAAGACCCAAGGATGGATTCTTACAATCTACTTCAAAATCCATGTGTTTTTTCCTCATATTAAACAACATTAATTTTTTGCTACAGAGTGCAAGAATTCCCTTTTGCTTTTCCTATTCTACTTCACTTACAAAACTGTACTTTTTTCATTTTAACATTACTGCATCTCTCAGATTTTACTTATTGCTATGTAATTGCTCAACATTTAAAAATAGAATCACATTCAATCCCAGAACATATCACAGAGGAGTCTTAGCCAGCGGGAGATATCTGTTTAATCACTACTTTGCATTGTTACAGCTACAGCAGGAGAACTATAGAGAGAATTGCCTTAAAAATTAAACCATGGAGGATGTTAAGACTGTCAAAGAACGCATTTCTAAAGAAAAAAAGAAAATTCTGACACTCACAAATGAATCAGTGAATCTATTTTGTGTGTTTGTAATGAATAATGCTTTCCTGTAATTGTACCAAGAAGATTTAGGTATTTCACTAAAATCATTATATCCTGACCATGGAGACACAGATAATTTGCTAGTTTCTTTAGGCAGATGTTTAAGTTACCTAAAGTACACTCTGGATGCAGCAGAGTGTTGCAGAGCCCCAAGCACATACTGTGTTCACAGTCATGATCCACCTCAGATGGTCACTTAAGTGGCATTCCCACTCCAGCAGCACTTCTAAATGTATGGTCAAAGAACCGGCTTACATGATACAAACACCAGTATTTTAAAATGGAATTAATATTACTCAGTAATCTCCAATGGATACCCTCTGTCTTAAGTAGTATGTATTCCTAAAGCTTCCTAAATGCTCTAAACATCTGAACAAGGGACTCGTTTCTTTCTCTTTCAAGCACACATATAATGCACTTGATTCCAGACTTCATTTTTCAGTGAATTCTGCAAAGATTTTGTATCTGAAGGACCTTAGGTACAGCAAAACACTCTTCTTTTTATAATTTTCTGTGTATATCCATATTAGAACTGTGGTAACTGTTGGCTTCCTTATCAGAGAAAGAGACCTTCTGAAAGCCTAAATAGGGTTGCAGGATTTACTAGGAGAATTATGTGTAGCGCTTCAAAGATCCAGCAGAGCATGCAGAATAAAGCTTATTTTCCTGTGAAAGGTAGTAAATACCTCCTTGCTTTGCAGTGCATTCTGGGTTTGTCACTTTTTCACTGTTAAGGTGACATTAATTTTGTTGCCAAAAATGCATCAAGTAGCATATTTATCATTTACACTGCTTATTAGTATGAGTGTTATCCCTGGGTGAACCTATGTGGAGCTGTAACAATTACTACTACAAAACTGCATAATCCAGGATCAGGTAGGACAGGCAGCACAGCTATCAACATAAACCAGCATTCCTGCCTCTGTGCTTGCACACTACCAGTATTAGAAGTGATTATTTCCAATAATAAAACATAGGATACATGATCCATGATGTGCTGAGGCATTTGCTTAGAAGAGGACTACATCAGCATTTACACTCCAATTACACCCACCAGAGAATTGTAATTTTTTGTACGTGATGAGTATCCCTGCACAGCACAGAAAAGGAAAATTCGTACTAAAACAGAGACATAGTGAAGATGCTCCACTGCAGTAAATACTGAATACTGCTTCAAGTGTATGAGTTAGTTCATTCAAAATACAAATTATTAATAACCATAGAATCATTGAAGTTCAAAAAGACCACCAAAAACATCAAATCCAACCTTTGACTGAACACCATCTTGTCAACTAGACTATAGCACTAAGTGCCATGTCCAGCTGTTTCTTGAACACTTCTAGGGATGAAGACTCCACTACTTCCCTGAGCAGCCCATTCAAATGCCTGAAAGACCTTTCAGTGAAGAAATTCTTCCTGAGGTAAAAAGTTTGACTAGATTAGATTAGGTAATAGGTGATAGGTTGGACTTGATGATCTCTATGGTCTTTTCCAACCTTGCTGATTCTGTGATTCTGAGATTCTGTGATTCTGAGATTCTGTGATTCTGAGATTCTGTGATTCTGAGATTCTGTGATTCTGAGATTCTGTGATTCTGTGATTCTGTGATGTCTAACCAGAACCTCCCCTGGCACAGGCAGACTGAGGAAATGGGCACCTTGAGACCATTAGTCACAGGTTCACAGGTTATTAGTCACAGGTTCAGGTGGCTAAGAAGGCCAATGGCATCCTGGCCTGCATCAGGAACAGTGTGGTTAGTCGGTCCAGGGAGGTTGTCCTTCCCCTGTACACGNCTCCCAAGCGAATGCCCACCCAGGGATCAGGCCCACAAGCGTGGAACCACATCCTGTCGCTGGTTGCTTGGGAGAAGAGACTCACTCCCACTTGGCTACAACCTCCTTTCAGGCAGTAAGCAATAAGGTCTCCCCTGAGCCTCCTCTTCTCCAGGCTAAACAACCCCAGCTCCCTTAGCCACTCCTCATAGGGCTTACTCTAGATCCTTCAACGTCTCCATTGCCCTTCTCCAGACATGTTCCAGAACCTTTTTGTGGTGAAGTGGTGATTCAAGTGCAACATCACCAGTGCTGAGCACAGAAAGGCAATCCCTTCCTCGGTCATGCTAGACACACTATTTTAGATAAAAGCCAGGATGCCATTGGCCCTCTTGGCCACCTGGGCACAATGCTGGCTCATGTTCAGCTGCTGTCAACCAGCATCCCTATGTCCCTTTCTGCCTGACAGCTTCCTAGCCACTCTCTCCCCAGCCTGTAGTGCTCTGTGTGGTGACGTTGACCCAAGAGCAGTATTTGCCACTTAACCTTGTTGAACCTCGTAGATCTGGTCTTGGCCCATCTATCCAGTTTGTCCAGACCCCTCTTCAGAGCCTTCCTGCCTTCCAGCAGATCAACCCTCCCGCCCAGCTTGGTGCCATCTGTGAAAATACTGAGGATGCACTTGATCCCCTTTTTCATATCACCAATGAAGGTATTAAACAGGACCATCTGTAATACCAAGACTGGGCAACCCCACTAATGACTGGCCACCAATTGAATGTAGCACCATTCACCACCAACAATATTTCTATAGGACATTAAATTACATTGTCTAGCCAAGAATGGACAGCGTTGATTTAACTGCACCTTCCAATCTGCATAATGGTGATCTCATGTTGTACTAGCATTTATTTCTCTTCTGGAAATTGTGTATCTATCATCATCTTTTATATATAAAAACTGTAGGGGGTTTGCTTTATTCCTAGAGCTGATATTGTAGTTCCTAGACACACATACACACACACCACCCCCTTCACCTAATAGAAAACTTCACAAATAAAAAGGTACTGCGGTTTATAGTAAATGATGTTTTGCTCTGACAACATTACTTTAACTAAGGTTTTCTTGCTTTAGCTGTATTTCTGTTGCAAAGAGTCAGGCCGAAGTCATTCATGAGTCTTCATAGAAGTATGGTGAATGCTCAGTTTATTGTAAACAAACTATCCCCCTTTATCCCCTCAATGTTCCAGTACACACACCACACGAACCTATCACACGCATGATACTACTCTAACATTGGTTCTGCACTACGTTCATTAGCTTTATCTCGCTCTTTCATTGGAGAATACTCTAGGAGCACCTGCCAGCACTTTCCATATTCTTCATTCCCGTTTATCTCTGCTGGTTTCTTTCTTTAGCTGGACTCAAGGTCAAATTACCATGGTTACCTGGAAAGTCCCGAAGAAGAGTGAATACCTTTTTGTGCCTTCTGTCCTCTAAAAATTCCTCTAGATAATTCCACTGGTTAATTGGAGGCCTCACCCTTTTATTTAAGCATTCATCTATTCCTTTGCAGTGGCTAAGAAAATTTTGTTGAAACAATTTCTCTGTGAGATGTGCCATTGAATGAAAACTATTTTCTTTAATATATAATACCTTTTCTAACATCATTATTTTACTTGAGAAAAAAATATTTATTTTCAACACTTCCAGATATTCATTTGCTCAGCTTCTTTGGAGTATGAATTTTAAACAATTAGGAGTAGAGCTCCATTATGTAAATTGGGATGATATAGTGGAAGAAAACAGTTTACTAGAATTTTTACCGCTGTCAGTAAATGAACTGTGGCTGTGACACTTTATTTCAGAAGTTCTTGCCTTTATGAGGAAATAATAAATCTATGTGCTCCCTTTGGTTTTGCTAAATGTGATTGATGGATCTCTTACAATGGAGATGAAAAAGCATGCAACAATGCACAGATTTAATTCCTATCTACTTGTATGCAGGAGAGTTTTCTGCAGCATATGTTGCTTCTTAGAAATCTCCTGTAGCATATCTGTGCATTCAAGTCACCAAAGGCTTGGCTTGGATCTCAGCTTTGCTGTAAAATCTCCATTGTACACCACGACTTTTAAGTCTATGAGACTGTGCCTCCAAAACAGCAGGGCAGTCTTAAGGAGGTTTAAGGGCTTTAGATTTAATACTGGACTATATGCCCCAGTGGACTCTGGAATGACAAATGCCGAGCACAAGCAGCCCCATAGAGTCTTCTGCTGGCACTTATTCTGAAGACCCGCACTCCAGGCTTTCTCTTATCTCCCACCCTATGGCCAGTAAGGTACTTGAGGAGGGAAATTTTTGGCATTGAAAAGAACTTGGAGGTATCATTTTGCCTCCTCTGACGTCCTCTGGAAAAAGAAAACAAAGATAAGCCTTTCCTAAATTTGACACAAATCCAAAGCCTTCTTGACGCTGTCAGTGAGTGGAGAAGCAGGGAAAAAGCTTATTGATTACAGAAAGTTAACCCCAAAGGAACTGTGAAAATGAAGGTTTTCACACAGCTTTAAGAAAAATAGTATGTGCTTCAGAGATGTTCAAATGTTGGTTTGAAGTTGTAAGGCATGTCTAATGGTTTTAGTGGCATTGCTAAGTAAATTTGAAGCTGCAAACATTATTATTCAATGTGTACAATCTAGATGTACATGGGAAAGTTTATTTGGTGTGTATGAAGTGTTCCCTACCATATTCATAAGACTATCTTCTTTTTTCAGTTGATCAGATACAAGTAATCAAAGAAAAAATCCTCTTATATCTATGTGGACAGTCTCCTTGTGGAAACAAAGCGGTTTGTTTACACACACACTTTTTATCTATGATATGGTTGAAGTATATATTTTGCCTCTCATAGGATGGGCATACAACTTTTTATCTAGTAATCTCTGAAACGGCTACAATAAAAGGACACAGGCTTCTAAAAATCTTTTTAATGTTTTCCAATATCATGTGTAAAAAATGTTCTTGTCTGATACTGGAAGTGATCCCTATCAGTTCTGCTTCATAAAATTCCTAGAGCTTTCATTTTCACGCACCTTCACATTCTTCACAAGCAGTGGTATTGATATGCCATATAACCACCTATCTCTAGGATGACTGCAGTAAATAAGTATTCCTAAAAATATCAGAAAGATTGATCGTCTTTTTCTGCCCAGTTGCTATGTTCAAATGATTAAATAGTCCCCTGGGCATAAACACTAATAGCAAAAGGGGGACTTTGAGAAACATCATAGAACACTCTGAACAAGTACCAATTTTGCAGAGATGGACAAAAGTTAGACAAAATTTACACATAAAAAATCACTCCCTCCTATGTGAAAATTGTGCAAGATCATAACACCTCTGGTCATCTACCATAGATCTACCATATGGTCTACCCAGGGTTTTCCCTGGCCAGTTTACCATGAAGTTGGTTTACTGTTTCCTGAGCAGATAAAAGGTGGATTCTGACACAGATTTCACTGGAACCACTGCAAATGTGTTTGCAAGCTTATACTTCAAGGCAACACAGTTTCATTACACTTCAGATGAGCTGTTCTAATCTGTAATAACAGATCAATAAACCTATATGCAGTAGCCTTGATGTGGTAGTTTATGTGAGCTGGTGTATCTGCACGCACTGGTGTGCTCCATGTGTCTCTGACACACTTTGCTTACTGCTCATGCATGCAAATAGTTCTCAGAGGCATCTAGAATTTTTTTAATGGCTAGTTACAAGCTCCCAATGCCCAGTAAGCCATAAAGAATACCTTTTGCAGCAATTTAGCTCAAAAGAGGTTATGGTCAAGAGNGCGATACTGTAATACCCTTACTCCAATTGAGTATAGTCTGATGTTTGGAAAAAACCCAAACAATCCACGTTAAGTCTTACTAAACATGCCTATTTACATTATCATAGAATCACAAAATTGTTTGGGTTGGAAGGGACTTGAAAGATCATCCAGTTCCAACTACCTCTCACCACAGACAGTAGACCAGGCTGCTCCAGGTCCCATCCAACCTGACCTTGAACACTTCCAGAGGTGGAGCATCCACAGCTTCTCTGGGCAACCTGTTCCAGTGTTTCATCATCCTCAGAGTAAGGACTTTGTTCCTGACATCCAATCTAAATCTGCTCTCTCCTGGTTTAAAGCAACTCCCTCTTGTTCTATCACTTCACACTCTTGTAAAAAGTCCCTCTCCACCTTTCTTATGGGCTCCGTTCAGGCACCGGCAGGCTGCAATTAGGTCACTCCAAAGTATTCTCTCCTCCAGGCTAAACAAACCAAACTCTCTTAGCATTTCCTCATAGGAGAAGTGTTCACAGGTTCACAGGTTATTACAAGTTGGAAGGGACCCACAAGGGCCATCTAGTCCAACTCCAAAGCAAGCACCCAGGGATCAAACCCACAACACTGGAGCCATGGGCACCACACTCCATCCATCCAAGCCTCCCATTGTCTAGACCATGTCACTGAGTTCCTCATTCAGTCTTTTCTTAAACACCTCCAGGGATGGCAACCCCACCACCTCCCTGGGCAGACCCAGGGAGCAATGACTCTCTCTGTGAAAAACCTCTTCCTAACATCCAGTCTAAACCTCCCCTGGGATAGCCTAACACAATGTCCTCTTGTTCTGGTGCAGGCAGACTGAAAGAAGAGATTTACACCCACCTGACTGCAACCTTCCTTCAGGTAGTTGTAAACAGCATA
>WEKX01001032.1:0-10630 GCA_013390025.1 Pitta sordida | reverse complement strand
GAGTTCATCTGCTAGTTCTTTCATCACCCTTGGATGGTTCCCATCTGGTCCTCCCCTTTTTTCCAAAGGCTGTACATCCTCTTTTTTACCCCTAGCTCTTTCAGGAGCTCTTTGCTCATGCAGGCTGGTTGTCTACCCCTCCACATGTATGTATTAATATCACCAGGAGCAGAAAGAAAACTAAAATACATGCACCCCTCTTGCTAGCTCAGTGACTTTTAGAAGTTTGGGAGTGAACTAAGAGAATTATGAACATTTCTATTTCATCCTCTTGATTGGACTTTTGAGGTGTGCAGAGAAATTGCTAAGCCAACTGAACTACCCCATGTCTGAAAAATTACAGAGAAGAAGATAAATTTACTGGAGAGGACCTCAGAGGTGAGTTACATCCAGCAATCCTTCAGACGCATTGAATATTCTATTGTTTCTAACAGCAGCTTTACTCACATGCACCAACAATAGATATCACTTTCTTCAAATAGCAAAAGGATCACAATGGGTACCTGACTTCTACCCTCCAAGAATAAAACTTGTTCTTTCCATTCAAACAGATGCCCCAAAATCCAAAGCAACCTAAAGCCTTTTTTCTTTTTCTGTAGCAGAGGCAACAAACCTCTTGCCAATACCTTCTTCAAGAAAAGAAGGAATTTCCATTAGAAACTTGAGTTGGATGTGCAGGATCTGGGGGAACATTTAGTTCAAAGCATCAGGTGCAGAGGCTGGGGGAAAAAGAGGGTGTGAAGTCTCCCAGGAAGCAGCTTGGGGATTCTGTGGGTTTTTTTCTCTGAAGATGGTTACAGCAGCTTTGCCTTGAGGAAAGCAGAGCATAGGATTAGTGGATTTAGAGTAAACTGAAAAAAGCAAAAACAAGATGCACCTTTGCTTAAAATATTGGCAGCACCTTGCCTTGGCTCACAATCCCTTTACTAAGTATTGGCTTTCAGAAAGGAGATGCAGCAGTTTGATAACTGGTAATAGATCATACCGCACCGATAAAAAGATAGTGGTGGGGGAAGCCCCATTCCTCCTAAAGCTAAAGCATACCCAGTTAATGAAAGCTGTGACGGAGTCATTACCACCATAGGGGTTTTGATTACATCTGTTGATACAAGATTGATTTTTCTTGGCCCACATTCAACTGCCATCTCTGCAGACCGCTTGCAGTAACACAGCCCATGGGGGGTTGTTTTGGAGCCGCTGACTTAGGTGGTACTGTTTGGTTTACTGTTTTCTCCTGAATGCTCCCAGACATTATGGTGCCTGTGTAAGTACAGGGCTCGCCAGCAGCTGCCAATACAGGTCATAAAACAATGTAATAGAGAATTTCCATTTCTGCTGTGGCTGTCCTGGATTCAGGGTGGCTGCCTCTGAAGCACTATACTTAAGAGTGTTTACAATTCTGAAGAAATTTTCAGCCCATACAGTACTTGCAGCTTTTATCTCTTTGTCTTTGATCTTCTCTGTATTCTCTTAAATATAATTAAATCTGTCACATCATTTACAATCTTCTCGTTTTCTCTCTGAAACAAAGCATTTATGCACATATTAGGAACTTTAAACAGAGAGAGTTTCAAAGGGGAATAAAATATATTTGGGACATTTCAGCTCCACCTCATATATAATTCAGCGACAAGTGTGGTGCATTCCATCCTGGCTAACTCCTGAACCAGAATATTTTCTTTCATTTTTCCTAGTGTTGTATATTTTACTATAATTTCTCTTGATGTCTGCCATTGCTGACTTGGAACCTTCTTATAACATGAATTTGACAATGTTGGCTTACAACAAAGCACAAGTCTCACTGACACACTGCACAAACTACATCTTGTGATTTGACATACTGGTTTAACTAATGAAAAAAATTGTAAGGAATTCTTTGAAACTTTCAATAAATCTGTGCATTATTCAAAGTTTTAACACAGACCAAAACTGTGTTTGCCCCCTTAAACAACCTCATCCAAGCTTGGTGTCTAAAGAGATATGAAGTGCATGATAATTCTATGGCCCATTCTCTACTGTGCGTGTAGTTTTGCACAGCACAATGAAACAAAAAAGCACACTATTTTTCAAAGCTGTTTTGCATTGTCCTGTTAAAATCTTAATTTAAATGTCCTAATTCTTGTATCTCCAGCAAGAATTCTCAACTCGTTAGTTGCTGTTAGTTGTAAATCTTGCTTAGCATCTCTAATTCCAATATCTTATTACACTCCAGATACTTATGGGTTTTTCTTCACAATGCTCCCTCCCGTCCTATAGCAGCAAAATTACCACCATCTTATAGATGAAGTCCTGAGGCACAAAATGATTATGGGCTTTCTCACTGTTGAAACAGAATTTTGACATATCAAAATTTTGCCCCATGCTGAAAGAATGTTTTCACTCTGATAGTAGAATTCGTGCAATAAGAACTAAAAATAGCATGTTAGGAGAGATATCTGGTTTGATTAACTCAACTGAACCTAACACACTACATGAAAGACTGATGAATCACATGAAAGACTACTAAAACTATTGAATGTACTGTGTTGGGTTTCATTAAAAGTGTACTTGCTTTACAGGAAGTGATGGCTCCCTCAGAAAGACAGGAGCTAAGCTACTTATGGTTAACATCCATAACAGATGGATCACAAAATGGTCTGCATGTTGGGCTGTACTTTATCTTGCCAGATGAAGATTTTCTCTAAAATCTGTCTCAACAGAGTGTTGCCAAGGTACATATTAGCCCTATCCAGGTAACCTGAGCCAGGTGAGGGCAGCCAAGAGGTGTTAGAGTTGCTGTGCNGAGTTGGACTAGATGATCCTTGTGGGTCCCTTCCAACTCATAATATTCTGTGATTCTGTGATTAAAAGTGTACTTGCTTTACAGGAAGTGATGGCTCCCTCAGAAAGACAGGAGCTAAGCTACTTATGGTTAACATCCATAACAGATGGATCACAAAATGGTCTGCATGTTGGGCTGTACTTTATCTTGCCAGATGAAGATTTTCTCTAAAATCTGTCTCAACAGAGTGTTGCCAAGGTACATATTAGCCCTATCCAGGTAACCTGAGCCAGGTGAGGGCAGCCAAGAGGTGTTAGAGTTGCTGTGCCCATGCAGTTTGGGAGTGATTGCATTCCTTCTTGTGTTTCCTAGGACTACTGGAGCAATTGCACACCTACAAGAGCTTTGCAGTGATTCTGAATACAGCTATTGCTTAATACCAGCCAAGTGATAAGTCTAGAAATCAGAGATCCTGGATTTAGTTAGTTTATCCAAAGAAGATTACGAGATGATTCGTTTGGCTTTAAGAATACTTAGAGAGGGAAGAAAAATTAACACCAGACATTTCTTCAAGCTAACAAAAGAAGACACTTCAAGATGTTGCCAGTGTATGGGAACAGAAGCTACATAAGTTTCAGTGACCTTAATTGACATGATTATTTTCACCTTTAATGCAAGTCTCATGATTTAGTTTGGGGTTTTTTTATAAAGCCTCTAACTACTCTAATTATTTCACTCCTAGCATCAATGTTTCCACTAAAAACATATAAAATTGATTTCTATCCCTCAGTGGCTGCACACAAAATACATTTACTATGAACACTGAAGTCGAAAGTACAGAATAAGAATAAAAATATATCCATAGTTTTTTATGTTTGATGTTGGCAATGGGGATATTAAGCTGGGAATTAAATGCACAACAGTTTTAAGTGAATCTGAGAGCTACATAGGAGCAGATTGTATGGATGTGTTGCCCCATTACTTAGATCTTTAAGTTACATGAATATCTACAATGGAAAAAAAAAGTTTATTCAGACTCTTGGATATGAAAATCTTAAAGGTGCTTTGACTTGTGTTGTGCAAAATGGAATAAGATGCCTGTCATTGTTCTTCCCCAACTTTAAAAAATCCCCACAACATATGAGTACCAGCCCTATGTCCCATTAGCAACACATCCTGGAGAGATGCTCTGTCAGCTTCATGCTCGCTACTTTGTGGTTCACCATTTGTGGGTTCAATACATCGCAGGTTTTTTTCCACGTCTTTACTGTAGTCACCCTATTTACCGCTACTTCGCGGATCTTGCTTATCGCGGCATCTTTCTGGAACCAAGCCTCCATGATATTCAATGGATTACTGTAGCATACAATAGCTGTCTCATACCTTCTCAGAGGACTTGTTGTCTTTCAGCCATAGATCTTTTATACTGCTATTTAATGGAAGCTTTTAAAAGAAAATAAAACAATAATAAATGTTCAGAATGAAAAGATAAATAAACAAAACAAAAGCCCAACATCCTTGAGAATGTGCGACTACACTGAGTTAGTGTTTTACAGATAAATGAAGGCTAGGCAAGTGAGTGCACAGCAATCTTGTTCTCTTTGGAGGGAAAAAGAAAAACGAAAAAACCACAGAATCCAATTCTGTTAGTATTTGTTTTATAAGGTGATTTTTTGGCCATATCAGACATTATCTGATGTAACCAGTTTTGTCAGCAGCTTGATCTGACAGCACAACATGACTCAAGAGAACCTCAAAGGAAGTGATTGTTTCAGGTGTGTTTTGTTTAGAAACAATCTTTTCCCAGGTTGCAGTCTTTGAAATAGTGCCAGGCTGGAGCACACTCATATTGCTGGGAGTCACAGATACTGTTGCTGAGCTGACAAGAAGACATTCCTTCTAGATATGCTCTGTAAAGCATGTGGGACTGTCTCATTAAATGAGCAGAAATGCTGAGGTAGCAGCATAGGTTATTATTTATAGGGCTCTACTATTTCAGATATATACAGAAGATTTATATATAGAAGGTACTTCTCAGTTTGGGCACTGAATATATTTTCATTTTAGAGAAAGAACTGAAAAGGGGAAACATAATGAACAGAGAAAAAGGGAGGTGAACCATTTGTGGATGCCACCTTAAGGCTCCTTGTTGCAGAGCCCTGTCCATTCATTACAGTCATAAATTTTCCTATTTATCCCATCTAAACTGAAGTCTTCTTGCCCTATGACCCCAGCATATCCCATAGCTAATATTTCACACTATGCCAGCAAGAACAATCCAGTAATGACCAAGGCCTCATTTGTAGAGAAGAAGCAAGAGCCACATATAATTCCTCATTCTCATCGAAGTCTCCAGGGAAGGCTGCAGAAACAGAGGAAAAAGTAAAAAGAATACATAGAAATATTAAAAAGTTTTAACTGTGATCTATTTATTTAAAAGATAATGCCTATTCCTGAGTTGTCCAAAGTGGGCCACTGTCTTTTTACTTATTGTACAAAAAAGGGAGATACCACGTAGGAGGTAGGTGGGAGAATATGATAGCTTGAAATTATGTAGTTCTGGAAGGTTGCTTGTCATTTCTGAGGGTAGAAAGAATTAAAATTATTGATATTTACCCTTCAATCAAATAAAATATAAACATAGTCCTTCTTTTACAGCAGATCAGTATGACTTAGGAGGGCAAAAGCCCTCTGCAGAGGCTGAGGTAGGATGTAGACCTACACATTGGCAGAAACATGAAATAAATTTCACAACCTACTTCAGCTCACACAAAAATGAGTTGAAATGCTGACTTCACAGAACTAGGTGCAAAAGTTATATAGCTTGACCATTTTCTAGTTGACTTATAGATGCAAAATAAAAATAAGAACCCATACAATTAGGAGAGCTATGGCAGCCGAACATTGTCTGAAAATTCCTCCTATCTCCCTGTACCAGCTCTAGAACTGGCTGACAAATTTTGGCTGCTTTTATAGGCAGCCAAAAATTGGTAGGAAAGCTTCAATCATTTTACTTCTGTATTTTTAGCTTCACAGCCTTTGAAACAGTTTGGGGTACTTCACAACTTCTAATGAATCAGTGCACTTCAGACAACAGTCAATGTGTCATGTTGAAGTCTAAAAATAAAAGAGTACAAAAATGTGTAAGGAAAGGATCATGGAAAACCATTGAGACATGTACAATATGGACTGTTCAAAAACAGATAAGCTAAAAGACTAGAAGCAGTACATATGCTATTTGCTTCATCTCAGTTTTGTTTGTCTCTTGGCTGGATTCAGGTATGCCTTATTCGACACCCTTCTTTAGAAATAAAGGAATGTCTAAATCAAATTAATCTGTTTCCTATTGCCCTCTGAATTCCTGAGCATCCTCAATACCCAATGGAGATGAGAAGCCTTTTAAAAACACTCCATGAATTGCCATCCCTGGCACTGAAATAGCAAAAATACTCTTTGTGCAGCCAACACTGTCCCACATCCAGTATAAAGGCATTCCAAACTACATTAGGTGGCTTTTTCCCAAAGCCCTTGAGAACAAACTGTGTCTTACTTGTCAAGACAGCTCCAATTGTTTGCAAGTCAGACCCATAATTTTTTATGATCTTGATAGTTGTTTCTGCTTTCACTGATCAATGAGATAATACCCCTTATAGTGGGTCACAAATTGGATTCTGTGAAAGAGGACTTTAGAAGTTTACAGCTTTGGGGGGAAAAGAAAGAAAAAGCAAAAGCAAACAATTGCATGACCACAGTGACCATTGAACAGTGACCATTGACCATTGACCATTTATGGATTTTGTCATTATAGCACCACGGAACAAAGAGTATTTCTCAAAGACTACTAATACTCTGATCTACAAGGCAGATGGTATTTTCATCCAGGAGAGTATAATCTCACTGAATCTTGCATGTAAACCTAGTAAGATCTTGGTATATGTCCCCTTATAGGTAGTGGGAACTTGGTAACTATGAAGAGCTTCTCAGAAGCAGGCTGGCTTTAGTTGCCCCTTCATCACTTCCGAGGAAGGATCACTTCAATGCATTGGTAGTAGCATAAAAAAGATTGAGAACCTCTTGAAAGCACCTCCTTTACACAGTATATCACAGCTACTGACAAGGCACATTACCTACATGATATCCATCTGATTTTTCACTGCAATGATTGCACTTTGGTGAGCTCTTAAGGTGGGAATCACTCTTTTCATCTGCCATAGTCCAGCAGTTCTACGGAAATATTTGGTCTTAATTAAATGATATGATGGTCATATAGGCTTTATTTTTATTCACTGTTTAGATGATTTATTTTGTGTATATTCAATTGAATGGGCAAGGACTTCCAAAAGTAAACTTATTAAGCAGCTCTTAAAAAACCTATGTAAAACAAGATCCTAAATCTGCTTGTAGTGCATTAATCAAGTACCAGAGGAAGCAAATATTGATATGTAATTTAATCTTAGAAACTGTTCACAAATAAAGACATATGGGTCCAGACAAAGGGTTTCTGTGTCAGGCCCTTGGCCCATAAACAAGTACAAACACCACTGCCGTCTAAGGCAGGGAAACATGAATTAAGGAGTTTACTGCTTAATCATCTGAACTGCATAGTTCAAAAATGCACTGATAAAAGCAGCTCCCAGCAACATAAATCTCTGCAGCAGAGATTCCCTTGCAACCGCTGTAGAGACCACACAGGAGTAGATATCCGTGCTGCTGACCAAGGAGTAACCATGGTAGAGCAGGTGAGTATTCTCTGAAAACAAGAAGCCCATGCTAGAGCAGGTTTTTCCAGAGGGACTGCTGCCCATGAAGGACCCATGTCAGAGCAGAGGAACAATGTGAGGAGGAAGCATTAGCAAACTATTAGGGGCTGACCACAACTACTCATTGTCCATCCCCCTGTACTGTTCACTGGGGGAAGGTAGAAAAGAGTGGGAACAAAATGAAACTGAGACTAAAACAAGCTACAGTTGTGGAGAATCCTAATTTTTGCTTTCCTTAAACTGACACCTTGAACTGTAACACATAGGACAGGCATACTCTTCTCCTGCCTGGTCAAGGCATTTGTCTAATGCTCACATAGGTGAACCACTCGTGTGTACAATTTACAACCCTCTGAACTCGTGCCTTTTCTGACTCATAATCAATAAATGGCACACAGTGATTTCTGATGTTTACTTAAAATAATTTTATTTAAATATCTATTAAACTATTGTGAGGGTCAAGACCAAGGTGCATAAATCTTCTAGGGACAGAGAGGAGAGTGGATATGCAGAACACTAAGAAGCAATGGAGCTACAGGAAATAAATTCACAATGCAATAATGAGAGATTAAACAGTTGATACCAGTATGATTGATGAGCTTTATCACAGAAAAAATTGCAAAAGCTCTCTGATTTCTCTTAGAAAAGGATTATGGGTATTAAAACATCAGAATTTATTACTCTGATAGATATCACATGTGAAGTATTTCAGGCACCTTTTAGCATAGTGACGAGAGCCTTCATATCAGGACAACATGCATTTCAAAGAGTTGCCATACATATAGTTTCCTTCATTGGAAAAAAACTGCATATACACAAATATAAAACATTGAAACAACAGTACTGGATACGAGTTCAAGTTAAACAGTTTCGCTTTTCATATGTCACAGCCAGGTGAAGACAAAAATCTTTAAATCAAACTGATTTTGTTAATTCTATCCTGTAAAGTCCCAAATCTAGTAATGTTTACTCATAGGAGGCCTAGTTTCTGCAGGGAACACTATATATGGTTGCTTTGCTAGACAATGCATTTTCTGTGAAGTGTATCCATTGGGCCATAACAGGAGCTTGGTCTTTACAGCATCACAGAGTCACAGTATCACAGTGTTGATAAGGTTGGAAAAGACCTTGAAGATCATCAAGTCCAACCTATAATCCAACTAAAACCTAACAGATATAACATTTATATCATAGCCCTCAACACCTCATCCAGTCTACCCTTAAAAACCTCCAGGGACCGCGATTCAACTACCTACATGGGCAACACATTCAAATGCCAAATCACTCTTTCCTAATGTCAAGTATAAACCTCCCTTGTTGGAGCCTAAGACTGTGACCTCTTGTTCTATCTCGAATGGCCAGAGAGAAGAAACCAACCCCTGCCTGTCTACAACCCTCTTTTATGTAGTTATAGACAGCGATAAGATCACCCCTGAGCCTCCTCTTTTCCAGACTAAACAGACCCAGCTCCCTGTGCCGCTCCTCACAGGGCTTATCCTCCAACCCCTTAATCAACCTTGTTGCCTTTCTCTGAACTTGTTCCAGCACCTCAACATCTTTCTTAAATTGAGGGGCCCAGAACTGAACACAATACTTAAGATGCGGCCGAACCAGTGCCAAGTACAGGGGAAGGATAACTTCCTTTGCCCTGCTGGCCACACTATTCCTGATGCAGACCAGGATGCCATTGGCTCTCTTGGCTGCCTGGGCACACTGTTGGCTCATGCTGAGTTTGCTGTCCACTAATACCCCCAAGTCCCTTTCAACCTACTCATTCTCTAAACACTGCATCCCCAGCCTATAGTTATGCTTGGGTTTGTTATAACCAAAGTGCAGAACCCGACATTTAGACTTATTAAAACTCATCCTCTTGGAGTCTGCGCATCTCTCCAGTCTGTCCAAATCCCTCTGCAGGGCCCTCCTACCCTCTAACAGATCAACACATGATCCAAGCTTGGTGTCGTCTGCAAATTTACTCATGATGGACTCAATCCCATCATCAATATCATCAGTGAAGATATTAAACAGGACCAGACCCAAGACCGACCCCTGGGAGACACTACTAGTAACTGGTTGCCAATTGGATGTGACACCCTTAACTAGCACCCTCTGGGCTCGACCATCCAACCAGTTCCTGACCCAGCACAGAATATTCCTATCTAAGCCCCTTGCTGCCATCTTCCCCAGGAGTATATCATGAGAGACTGCGTCAAAAACTTCACTGAAATTCAAGTACAAAACATCCATGGCCTTTTTATCGTCAACCAGGCAAGTCACCAGATCATAAAAGGAGATCAGGTTGGTCAAGCAAGACCTACCCCTCCTAAATCGATGCTGACTGGGCTTGATCTCTTGGCCATCCTGATGTGTTGCATGATAGCAACCAGTACTATCTGTTTGTCATGGGTTAGTGTTAGAGGTTTTGTTTTACATGCTTACAGAGTAAAAGTTTTATCATTTTTTTCTTTCTTCTCCCCCCACCCCCCGAACTCGAGAGAATTCAGCATGCATGTACCTAGATTTTCTTTCCTGTTCCGCAGCAGTGGGGGGGAGGGGCCTGGGTTCCCGGAGGGGCTGAGAGGGGGGGAGGGGGAGAGCCATGTTGTGGGGAGGTCACCCTGATGATGACAAAAAACACCAGTTCTCCTGGAGAAACAGACAAAATTGACAACTTGGGGCTTCATTCCATCGGAAGGGGGGGGCAACGGGGCAGGAACTATAAAGAGATTTAAAACCACAGCGGGATGAAACACTGGCTCCCTCTTGTCTCCCACTCCCACTGGGATCGCCGCTTCTCACGGCCGCTCCTGCATCCTGCATCTGCCTTCTCCCCGGCCGATCCCTGCATTCCTGAGAAAGCCTTCTTCTAGCTCCATCGTCATTCGCTCCTCGCTAAAGCTCGCTCCCCGACGAAAGCCGGACATTGCTATCATTTTTTTTCATCTGAGTTTTGCCATTCTTGGGACTTTCATTTTGGGTACTCTTACTCCAGTGCGGGACACTCTGTTTGTGTGGGTGGTTTTACGGGGTGGTTGTGGTATTTTCGCTGTTTGTTTGCCAGTGTTAGATTGATTTATAAACGTACATTTTTTCATACATTCCAATAAAT
>WEKX01001028.1:0-15635 GCA_013390025.1 Pitta sordida | reverse complement strand
ATGTAAGCAGCTGTCTTTACTATTAAAGACAGAGGCAAAAAAATCATTAAGTATCTCTGCCTTTTCCTCATCCCCAGTGATGATGTTGCCCTCCTTATCCAGTAGAGATTGGAGATTGCTCTTGTCCTTTTTTTTGCTATTAATGTACCTGTAAAAGCCTTTTTTGTTATCCTATATATTAGTAGCCAATTGAAGCTCAAACTGAGCTTTTCCATCTCTAATTTTTTTTCTGCATGACTTGACAACATCCCTAAACAAAGCTCTAGTATAAATGCTTGTAATTCTATTTAAGGCAAGCTGCCCCAGAGTGTCTTTAGTAGTTTATCGAATGAACAAGATATATGGATGGACATCTTTCCAGTAAAATCAAACTTTTATTTCTAACTGTATTCTTTACTGAAATACTGGTATTTTTGAACTGTACATCTTATAGCTCTGAGAAAGTCTGTAAGACTAGCTGTGTCTGCATAGGCAATCATTGGGGTTACTGGTTTTCTTTTTAATTTCTTATTCTGATAGTGATTCATACTAATGAATCATTAATTTATGGTATTGCATTAGGCAATTACAGAAGAGTTGTAAGTAAAGTAGCTCTCTGAATAGGCTTACTTGTGTCTGTTGGTGGAAAATATTTCTTGCATCTACTCATTCTAGTATTTGTTGCAGAAATCATACATAAACATTATAAGTTCAGCAACTGGACTTCACAAAATAAGGAGATTTTTACTTGATTTATACAAGCTATTAATCATTAACAAGGAAGTTTGAGAAAAGCATTTAGGCAATAGTCTTAAGAGGGTTTGGTTTGCCTTTGAGTGCTGTTTGGCTAAATATGACATTGGTATTTTAAGGCTCATTGGAAAAAGCTTGTCTCTTCTTGTCACTGTCTTAAAGTGTTGGGGCTTTTTCCTTGTGCTATTTTTACTTTTTTGCTTTCAGGTCCCTTCCAACTCATGGTATTCTGTGTGATTCTGTGTGTGATTTAATGCCATCCTGCTGCTGCACGTAATGACACAAGCTAATGACATTGCAAAAGAACTTTCTTATCTAATTTGCATCAAGCTGCATTATGATTCTGGTTAAAATATCTTAACGGTTGTGGAGAATGAAGTGTCTGAGCAATTCACACTGGGGCTGAGTAATCAAATGTAATTATTAATTAGTGTAGGGCTGCTATTGTAGCATAAATGTTTGTATGTATAATTTCAAAGTATATTGCACATAATCAGTTGTTCAGGATTATTTCCATTTCAATGAATTTTCTTCTTCACCACACAGAAAAGAAGGAAGCTCTTTAAAAAAGAACATGAAATATAAGGAGGCTGCTGTACCCAAATATATTTCACTGAAATAGAGCTATTTTCTGTGAACTCGATGCAGGGGGAAGTCTATAATTAGTTGTGTTCTTATTGTAATGAATAAATCAATATCTGCAATGGCCTCTGCTCTTCTCAATATATTTTTCAAATTTCAACGATTATGCAGGCAAGGGCAGATGATACCTAGAATTCATTCATGATTCAAGTCTATTGGGCAAGGAAAAAATTTGATCAAAACTGTGACTCCACTGGAGGATAGGGGGCAATATTAGATTAGATATGATGATTTTTCAGAAAGATGACCTCAGAAGCAAGTTTATAAACTGCATCAGGAAATATTATTAATTTCTTCACTCCTTGTTTTCAACAAGTTTTAGGGTATCCAGTAATACCTCACCCTTCATGAGGAATGGGTCTCCTGTAGGTGTCACAAAATATCTAATTTGTAAACATGTGTGGGTCATTAATATGCATACAGGCCACACTCATTGCTCCACCCTCAGCCAATCAGGACCGCTGGGGAGTGTTTTCCACTCCTTCCCACGGGCTTTCACAGCACAGGGGAGCAAATGGAAGCATTTTTGAGCCCTCTCTACCTGGGGGGACCCCCAAAGAATCCCTCTGCTTCCTTCAGCCAAGCTGCTCCTTCCACAGCTGCTGACAGGCTGCTGCCACTGCTCATGCTTGTACTGCCACTGCAGGGGGGAAGCTCCAGGCCATGGTGGGGAGCTTTTGCTCCCCGGGCTCTGGTAGGCACTCATGGAGCCTGGAAAACCTTAACGTTGCACCACTGTGACACCCAGGGCCCTTTATGTTGGAGGGTGACGTTGGTGTCACAGGAAATTTCCCTTTAACATCCACCGGTCCTGAGAATGGCAGTGCTGGCTGCATGGACCCATCAGAGCACCCCTTCCCCCTGCTGCTGTGGGAGGAGGGCATGGGGGAACAGAAGCTTCCTTTTGGCTCAGCAGCTGTGGCTGCAGTGTGGGCACATCCCAGTGCTGCCTCATCCCAGCACACAGCGCTCGCCCCACCACTGCTATGGCTAGCCCACTCCCACTTTCCCATGGGCTACATCATCACCAGGTGCGTGGGTCACGCAGTCCCCGAGCAGAGCCTGCATTGCCTTCCCTGCCTGTAGCCATGGAAACAGTAACGCGACTGGCGGGGGTCAGTCCCTGGCTGGGCTTAGACTAATAGAGGATGGCGTGGCTTGTGGCAGTGCTGCACTTGATCTCAGTGGCCACCTGGGGCATTGTCATGGGTTAACCTACATGGACCTGGTTTTCTTTGTGAATTTTTTCCATTTTCTCCCGAGATGGGGGTAGGGCGGCGGCACAGCTTTTCCCCCTAGCCCCCTCCTCGCCATTGCGGGGGGGCAGCCCAGCATTTCCCCCCCCCCAGCCCCTCTCCTCACCACCGCTTGAGTGATGTTGGCAGCGGAGGCACGGAGGCATGGAGGAGAGGTGGTGCCAGTGCCAGCGGTGTGCGGTGGCGCACCTGCCTGGTTCCCTGCTGGGACTGGGGAGGGATGCAGCCATGTGGAGGGGGGGTCTGGAGGTCGCCCCGATGATGACATAAAACATCGGTGCTCCTGGAAGACAGAGGAGACCAACAGCTCGGAGTGTCACCTCATTGGACAAAGGGGGGAACTACTGGAGATGGGACGGCGGGAGTTTTTTAAAAGCCCCAGGGCGAAATGAATCGGCCTCTTCCTCCTCACTTCACTCTGGGAGTCTCTGCTGCTCTGGACTTTCCTCCCAGCTCATCTCGAGAACATTGACACCCGTCCTTCCCCGACGATAGCCAGTGGACGTCGCTACTGTTTTTCTACCCGTATGTTGTTGTTGTTGGGACTTTAGGGGTTTTTTTGGGATTGATGTTTTGAGTGGGATTTGGGGTTGAGGGATTTCTCCATTGCACTGGGTGTGGGCTTTGTCACGTGGGGGAGGGGGAAGTTTTGGTTTTTATGTTCCCCACTGTTGATATCAGTTGCACACAAATTATCTTCCCATTTCATATTTCCCTGTTCCATTTCTCTTTTCTCTTGTAAATAAATCCTGTTATATCTCTAACGATCTCTAGTCCAAGGAGTGATAAATAACCCTTTACTGGTCTTAAACCAAGACAGGCATCCTGCAGCATGAGCCTTCCACTGGAAGGGCCATGCATGGAGACACACAGGAGCAGGGCGGGAACCAGGGCACGGCACCACGGGAGCGAGAGACACCGCGTGTACTTGCCACAGGGCCAGGTCCATCCTGCTCCACAGGGAGCACTGGCACCACCCCTCGGCAAAGCAGAGGCACTGAGCATGTGTCAGCCAGGAAGCGGTTTCTGTGATGGCAATTATATCATATCATATCATATCATTCCTGATGCAACAAAACTTCCAGTTCTTCCTGTTTATTACCCAGGCTACACGCATTAGTATACATGCACCTCATCTGGCTTGCTGATTTATTTTTTGACTCATTTTTACCATTTTCAGCGTCTTCCCGAGAGCCAGCTGCCTTCCCTTCCCCCTTTAAACCTAGTTTAAAGCCCTGTCAATGAGTCCTGCCAGCCCCTAGGCCAAAACCCTTTTGCCCATATTTGATAGATTCTGCCCACCAGAGTCTCACAAGTCCTTCCCCAATGGGAAAAATGGCTTGTGACGATGACACGTCTCCCAGATTTTTATGGAATATTTTATCTGCCTCTTTGTTTTGGTTGGATGGTCTATAACAGACTCCCACCAGAATATTTGCCCTGTTGTCTTTCCCCCTGATTGTTACCTGTAAACACTCAACACTTTCATTACAACCATCAAGCTCCAGAGAATCAGGACCAACACTAATATCCTGATCGACTCCACCATCTCTGCTTCCTTGTCAGTCCTTTCTGAAAAGTTTGCAGCCTTCTATTGCAGCACATCAGTTGTTCAAATTATCCCACCATATTCCTGTGATGGCAATTATGCATAGCTTTTCTCCTGCACCATGGCTTCCAGTTCCTCCTTTTTCCGGCCCATGCTCTCTGCGTTGGTGTAGATGCATTTCAGTTGGATTATCATGAATGCCACCTTTTTCAGTGGAGGAGCTCTGGTTCCTGCATTATCATTCTCTCATAAATCATCTGTGCTTTCTAACATATCTATAATCCTTGAATCCTTGCTGCCACATAGATCTCCATTGCTTACATCTACAGACAGGAGACTGAAATATCTTGCTTACACAACGTCCCTGAAACAGTGATGTCCCTCAGACAGGTTTGTCTCTAATGATCCTGATTTTATCCACCTCCTTGCTCAAACCTAGTTTAAAGCTCTCTCAGTGCAACCTGTGAACTCTTGAGCAAAGATCCTTTTTCTTCTTTGAGATGGATACCCCACCTGTTGCCAGCAAGGCTTGATGTCATGCAAACCAACTAATGATCATCTTTTGCTTGATCTTCTGTTCTTTTCTAAGAATATTTTTATATTAATCAATTAGTATATTAGCATATTAATTAACTGAATAAGAAAAAAATGTTTTGTGACAAAAGAAGAATGTACTGAAGAATTTAAAATGTCTTGGTATTCATGGCTCATCTGTTAGAAAATGTGAGATTTACAACGTATTTACTCTGGAGAACCGGATCTGACATGCATATCTATGTGTCAGGTTCTGTTCATTTATCTTGTTCATCCAGTTCTTAGTTTCATTATGCAATTTTATACCCGATGATACAGCTCTGATGTTACAAATGACATAAAAGAAGTGCCACATCCATTCATCCAAGCAATTCTCTGAGAGATTTTTTCCTGCTCTACATATTCTAGCACTCTGAACTAAAATTGTGGATGGTAGTTCAACGTAATCTTACATCAATACTGCTATGCATGATTTTTTTCTCTCACCTCTTGATGGTCTTTTAGTTTACGTATTTAATCCCATAGCATCTTATTTTGTTTTAGGCAACTTCTATCAAAGACCAGATAGAAAAAGAATAGCCTAATGCACGAAAATGTACCTCATCCATTGCCAAGATTGCAGCAAGTACAGTGAATATAAAGCAGCAAAATATAGAGCAACCATAGCCCAAAAGACTATGTCAGATAAATATGAATATCTAGACATTATTATATATGCAATTGGGCCTCCTATACCACAGAACCATGGGTGTTGACCCTTCTCTGCACAGCCCTCTGCCATCACTGAATGTCAGCTCATAAATATGCAAATTTTGCCCCAATTGCCCCACCCTCCCAGCTCCGAAGCGGCCGTGGAAGTTCCTCTCATGGTTGGGGGAGCAAAACTGGTCTCTTCTGCCCCATGGGGCAGCTGTAGCAGGCGGAGGGTTGCCACAGGGCTGTATGGACTTCTGACCTCTGCCCAGGGTGTTCCTTCTCGGGGGACACGCCTGGCATGGCACAGCTGCAACTGGGTCCAGCCGTGCTTAGCTCCTCTGCCCCGTGGGGCAGCTGCAGTGGGCGGAGGAGGCACTGCAGGGCACTGGTGGTGGCAGTATGGGCAGCAGTGGCACGGGTGGCAGGCGGGGAAATTTGCATATTCATGACTGCCTACTTTGAATATTCATGCGTGTCATGTTGCGCATGCGCAGTCCTGAAATGGGCCTCCTTAATCACTGAAAAATCATGCAGAGAAGATGTGAAGCTGCTATCTGGGGGGACACGAAGTGGAAGAGGGCTGTATATAGAAAGACAATTTTAAAAGACTAAAACCAAATCCAAATTGTGAAATCTTTTCTATTCTGAAAAGTCGCTGTTAAAAAATGGGCAAATATATGGATTTTAATGGAATTAAATCATGCTAGTAAATAAATTCTGGAATTATTTTCATATTTTGGGGTGAAAATAGCTCTCGAAATCATGTTATACAATATTATTCATATTACAGTTTTTAGTGTTTTCTCTGAAGAGCAAAATAACAGAGCTCTGAGACAGCTGTTATGCTGCAACCAGCCAGTATAAGGGTTTTCTCATGTTAAAACCCTCTATGCACTAAGCTCCAAATTGAGAGGAACATTTTTCAACCACCAAAGCCCTTTCTATTTTTGTCTCTGTTAAGCTCTTTAACCTATTACTGCTTTAATTCCAACCAATAAAAGTAATCTTGATTGATGTGACCAACTTTAATTTGGTGAAGGCAGGGAAAGGGAGCAATTCCTAGATAATCTGCAATCTCACTATAGTAAATTGGCAGTTACTGTGTCAAGAAGAAAGAAGTATTTCAGTATGATCTCACTCAAGGCATTTCTTCACCTTTCTCAAAGAAAAAAAGGGGTTAAGCGTAATAAAAGAAACTTTTTCTTAGGCAGTTTTCATGATGTACCACTGGATATGCACTTACTCATTATCAGCATAGGGACCACTTTCAATTGTTGGGAAAATAGAAGAAAGCTGAGCCTAATAACTGTGATTTAAATACATAATACTTCTCTGCAACTGGATAACATTTATTTTAATTTGTTCAGAGCATTAAGCCTTTACTGATCAAGACTGTTAGCTTCTCCTTAATGTAAGGCAGTGATTTTGATTTCTTTAGAGGTGGAGATTTCTACTGGACCTTATTTAAAAATGTAATCCTAATTTTGAAATTAGAACCAAGTTTGAAAAGCTCTGACATATTTTCAGAAGATATTATATGTATTCTATTTTAAACCTCAATGTAATTGCGAGGAAGGAGGATAAAGAAAAAATCAAAGGCAGAAATCACTGAATTGTCTTTTTTGTTTTTCCCATTCAGTTCAAGTTCAACATTTATTGACACAATTAAAAGACATCTATATGATATAAATATGGATGCTTGAGTGGAAAGACAAGCTTCAACTGAAAATTAATTCTGAAGAAATTGAAATTATAATTACATATGGATATGGATCTACAGTTCCAGGGATTTAAACATGATTAAATTTCTGAAGTGTTAAGATTACTCTTTATGCTGGAGAATTAAATAATTAATACTCTGAATTATTTTAGAACAATAAAAAAGGAATTATGAGTTAAAGGTGTGCAGATGTTGTATAAAGGAAGTGCTTATTCTCAGCAAACAAGTATTTTTGTTTTTCCTCTCTTCTTATATAATGACAATCATGTTAGTTACTTCAGTGACTGTTTTCTGCACTGAAATTGGGCTATGGAGTCCCAGTCAAGGAGCAGAATCTAGTAATTACTCTGGACAATGCACTTTTAACATTATGTGTATTTTCTCTTTTACCTACACTGCACCAACTTTTTTGCCTGTGTGTAAGCTTTCAGGATTAAATACCACACTTCTTCATGTTACTATTTTTACTTTCTCCAAATCCAAGATCTCTTTCTGTGAAGCATTTGATCTGCCTAAACTGACTGCTTTCCAGCCCAAATCCTTTCACAGTTTCTGAGTTCAAAGGGGCTCACAAGGACCATTGAGTCCAACTCTTAAGTGAATGCCCGCACAGGGACTGAACCTACAACCTCAGTGTTATTAACATCATACTCTAACCAACTGAGCTAATCTCAGTTTTGATTCCCAAAGGTCTTACCTTTCTTCATTTTCTCCACTGGAAGTCAGTGGAAGCACCCCAGTTGACATCTAGCTTTGTGCGCTACCATTGACATTTTATGTGTTCACTGTGTTATCCTAGTCATAGAACCACCAAGACTGGATAGGACCTCAAAAGATCATCTAGTCCAGCCTTTCATAGGAAAGGTAGCCCAGCTGAGAGGCTTATTTACTATCTTTCATTTCCTAGCCTAATTCTTGATGTTCTGCATCATGCGTGGGTCTGGTCTTGGTTCCTGTTAGCTACTATTCAAGAGATTGATAATAGCAGGATAGAAACTTACAGAAACAGGATAGAAAGCAGCGGGATGCCACAGAGAACTAAAATATGTTTTTATGATTAATTTAAACAGAAGGATCAAGAGAGTTTAATGGGAGATGCACATTTATAGCATCTGCTACTTCAACATCCATGTCAGCTCTATGTATGGAAAAAAATGTAGAGGTAAAGATTTCCTTCAGAGAATCAAACCATTCATGCTATAGAGGAGTTCAAGACATATTTTCTTTTAATTGAAATGCCTTTTCTGGGAACTTGATGTCACCTACCAAAAGGAAAAATAAAATAAATATCTAGCAATTACCCACAATGTTTGGAAATTTAACAGAGAACATTTATCTTTCAGAATATCAACAAACGCACAAATATTGCAAAAGCTGTTAAGATAAAGATGAAACTATCAATCTTTAATTCTTGACTTTCAGGTACTGACACTGCTCCCACACACCAGTTCAGCTGGTGCCTTGGAGTTATATATTCAATTTCCTAACTAGTTTGCTCTTTAGGGAGGTGAACAGTGCAACTTTAAGACATGAAGAGAGTAACTGCCAACTGTGACTTTGCTATCAACAGCTGCAAGACATATCAATTAAACATGCCTGTTACCATAAAGTAAGTCAATGTTTCACAAGAATTTAAACCTCCTTGCAGGACTTTCTTAATTCTAGTGCTTTCCTGATGTTTTCTGATGTTATGCTACTCCTTGAGGAAAATAGGCTATGACTTTTTATTATTTTCTTCTCTTTGCTCTTCCACTTAACCTGTCACTTGTCACAGTCTCTTAGATGCTATGCAGATAGCTCATTTCTTCTATCTAATACAAGCTTTATCAAATCTCCCATAGACAGTTGACTGGGAGTTTGCCATCCAGTCATACTGGCTATGGTTTTAAGAACATCTTCATATTAGTTTTTATTATATTTTTTCAACATACATTATATCTTATGCAAAATTACAAGTTTTGTATAAGTATTTCCTTGCATCCTTACTCTGTGCTTCCTAGGTGGATTAAATCACTTAGAGTTTGACTGCTTTCTGTTTTTTGTTTTAAGGAACATAAAGATGAAAATGAAGATAGACGCAAATGGGCCTACTTCATAATCCAGATTGATCACAAAGTTTTTTAAAGATACGGAACTTCAGAAGCTCTTTTTATTCATGTAATTTTAGAAGACCTTTTGTGAGGCTACCCAGCTGATCTTGAGATGTATTGCTGGGAACATAGCTGTAGAAAGCAATATTGCTCACTTTATGAACAAATTAACTTTAGTTTCTATTTTATATAGAGGTTCTTCACCATCTTAGGATCCATGGCTATATTGTTTGGTATTAGCAAGGATAGTCAGCTATGTTCACTAATGGGAAATATATCCTTAGAGGCAAAATGTATCAATACAAAAAAACGTTAAAATCACAGAATCACAGAATCACAGAATACTATGAGTTGGAAGGGACCCACAAGGATCATCTAGTCCAACTCACCAGCTAACATCTGTACAGAGACCGAATACACACCCCAGAATGGTGAACATGAACTTAGTTCCCTCACAGGCGCACAGGCCACTCTGAGCCAGGGGGGACCCACAGGACCATGCAGCCCTACACTCCCCAGCTAGACCATGTCACTAAGCTCCTCATCCAGTCTTCTCTTGAACACCTCCAGAGACAGCGACTCCACCACCTCCCTGTGCAGTCCATTCCAATGAGCGATCACTCTCTCTGTGAAAAACCTCTTCCTAACATTCAGTCTAAACCTCCCCTGACATAAAATACATAATTACACTTGCCGAAGAATTAAGCATGCAACTGACAGATACATACACTGCTACACATTAACTGTACATTATTTTATGATCACCAAATACCTTTATTGTTTATACTTTAGGAGTCAAAGCAGACTTTCAACTTACCAACCAAAAAAAGGCTTTAATGAATTTGTTTTGAGACCATTATGATGTTCAGTCGACCCTCTTTCACTTTGCACCCCCCATATTGCGGTTTCACATTTAGCAACATGATTTTTCAGCAATTAAGGAGGCCCGTTTCGCAACTGTGCATGAGCGACATGACATGCATGAATATTCAGCTAGGCAGTCATGAATATGCAAATTCTCCCCCCGCAGCTGCTCGTCTCAGCTTGGGGGGGCCAGCCCACGCCGCGGCTCGGCTTAGCTCAGCTCGGGGCAGCCAGCCCGCACTGCAGCGGCAGGGTGAAGCTGAGCCAGGTACATGCTGCTCCCACAGTGGCTCGGCTTGAGCGCTGCCTGCCCCATTCCCCTTGGCTCAGCTCCAAGTGAGGAGTCTGTGTGCAGTTATGAAAGATTTACGCACTCTCAGGTTAGACATGGTGTCTGAGACTTTTTCAAATGACTCTCTGAGACATACTAGTCTACCCCGATTATGGGGAGACCATTCGGCAAGGCACCAGGACAGTGGCGTGCGTGGCTCCCCTGCACCCGTGTCCCCAGCTGAGTGGAAAAGGGGTTTTTCCCCATGTGGGGCGGCCGGGGTGGGCGCTGGGAAACATGGACACAAACACTGACGCACAGTAGGGCAGTGCCAGAACAGCACCAGAGTGCCAGGGGCGGTGTAAGGGTGTGGGGAAAATTTGCGTATTAATGAGCTGTCAATCAATGCAAAAGGCGGGCTTCATGTATGCGTGGAAGACGTGCAGTCTCATGGTATAGGAGACCCAACTATTATTTATATGAGTCAGAATATATAGGCTTTATTCATAGGAAATTACTTTTCATTCTCAAAACCATACTCATTATCCTTGGTAGATTACTTAGAGTGATGCATGATTTCAAGCCATGTATTTGAAAAATTAGTAAAGAATTGAAAATTAAGTATATAATATCAGAGTCAGATCAATTACATAAATTGCATAAAATGGAGTTAATATTATTATAAGATACACTAGAAATGACTTTTAAATTCTCATTCCCTGGATTGTTTATGTTACTTTTGTTTGCACTCAGGAGTGTCCAATATTTATATTGCTGCAGACAACACTTATTGGTAAGATCTGTCGTTAGGTAGTAATACAGCAAATGGTACTGATTGATAGACCAGTCTGTAATTAAGGTTGTCTGACATTTCCTGCTCTAATGGCTATGCTTTTTTTTTTTTTTTTCTTCAAACCAAGTTTTGCTGTCTTGGAATCTGGAATTACCCAGTCTGGAAGACTTCCTCTGGAAAGTCATCAAATGCAATGAGCACAATATATTACTTTTAACTAGTTCACTACCAAGTATAACGTAAAGAAACAGAAGAAACTGCATGCATGATGAGTTGGGAGGAAAAAGTGGAGGAAAAAGCATTACTATTTGCATGGCAGGAAAATGCTTCCATGCCTTTTATCACGGTTTGTTTTCTTGCTTTTTAATATTGAAGATTTACATGACAATCAAGACAAAATTGTCTTTCTGAGATTGGTCCAAAGAACAAAGAACTCTATGATACTTTACAACAGTAAGAGAAGCAATACAGATATGCAGTTGAGAATATGATGTTTTGAATGTCTTGAATCTGCAGGACATTTGTATCAAGATATTTTATTTCTATGTGAAAAAGTAGAAGAGCTGCGGGTATTTGAGATTTTATCTGGGCAATTCGTTAGAGAGTGTTACATAGGAGGGAAATGAATGTGCAATCTAATAATCTTCTTCCAGCTCTGATTTCTCCAGGTCCTTAGTAAAAGACTTTTTAATTAATCTAATTTTACCTCTCAGTTACCTGTGATATTTTGTTTATGCTGATGTATCTTCAGCAATTACAGCTTCCAAAAGAACACTACAATTGGATGATGTCTACAATCTTTGTAGGTGACGGAGTTAGCCTCCTATTGTTAATATGTTACTGTTCAGTGACACAGCACTGAAGAAGAGAGATTTTTAGGGTTTCAGAGAAGCTAAACTGCCAGGACTGTTCTGTTCAGCTAAGCTTTGCTATTTCCAGTACTTATTTAATTAACTGATATGTCTCTAGCAAGCTATAATGTTAGGTTTCAGCAGAGGGATTCATGGCCATTGTGATACAAATAAAACCACCTTACTTTGAAGACATAACAACCAATTATTTCTAGCTGAACAAAATTATCTGTGAAACTACTGTGGTGCTGATGCCAATGTGTCTGTCTCATAACAACCATGAATATTCAGTCCCTGGGATTATGCAGGCATTCAACACAATATGTCATAAAATGACTTTTGGGAGCTATAATTGGTATTAGTGATGAGTTTGCCTCTAAGATATATGTTTTCATGAAGATTTATTGAGAAAGCCACCTGAATTACCAGACTCGAAATATCACAGCAAAACATCTTTTCCACACACAACTCGCATGTCAGTGTTCCCAGATGAAAAACAAAGAAAAAATGAAGTTATTTTTTTACAGGTAGGGCTTTTGAAGACTTTTGCTCTTTTTGCTTTTCTGCTATCTTTTATTAGATAAGAATTTTTTCTTGTTGTAAGTATACAAACAAATTTTTTCACTGTCTTTACATAAGGTTTCCTGTACAGTTTTTTGTTCTCTGATTATCTCTTTAGACTCTCTAGAAAATCTTGATGGCATTTCCCCATTTGTGAACTTACCTCCATTTAACTTTCTCTCATAAGATGAAATATTTATAACTACAGATTCATATACATCAAGGGGTACATATTTTGATGGAGAAGTGTGAAGGTAACTGTGAAAGCACATGGAAATATTAGGTATGTAAGAAATCCTTAAGACACAGTGAGGCTCATCTTTTTGAACCTAAAACAGAATCCTTCCCAATTCCAGACACTGCAAATGGCCCAAATTAAGACAATATAAATGACAGTGTGACAGTTATACCCCCGCATTTGCGAAACACAGGTCATGTCAGAGGTCTCGTGAAATGCCAAAACTGCAAATACGTGCAGGTGATTAGTATGCATGCAGCCCATGCCCTTCACTCCAATCATGCAATCCATGCAGGCCTTCACTCCTTTGCAGCCAATCGGGAGTGCTGGGGAACCTCTTTGACTCCTCCCCACAGGCTTTTGCAGCACAGGGTTGGAAAGGGAAGTGTTTCTGTGCCTTCTCTGCCTGGGGAGACCCCCCGACAACTGATTTCTCTTTGGCCGCGCTGCTGCTTCTGCAGCTGCTGACCACGTGTGCTCAAAGCCCAAACCCCATGCCACTACTCTTGCCCCAGACCCAGTGCTCATGCCCGTCACACACAACCAGTCCCGCGCCGCATGCCGCCGGTCCTGCGCTGCCCCAGCCTGGCAGCACCACGTGGTCTGGGGGGGTTCAGCTGCGGCAGCAGAGTGAGCATATCCTGCTGGCCACTGCGGCGAGCCCCACGTTCCTGGGGCACTTCCATTCCCCGCCTGTAGCCATGGAAAGAGTAACACGTGCCCGGGGCGGGGGTCAGTTCCCCAGCTGCGCTTAGAGTAACAGGGGATAGCGTGATTCCTGGCCCTCTCTGTGGGACCGGGCCGGCGCCGCCCCACAGGGAGCTCTGGCATCGCCCCTCAGCGGAGCAGAGGCACTGCGCATGTGTTGGCCCAGGAAGCTCGCAAACGGTTGAAGCAAAACTGCGATAAATTCACCTCACAAATGGGCGGGGTCGTAATGGAGAGGTTGCAATGCAGCGGGGATTCACTGTATTTGAATTGTGAGATAATATTAGTTTATCTCTTGAGTCATTTCCATTTAATTGAATTTATTCTGCAGTGGGCTTATATATCATGTAATACAGGTTGTATGTGCTTAGTTTTTTGTGCAAACTGAGATAAAGATCAGGACTTGCTTTGACTGATTTTAAGTTTTTTCACTACATCCTACAGAGTGTATATTTTCTAATTTGTCGAGATATGTTTTTAAAATATCCCTTTTATGTGTGAAGTTTGGTGTGTTCTTACAGTTTGAAAATATATGCATTGCAAAAGTCATCTTCCTACCTCATAAACCTGACATTCAGATGATGCATTGAAAATATTTCTTTTTTATGGTTGTGTTAGAAGCTAAGTGGGCGATACCCTAGTAATATTCTCCTTCCATATCAAGCATTTCTTGTTCCTTGACTGACAGTTCTGGAGGGGAAGAAAAAAATAAACTTTTTTGGTTTACTTTGCTGTTAAATTGCTGTTTACAACTACCTGAAGGGAGGTTGCAGTCAGGTGGGTATAAATCTCTTCTCTCAGGCTGCCAGCACCAGAACAAGAGGACATGGTCTTAAGCTGTACCAGAAGAGCTTTTTTACAAGACATAAAAAAGATTTTAAAAATTACCAGGAACACTTCTGAATATATTGTGTTTATCTAAAGATTTTATTTGTTTCTCGTTTTTTTGCAGCTAATGCAGGAACTATCAACAATTATTCCTTTTGTTTAAACTAATTGCACTTCTTCTTTATCCTATAATACTGAAATGGTAAAACACTCTGTTATCATATCAGAGCCAAAGACTTGAAAGGTACAAGCTGCAGAGCAGATGAGTACAGATGGGCTGATAAGAAATGAGGCACAGGCTGACACTAGCAGCTTCATGGCTATAAATAACTTGTCAGTAGTCAGTGAAAGAAATGGAGACCTGAAGCTAAGCAAAGCCACTTCCCAGGGTACCAAGCAGAACAAATTAGAAGCAATTTGTGCACATAAAATGCAAAACAAATAGGAGGTTCATGTGTGATGTGAACTTGCAAAGTAGGAAAAAATTGCAAGGTGTAAGACCATGCTGCAAAATGTACTGAAGGAACCTTAATCAGACTGTATGTTGAGGATTAAGAAGACATCAACATATTACCATCAACATTCCCAAAAAAGGACTTGAGAAACTGTAAACTTATGGCACCCTCGACCTGTTCAGGCAGATGGAAGTACTGCTTCCAACCCCACTCAAACTAGTGTCCTCGACCTTGCAAGTAGGGTGCAGGAAAGGGTGGGATTTGCAATGTTTAGATGATTAAAGTGACATAAATAAAAGGAAAAATATTCAGAAGTATGGATATACAGTGAATCCTCTCTGTATTGCGACTTGTCCTTCATGACCTCGCCCATTTGAGAAGTAATTTTTTCGCAGTCCAGCTCTGGGGATCTGCGATATTTGATAGACAGCACATGCTCTCTGCTTCTGCTTTGCCAAGGGGCGGGGCCGGCTCTCCCTGTGAGGCGGGACGGGCCCGCCCCAGGCCCAGCTCCCCCGGGAAAGGGACGGAGGGAGCGTTCGGGGTTTCTCCGACACAGCCTCGAGTTTACAGTCCTGCCGAATCGTGCCGGGCTCCTGAGCCGGCCCTGTGTGTCTCCGTGCCCAGTCCCTACAGTGGAAGGGTCACGCTGCACTATGTCCCNAAGCCCCCGCCCCGCCATAAGAGCACGGGGTGTCTCAATGTTGCAAAGTTACGGTTTTTCCAGGCTCTAAGAATGCTGACCAGAGCTCAGGGACACCCCTTCCCCGCCGTGGTGGCAGCGCGCGCGGCACGGGACGGAGCAAGCAGTGGGGCTGGGCCGGGCCGGGGGTGGGGGGAGCAGCGG
>WEKX01001026.1:21700-32535 GCA_013390025.1 Pitta sordida | reverse complement strand
GACCTGCAGTTCTTTGCGAGGTTGGGCTTTCGCGATGGCATTGGCCTGTCCCTTTCCTCACAATGGAGGAGGTATAACTGTATATCAAACTTTACTGATTGCATTCCTTCTGTAAACCTTGTTATCTAAATGTTTCTCTATGTTTAGTACATGGCCACAGGTTTTGATAAGCTAACCCAATTGTGAGAGCACAGTTTCTATTTAATTCTTAACATGGTGTCTTTTTGTAGTTTACCATACAATTCATTAAAGTGTTGATGGTTCTTGTTCTGGAATAACTGAACTTGTTCAGTGAGACATACCTCTAAATTCTGCCTGGAAAGAGACATGAGAAATAGACAGAGTCTTTTACATACACAGTTGGCCCTCTTGCACTTCGTGCCCCCCCATATTGTGGCTTCAGATCTTAGCAGCATGATTTTTTAGCGATGTAGGAGACCCATTTTGCAACTGTGTATGTGCGATCTGTCACCGTGGCGGCAGCCCGGAGCCCCACTAGTGGCGCAGGCAGCAGTGGGGCGGCAAAGGCGGTGGCGTCGTGGGTGATGGGGGCAGGGGCAGCAGCAGCCACGGGGGTGGTGGTGGCGCGGCTGCCGTTCAATGCGGAAGTTGGACTACACGGATCCCAATTAAGACTGTGGGTCCGCATTATAAGAGACCCGACTGTATATGGGAGAACCTATCTGCAAAGAGACGTGCAGCCTACCCAGCATTTTGATAATTTCTAACTGGTCCCATAAATATTTAAAGAGAAACCATATTCTGCTTAAGATGTTTTTCTGGGATGTTTTTGTTTACACACAATGCTATCTGTGGATCTGTCTTCATTTTAAATAATTTTGCAGGACTAAAAATATTGTACTATATTCATTTAAAAGCAGGCAGTCTAGAAAGAGAAAACAGTTTTTAAATTATGAAATTATGTTATGTGTTGACTACTCAAGAAAGAGCATATAAATGTCTATTTTGCTGGCTGAAAAGCATCCATTTATTGTTGTACAAGCCAAGTGTTGTATTGCAGCTTGGCAAGAGAATAAATGATTTATGAGAAGAAAATGATTCAATGAAAGCAGACCTATAAGCATGACCCTACTGCTGAAAACAGCAGTGATAATGATCAGTCAATTGCAGCAGAATTTTTGAGTATACTGAAAAGATAGAGTGTTTTTTTCTCTTGGGAGAATAGGTTTCTTAAAACAACAGTGACTATTTCAACAGGGAATAGCGGGTGTAAAATTGCCTTATGTAGATTTTAGCGAGGCCTGAGTGTTAACTCTCTCACATCACACAATCCTTTAATAATGGGAGGGAGAGATTATGTGGGAGAAGAAAGAAACACTTTATGTGGCTTTTTTGGTAGTAAGTGGCATTAGCTTGAACAAATCATAATTTTGAAATACTATAATTAACACCAATTGAAATATATGATGCACTAAATTAAGCAGAGTGCCAGTGCATAGAACTGTATGACACTTTCAAGTTGAAAATCCAGATTTTGCTGTAATTTTGCCAAACTTTAGATGCTGTGCTGAAAATTTTTGTGCTGGCTGCCTGATTCAAACAAGATTTTTTTTTTCTGTGTTCCATCCCTTTTGCTTTAAAGTTTCAGCTGTTTCTGAGAATGAGACAAAAGGAAAATGTGTTGTTCTGCTATGTCAAAAAAAAATTTTGGCAAACTTTTCTTTGACTAGGTCTTGCATCAGTGTTGAGTAGGGCTTGGAATTGGATGGGAAGCAGTATTTGTGACCAGAATGCCTTACACAGTGCAATGCTACTCCAGATTGATCATATTTCTGAAATGCCTTGGTTTGTACATTGCTGTCGTATCAATTGTCTGTTGTATCTTTCTTTCCCTCTGTTCAATTCTAATTCTTCTCTACCCACTTTCATATCACAATACAGTTCTGAATGCAAAAAGCTAAGTTTCTGTCACTTTTTCTCCAGTTTTGTCTTCATATTTTTGGTTAAATCTCCATTTTTCTTTTTTTTTTAATACACTCATTTTTTCATTCTGTCAGTAATTTTTCTACTGCAAATATAGCTCAATCTGAAAACTACAGACATTTGGTAGTATTCTGTTTTTGTAACAATTTATAAATTGTAAACCTCCATTTCCATTGGCTTTTCTGTCCAATGTCTCTTGGGACACTGCCGACCCCTCCTTTCTTTGTTGCTTAAGTTACAGTAGGTTACAGGGAGGGAGATTTCTTCACCTTGTGGATTCATAGGATTAATATTTTTGTGGCTACAATTATTTCTGATTTAATATCTCTTACAAAATTTTGGGTGATATCTTAGAGCTTTCCGATCCTGAAATTACTGTAGATTAACAATGTATGTGTAGGAGAGAGAGAGACCGCTCATGTACTAGCGTTGTATGTTATGTACTTGTGTGTATAAGATTACTTAGCCCTAACCATGACACTCTGCATGCTGTAAAGGATGCATTCTGTGAAAGGTAGAAGCCTACAACCTGGGCTGCCTTTCAGTCTTCAAAGACACTCTTCACACCATAGATGTGTGTGTGTGTGACTTCAGTGGAAGTAATGACATACACTAGGGAAGTCCAGACTGGTGTGAGAATGACTCAGGAATCATGATACGTAACCATGTGTCTCTTGGCAAGATAGGAATTTATATGTACTTATAGAACAAATAATCCCCACTATGATTCATCGAAACATACTGGCAAAAGGTTCATGAGAATGGTCCTTTGGAAGAATCATGCAAGCATTGTATGATGAGTATTTCTGCCGTGGGGCTCCCAAGCCCTCAGGTCATTAGCTTTAATCACTTTTCATGCTCTCTGGGAGCTGCTCCAAATCAGAAGATTGCAAAGATAGAGATTAAATGGGTGTTTTCTGAGGAGAGGAAAAAAAAAAGGAATTGGCTTAAAGAATTTGGGATCATTCTTGTTCAACATTTAAACATTTAGAAAATTGGTTTATACACAGTGAAGGACAACAATTATTTTTGATAATGACAAAAACATAACGCCAGACGTAATATATTACTTGGTTTTCTGGTGATTCATCTGAAATTTGAAGCCAATGGTAAAAATTGTTGTGTGCAATAAACAAGCAGACACAGTATGTTCGAATTGAAATGACTTTGCTTCTTTATGCTTGTCAACAGTGAATTGAGAATTATGGCTTGGCTAAGTCACGTATTTGTTTTGTGGGTTTTTTATTTGGATTCATTTACCTTCTGAAAGATAGGTTGGTCTTCAGGAATGGAAGTCTCCCATCTTCAAAATTTTAATGGAACAGAAGGCAGGAGAGAGGAGGGGAAGAGAGGGGAGGGGATGGAAATGGAAGAAGAGAGGAGGTGAGTGAGGAGAGCGGCAGGGCAGTCAAGGTACTAAGAGAAAAGTGCTGTATATTATTGCAGGATTTCTCCTCAGAGACTAAATGCTTTCTGAGAAAGTCTATTATAGATAATCTTCCTTAGGCAGACATTACATCTTCAAGAAGTTTTCTGAGTACTTAAATTTCTGAGAAGCATGTTTCAGTCTGAGCCTTGTTAGTATAGGAGACAATACAGATAACCAAAAATGACCAGACTAGAATTTCGAGGTGAAGGTTGATTTGAAGACAGACAATCTTGTGACAAAGTGTCCTTGGCACAATCAGAATAGGTAAGTGTCATGAAGAAAGGATGTTGTATATAACTAAATATTTACCTGCAGATGGCACCTGGAAGCAAGGCAGAATAAATATTTAGTATTTAGGACTACATGTGCACTCATTAGTTTGAAATGTCTCTATAGTACTGTCCTGGTTTAGGTTTTTTGCTGCTCTGGCAGTGAGGGGGTTAACAGCTCAGCCCTTGCCTGGGCCTCAGTTGCTGCCATGGCATTCAAGGTTATAGAGATAGAGACGTCTCTGTGAATAAACATATTTGGGAGAGAAGAAAAAAAATTAGAAGCAAGATGTAGAGTGCCGGTTCAGAACCTGCGTGGAGAGGCTGAAAGCCCGAAGGCCCCCAGGCCTACGAGAGAAGGGGTAGGAATGTTCTTCCAGGTATCCCACTGCTGTTCATGGAACAACTATGGTGTAAGCCTATGGACTAAAGAGAGAGAAACCAGTGATGCANCCAGTTTTATTTTCCAGTTTTTCTCCTCCAGGGGAGGTCGTGGTGAATCTCTGGCATCCAGCCAGGGTCAAACCACGACAAGTACATTAAAATGATTGCAGCCTGAAATGACAGATAACCAAACTCATACAAAATAGAGAGCTGGATAATTACACTTAATCTGAATTTTTAGTACTTAATGCTTTGGAATCTAATCTCGATATAATCTAATTTCATCTACATTTTATTAGATACCACCGCTTTGGAGAGATGACAACTTTTTACAGTGTAACATTATGAAATGTCATCAGTTTGAAGTTTGGCATATGGTTTGTCCATCTTACATGGTTCAAGAAGAAAAAAACCTCCAGTACTAGAAACCCACTTGAAAGTAAAGAGGCATAGCAGGAAGTAATTGCTATGCTAATGACTTAATGACTTTTTAGCTGGAACACAATGCCAACAGGTATGTTTTCTTCCTTGCTGTCGAATCAGTATTTTTTTACATTTTCTGCTAGTTTTACAAGCTAATTGTGTTGAACTACTTTCAGACTCTAATAAGCACTGCAGAAAGTGTGGCTGAAACAGTTATTTTCACTTTTTTCATTAGAGAAGATAGACACTACTGAAAGTGGGTGGTTAATGTTTTCTTCAGAAAGAATCATGTAATATTATACACACTAATGATGCTGTTTACCATTTTACTTACTATGCGTTTTTGACTAGGACAGAGCTGGGAAATAGATGAATGCAGTTAAATACTCTAGACTGAGGCAGTTGTAAGAGGTGGAGGAGGCTTGTTGGAAGGCATGGAAAACAATACTTGGCTGCCCAAGGAGGTGGTGGAGTCACCGTCCCTAGAGGTCTTTAAGGAAAGGTTGGATGATGTACTTGGTGGCATGACCTAGATATTAGGGTAGTGTGTTATAGGTAGGATGGTGTGTTGGTAGCAGGATGGCAACAGGTTAGGTTAGGTAATAGGTGATAGGTTGGACTTGATGACCTCTATGGTCTTTTCCAACCTTACTAATTCTGTGATTCTGTGATTCTGTGATTTCAGTGGTATGATTCTGAACCTAGATGGGCTAATACTTTCAAACTGGTTTGTTTTGTACTACAGTTGCCGCTCTGGCCAGTGGGAGAAAATGTAATTTTTCTTGTGCCTGCAATTAGGGCCTGCAATTCACTGTGCACTGTGAGCTGTAGATGCTGGTCTACTATTTTGCTCTGGATAAGGCCTGATGGAGAGGGCACTATTTTAGAAAATGGAAGATGCGATCTGAACCTCTTCATGCTTAAAAGGGGTTTCCATATTGGTCTCCCACATACTACTGTCCTGCTTTAATTAATAGATGATAATTTTTGTAAAATATGAAATAAAAGAGTGGTAAAAAATTATTACAATAAACCCCCCCAAACTTTGCTCTTCTTGGTGATAACATTTGTAAGTACAGTGGTAAGTGTCCCCACCTGGCATGTGGGAGACCTGGGTTCGATTCCCACCAGGGGGACAGTGTTAAGAGTTGGACTCGATGATCCTTGTGGGTCCCTTCCAACTCAGAATATTCTGTGTGTGATTCTGTGTGTGTGAAGTACCACTCCTGAGAAAATATTTTAGCCTTTGCTTTCTGTGTGCATGAAGGTTAGTTCAAGAACATAAACTCTGCAGAAGTAATAGGATTTTGGATTTCCTCATCAACATTTAATATTTCCTGTCATTTTTAGATACTCTGCTCCTTACAGTGTGGTATGGCTAAACTGAAACAGCTGTTGCAAACCCAGATGGCTCTGTTTTTCCACCTTCCCTTCTCTAATCTATATGCTACAGTTGTCTCTCTTGTGTTGACACCTGGTCCTGCGGAGAAATGATTCCAACCTTTGGCAAGCTGACTCCATGAGTGGCCGTACCACAGTGTTAGGTAAAGGCCAGCCTTGGGTCAAATGAGAGGCGTGACTGCTCAGACTGGGAAAGGCAATGGGACTGCCTCTTTTGGCAGCAGATAGACATTAGACACCTTCAACCAATCCCAAAAATGCTCTTTAGTGCATATGGGATTCTGAATTACATATGATATTACATGTCTTGTCAAATTCCAGTTTTAACTATCCAGACTAGAGACACCACACCAGTCATGTACTTATTGAGAAAGTGCAGAACTTGCATTACCCAGATAAGTTACATAGAGTGGTTAGCTGTGAAAATCATTGACACACCTGGATGTGTCATAGTCTCTGCAGTAGCTCTGATGTACCCAGGATACAGCACATTGAAAGCAATTAAATAGGTACAAGGCAAGAGACCCAATGCATTCATGACTTGCCAGAACTAATGAATATGTGAACAGTGAATGAATAACAATCATTTCCCTGGTATGACTTGTTTTGTTGATTTTTTAATGCTGCAGCTCTTTGTTGTAGGAGTGTACAGCTGCATTTGGGAAATCCACGGCAGCTTGATGCTTAATCAAGCAATATTTACATGAAGGAGAAAATAAATTAGAAAAAAAGGTGGAAAAATGGTATTTCTTTATATCCTTCTGACCTCTTGGCAACCTCATTGTAAAGAAATACTTTTAGAGAATTATTTAAAAAATAAAATAGAGAATAATTTTGAGGCGTTTATGAATGAGCAAATGTCACCCACGTAGTAATCTAAAAATTTTAAATATAGTCTGTCCTTCAAATTATTCAGACATTTAAATTATCTGTTATATGTCTTCATGCTAAGAGGTGCTCTTTATTTATTTATTCATTTAAATGAAGCCAGAAACCAGGAATCAAAAAAATGCATGGATAACTGAACAACTCTATTTTCCAACGAATGGGACTATGCTTATAAATGGATTTGACTTCTAAAGTTGGTTTTGGAAAAATTCAAACTCATGATATGAAGAGGCTGGGATAAATGCCATATCAATTTAATTATTCTGATTTATCTGTTTTCTTCCTAACGAAGGTAAAGTGGTCAACTGATCAAAATGTGCATGATGCTCTTCGTATGTCCATTATTAATCTTGTACTGTGCTTTCATTTTTCTCGAGATGGGTCAGTGCCAGTCTGAAACAGATACAGATTGTAGTGCTGTTCAGGACACGTTTATTCAAGCCAAATTTTAACCCGACTTCAGAAGGGAGTCATGCAAGAGGAAGGAACTCCAATTTCCATCAATAGTGGCTCATACCAACTGACACTCAGTGAACCGGCCATTACTTTGCTCCCACCTTCTGCCTAATGCTGCTCTAGTGCTGCCTCTATTTATCTCTTACCTTTGGTCCATGATTACCTCTTCAGTGGTCACTTCTTTTGTGGTTCAAAATACTAATTTTTTTTACAAGTCTAAAATAAATATTTTACGGGTTTTTTTCCCCTTAAAGCTCTCACAAGTTTTCAGCATTTAAAATTAATTTAAATCTTCTTTTTTATGAAGATTTTGTAATGTAATATAGTTCTTTCATCAGTATCGTTTCATTGTTCTAGTTAATTAATAAAGGGTTAGATCTTCAGCTGCTGTGAAGCAACCTATTTTTATTTAATCCTGTAAAGCAGAGTGCTTTACAGAAACTAAGAGTCTGTCCTAAGGCAGACAATACTGGATGTATCTTATAGGACGCTTTTGAAGTAGACAGATACTTGCATACAATGATTGCACAGGAAAAAGATTAAAATAAGTTTTCATTAAGGTAAAACAAATACAAGCAAGATTAAAATTGCAAAAAACAGTTGTGATTCTGATCATTTAGCTGTAGCCTTGCAGAAATAAAATCACTGTAAAGATGCTTTGGATGAACTCACTAAAGCAATAGAAATTTCATCTATCTTAAAGGTACATCTACAGTAGGATTTATGGTATATTTTTTGCATAATAACCTTCTCTCTTGTGTGAAGAAGAATATCCTGGGTTTAGTGAGCTGCTACATTTTCAATCAGGGAATATATCAGAAAAGTGTTTCTCTAATATTTGTTGTCTGGTTTCAATCTTGTACTTTTTTATTACCCTCAATTTATTCCAAAGTGATTGGCAGCTGCATCTTAGAATATAGCTACAGTGCAGCAGAATTAGATCAGTGAATATAATAAACAACACTGCATCTAGAGGCTCAGATCAGAGTGAGCTACAGTAATCCATTTTCTGAACATATTAAGTTATCCTATGCTTGCACATTGCATTAAGTACATTAAAAATTGACCTGTGAGATTTTTTAAAATAAAATGAGATATTTCAGTGAGTAATGGGAAAGAGAGGCTGAAGTCTCCTGGTTTTCTGCCCACATAACCCTTATCATTAGATTTTATCCTTAGTGGTCAGTATTTCTGAAATCACGGGTTACTTCTCAATCCCTGCAGTATGCTCAGATTTTTTTTAATTATGCATTTATGAAGCCATGTCTGACAATAATATCAGGCTAATCTTACAAGAGCCTGACAGCACTTGAAAATACTGTGCATTTATAGCCCTAGGGTTGCTCACTACTTTCTGGGATTGAATCTTTCCAGTTAAATGATGTTTTTCCTGCTTTTTGTGATTTGTCTACTAATGTCAGTAACATAATACTACACTTGTAGAAATGGATTCCTGCTTGTTTTCATTTCCAGAAGTTATCTGTGATGCATTTACAGTTATTGATGAAACACACTTAAAGTGGTAGGTTTTCATTGGCTTTGTACTTCTTCTGGCATCTTATTAACTTCCTTTTTCATTTGTTTTTCCCTTCAGGGGACTAAATTGATTTATATGAGCATGCTGTTAATATTATAGCTCCTTGTCTAACCCCTTGGGTTCTAATGTTTTTTAAACACAGTACAATTATGGGAAACATTATATTGGAATGACAATATAAATCATACCCATAGGAGTCTGAGCAGTCTTGGGAATAATTGTATAGAGCCCTGCTGAGGTAAATAAGAACCATAATTTGAAATAAATAAAAGACCAGTGGTGCTAATGTGCCAAGTTTGTAATGGCGTTGTTTAGTTGGTGTAATGATACTGCATGTAGTGTAATGCTGCTGCTTAAATCATAACTTTATAGTACATGATCCTGTCTCATCTCTTCAGAGAGTATTTAAGGTTGGCTGTGTTTCCACATCTCTCCTCCACACACCATCACTTTGTTGAATGGTGTATGCATATGTGAAATGTGGTGAGATTCTCTTGAACTTTAGTTAAATTCAGTCAACAAATATTGAAATTCCAGATACAAAAATATGTTAATGGGGAATTTTTTTCTTTTTTTCCTGTTTTTCCCGTAGTGAGAGTGTTATATGGAAACTGGGTAATTTCATTTGCCAGTTATCCACATACAGTAATGCAGTTGTTATGGTCCAAGAAGGGTCTTACAGTGCTTTGTGCTTGAGCACAGTGTTGGCACCCTAGTGGTCTTCCCTAGCAGTAACTTCTTTACCACTACTCCATTCCCATTGATACTCCGAGTATTATACCTTCCTTGACTTGCAGGGAAAGTAAAGTATGAGTTCAAAAGACAAAATAAAGGCAGTTAATGTAAAAAGTAATTACTTTAAAGGGTTTTTTAATCTTTATGTTTTTAACATGTACAAATTACATAGTAAAAAACACTTCAACAATATTAAATTTTCATATAAAATATCCCTCAGAATAAATTTAGCAATATCATATGAATAAAATTATAGTAAAAAAAAATGAAACCACGATATTTTTGAGTAGAAATTGATCTTCCACGAGGGTGTCTTTTTTGTTTGTTTTGTTTTTTTTTTTTGGAGGGGGGGAGTGGGGGTGTTGTTTGTTTTTTCGTAGGGGTTTTTTTTCAGATGCTAGGGAATTTGTAGGAAAGCAATTTGTGTAACTGAAACCATACTCTGCACATACCAAAATGAATGCAAAATGTTCACTGCATAAACACAGCCAAACCTTCAGAACACATTTTAAAAAAAATTGATATTAACTATTTTATTAATTTCTGAACCAATCTTGAAGAGCAGGATTAGACTTGTGCAGTCTGTTACACATATTTATGTGCAGCAAGAATAGATATGACTACTTTTCAGTGATATGAGTGCTATCAGTACAAGTTTTAAAAGTTTCTGGAGAAATGCTTCTGACATCAGGGACTTCAGTGCATCTTGGACAAGTCAAATTGGCATGGGCTGCTTTTGAAAGTAAAAGTCACCTCCACTTTATTTTACATTTATTTTTTAACAGCAAAAACCTCTTTACATTAGTTTATGTGGGAAGCTGGTTGAACTGACCTTTTTATGTACTATATTTTACAATGTTAATAATATACTCACTGAAGGGATTAAACAAACAAATAACATCTCCAGAAAAGGCACAGAATCTCTTAGTCTGTCTCTGTCCTCATTTCCCTTACAGGTATTAACTTTTGTTACTGCATATGAGCATAGCGGCTCTTTATAGACCTTATGCCAGCATTATACACAGAATCACACAGAATCACAGAATATTATGAGTTGGAAGGGACCCACAAGGATCATCTAGTCCAACTCACCATCTAACACCCGTACAGAGACTGAAAGCACATCCCAGAGCGGTAACACAAACCTAGTTCCCTCACAGTCTAGCAGGCCACTCCGAGCCGGAAGGGGCCCAGGGTCATCCAGCCCTACAGCCCCCAGCTAGACCATGTCACTAAGCTCCTCATCGAGTCTTCTCTTAAACACCTCCAGGGATGGCGACTCCACCACCTCCCTGGGCAGCCCATTCCAATATGCAATTACTCTCTCTGTGAAAAATCGCTTCCTAACATTAAGATTAAACCTCCCCTG
>WEKX01001026.1:0-12581 GCA_013390025.1 Pitta sordida | reverse complement strand
TACAACTACCTGAAAGGGAGGTGTAGTCAGCTGGGTGTTGGTCTCTTCTCTCCGGCTGCCAGTGATAGAACAAGAGGACACAGTCTTAAACTGCGTCAGGGGAGATTTAGACTGGACATTAGAAGGAACTTTTTCACAGAGAGGGTGATCTCTCAGTGGAATGGGCTGCCCAAGAAGGTGGTGGAGTCACCGTCCCTAGAGGTGTTTAAGAAAAGGTTGGATGATGTACTTGGTGGCATGACCTAGATATTAGGGTAGTGTGTTATAGGTAGGATGGTGTGTTGGTAGCAGGATGGCAACAGGTTAGGTAACAGGTTTGGCTAGATTAGGTAACAGGTGATAGGTTGGACTTGATGACCTCTATGGTCTTTTCCAACCTTACTGATTCTGTGATTCTGTTTATATTACACCTTTACAATGCTGTTTACCAGCTGATTGGATAGTATGCCTAAGACTTTGCCTGTTGCTCTTTCTCAGCATGGTTATAACTTTATACATTGATTACAAACTCATGGAGGCAAAACTACAGCTGTTCAAGTCCATAAAATAAGTGGCTTACAAGAAAAAGCACAGTCAGTAGTATCAAGTATTTTGTCAATTATATTAGCAACATAAAAAATAAAATGACTATTTGAAAAGAAACTGGTTTTAAGATATTACATTTGCACAATGGTTATTTTTTCATACTCATGAAAGCAACAAGACATCATAGGAGATATATATCCATTATTCATGAATTTAAATAATCTGACTTGCATGTGGAAAATGACTGAACTAGATTTTATATTGTTAGAGTGATTTAATTTTTTTTTAAATTACAGATAATTATTGTTTCTTGTTTTTTAATGAATCCTTTCTCTTCAGAGGATGTTTCATTGTATGATCCCACAGTTAGTATATTATATATGTAACTTCTTATTAACTTCAGTATAACTGATACCTTATATGACTCAGACTGCTGAAAGTAAACAACTCAGACAGTATTATCCTGTCACATCTGTGAGACTGATTAGATTAGATTTAAACACCATTCATGACAATTCAGGTTTACTGTAGTGCATGTGGCTTCTCCAGATGTCCCTATACTATAACCACGGATGTTAACTGAGACTGCTGTCGTAGTTTGACCCTGGCTGGATGCCAGAGATTCACCCACAACCTCTCCTAGAGGAAAAAAACCCTGGAAAAATAAAACTGGTCACAGGCAAAAATGAGGCAAACTACAAGTAAAGAATACAAAGGATTTATTTATTAACTAAGAAGATCAGAGCTTGATGTGAGAAGCATCATTTTAAAGGCAACGTTTCCCCCCCACCCCTCCTTCTCTTACAACAGATCTCATATTCCCTTTTTTCAACCAGAAGACAAAGGGGGAATAGGGTGGGGAATAAGCCAGGCAAGTTGGTATTTCTGACCAGATTTCGGGTAGGAACCATCTCTCTGCCCTTCCATAAAGTTCCCTCTCTCTGTCTCTCTCTTTTGGAAAAGTCTTTCATGACCCTTTCCCAAATGAGATCTTGACCCATGGATGACAGTTCTTCCATTCTCTGTTGTCTGAGAGTCACAGCACAGGATGTAGTGTTTTAAGTGCTACTCTGCTGCTTCATATATGAGTCCATCCCAAAGTACATAGTTCAGATCCTACCACAATGCAATTCTGTCACAAAACGTCTGTCCAAAAGGATCTCTGCCAAGCTCAGCTCCGGCTCTGTGTTTCTGGGCTCTCGAAAACATCTGCAGCATTTTGCAGTATGATTCTCCATCTTCAGTCGTGGCTTCAGTGGATACTGCATCACTGGTTTCTCTCTCTCTCTCTTCCATAGGTTTGCACCATGCTCCTTTCCACAAACAGCAGCAAGATGCCTAGAATTCTTCCTATCCCTTCTCTAGTAGGCCTGGGGAGCCTTCACAGCTTTCAGCCTCTCCATACAGGCCCTGGTCTGGCACACTACATCTTGCTACTAAGTTGGTTTTTTTCTTCTCTCCCAAATATGATTATTCACAGACGCATCCCTATCTCTATAACCTTGAATGCCATGGCAGCGACTGAGGCCCAGGCAAGAGCTGAGCTGTTAACCCCCTTACTGCCAGAGCAGCAAAAAACCTAAAAGGACAACTGCTTATTAGAAATACGTTGGTTTCAAAAGGTAAAAGTAATTAGGAAAAAGAGTAATGTTTTTCTATTGCTCTATCTTGATTTTTCACAGGTTCACACGTTCCTCTGAGTTGGAAGGGACCCAGAGGATCATCTAGTCCAACTCCCAAACAGCCTCCCACCAACTAGACCATGTCACTAAGCTTCTCATCGAGTCATCTCTTAAACACCTTCAGGGATGGCGACTCCACCACCTCCCCGGGCAGACCATTCCACTGAGCGATCACTCTCTCTGTGAAAAACCTCTTCCTAACATTCAGTCTAAACCTCCCCTGGCATAGCTTAAGGCCATGTCCTCTTGTTCTGGGCTCATCAGCCTGAGAGAAGAGATTCACACCCAGCTGGCTGCAACACCCCCTCAGGTAGTTGTAAACAGCAATTAGGTCGCCTCTGAGCCTCCTCTTCTCCAGTCTGAACAACATCAGTTCCTGTAGCCGCTCCTCATAGGGCTTGTCCTCCAATCGTTTCACCATCCTAGTTGCCCTTCTCTGGACCCTCTTTTCAGTCAAGAACTGTATGTCTCAAGACAGAATTAGCAACTAGATGTATCAATTACAGTTACATCCCCTCATTTGCAATGAATGGGTCATGCCAGGGCTCTCGCAGAACGTCAAATTTGCAAACACATGCAGGTCATTAATATGCGTGAAGGCCATGCCCATTGCTCCACCCCCTGCCATTCCGGAGTGCTGTGGACACTTTTCTGCTACTCCCCACGGTCTCTCTCAGCACAGTGGAGTAAAGGGAACCGTTTCTGAGCCCCCTCTGATTCAGGAGGCCCCCCTGAGGATCCCTGGGCTTCTCCAGGCTGCTGTGACCGCGTGTGCTTGCAGCTCAAACCCTGCGTTGGTGCTCACCCCGCCAGCCCCAGTGCTTGTTCCTGCTGCGTCCCAGCCCTGCGCCGTGTCCTGGCCCCGTGCACTGCAGGTAGGCTGCATCTGCAGCAGCAGAGTGAGCGTGTCCTGCTGGCTGCTGCGGCCAGCCCCACTTTTCTGAGGCACTTCTCTTCCCCACCCCACTTGTCGCCATGGAAACAGTAACACACCCCTGGGGGGGTCAGTCCCTGGCTGCACTTACAGTAACAGGGGACAGCGTGACTCCTGGCCCTCCCCACAGGGCCAGGCCAGTCCCGCCCCACAGGGAGCACCGGCACTGCCCTTCGATGGAGCAGAGACACTGCACATGCATTAGCCAGGGAACCTTGCAAATGGCTGAATCAAAATTGCGAGAAATTTTCCTCGCAAATCAGTGAGGTAGCAATGGAGGGGTCGCAATGCAGTGGGGATATACTGTATGTACAAATGATACGTTCAATGGAAGAGGCTTAAAGAAGACTAGTCCATATATTTTTACTCAAATAGTGTATGGAACAACCATATTACAAAAAACAATACCTGAAATTTGGTTAGCTCAGAATGCTTGGATCTGTGTGGATTTTTTTCAGCTCTCCTGAATATGTTCCAACTACTCTTTCCTTGCACTTCCTACCCATTTCCTAAACATAAACTCCTCTCTTTCCAGAGAAAAATTGCAGTGAAGCAGTTCCGTTGTTCAGTGCAACAGCTCTGAAGCTGAAACTTGCAGCTCTGAAATGCAGATGAGATATTGTTGCACCAATTCTAAAGCTCCCTTGAGGCCCTCCCACAGCTGTCCCAGTGAGGTGTTAGAACATCTCTTATTCTATTCAGGGTTTTTCATTCCAAACCTTAAAGCATAGTCTCAACTTGACCATGATCCTTTGTATTTCTGGCTCTACAACTTTATATTCTTTAAAGATAATGGTGTATTTTATAGAGAGTGAGTTACCTAGTAATAGTGACCCTGTAGCTGGTAGTAGTAGTCTGAAGCTGAAAGAAAATGAAGGTTTATAGATATAGGTAATATCTGTTAATGATTTTATTAGTCAGAACATTCTATAGAGCAATGAAGACTTCTCCGACATTGGTCTGAGGTAAAATGAGGGATGCTGGTACAAATGTTAACACATAGTTAAAGGAGGAAAATATAGTGGTAATTCATAGAGCCTTATGGAAAAATGACATTGCTTGTTGCAAAACAAATACTTTCTCACCAATTTCATATTTTCATATCTTACCAAATATAATATCTAATCTTTCTTTCACTGTTGATTAACTTTCACTTTTTTCTTTGACCAAGCTCAATTTGAGCTAGGAAAATGCTAAGTTTCTAACCAGTGTCATGATCAGGGGCCTTTAAGATAATGTGAACAGGAAGATTCTTATATTTATAGTCATGCTTAGCTGCATTGCAACTTCTCCATTGTGAACTCGCTGGTTTGCGAGAAATTTTTCCTGTGAATCTGCCTCAGTGTTTCACAGAGCTTCCCGGTAGACGCATGCAGAGTGCCTCTGCTTTGCTGAGAGGCGGTGCTGGCACTCCCTGTGGGGCAGGACTGGCCCAGCCCCGTGGGAAGGGCATGCGGTACCTCTTGCTTGCCGTACCGCAGTCCCTGCCCTATGCCTGTGTGCCCAGTCCCTACCGCAGAAGGCTTACCCTCCCTTATGAATGCTGTGAAGGTTCTGTTTATAGACCTGCAGGACTACAATAAAGCCATGGCAATTGGGAGGCACCGTGTGCCTCCTCGCTGGGCTGGGCCCTGGCACTCCCGCAGCTGCTGCACCAGGAGGAGGCTTCTGTTCCCCATGTACGTATCATACATAAAGGGAAAGGAACTCCAACACCGACATCAGCCTCCACCATAAGGGGTCCCGAGTGTCACAGTATTGCAAAGTTAAGGTTTCCCTGGCTCCATGAATGCCAACCAGAGCTCAGGGACACCCCTTCCCTTCTGCGGCCCTGAAGCTTCCCCACCACGGAGGCAGTGCAAGCATGCGTGGTGGCAGCCACCCAGCGGTGGCTACAGAAGCAGCAGCATGGCTGAAGAGAAGCCCAGGAATTCTCTGGGCGTCTCCCCAGGCAGAGAGGGCTCAGAAATGCTTCCCTTTGCTCCCCCGTGCTGTGAGAGCCCGTGGGGGGGAGTGGAAAATGCTCCCCAGTGCTCCAGAGTGGCAGGGGGTGGAGTGATGGGCATGGCCTGTATGCATATTAATGACCCATGTGTGTTTGCAAATTAGATGTTTCGCAAGACCTCGGGGAGACCCGTTCCTTGCAAGTTAGGAGGTACAATCAGCCCTCTTGCATTTCGCACCCCCATATTGCGGCTTCACATCTTAGTGGCATGATTTTTCAGTGATTAAGGAGGCCCCTTTTTGCAACTACGCATGTGTGACGTGGCATGCATGAATATTCAATTAGGCAGTCATGAATATACAAATCAATGTGCAGAGTCGCGGTGGTGGCACTGCCGCTTCACCCTGGCCCCAGGATGGTGACGACGGCCTCGCTGCTTCACCCCGGCCCTGGGACGGCGGCAGTGGCGGCCCCACTGCTTCACCCTCGCCCTGGGACAGCAGTGGTCGTGGCCCCACTCCTTTCCCTGGCCCTGGGATGGTGGTGGCCCTGCTGCTTTCCTCCCCCCCAGCATGGCTGCTGCAGCAACAGATACACAGCTCCCCAGTTTAAGAAGGATGTTGAGCTGCTTGAGAGGGTCCAGAGAAGAGCGACAAGGATGGTGAAGGGACTGGAGAACAAGCCCTATGGGGAGCGGCTATGGGAACTAGGGTTGTTCAGCCTGGAGAAGAGGTGACCTCATTGCTGTTTACAGCTACCTGAGGGGAGGTTGCCGCCAGGTGGGTGTGAATCTCTTCTCTCAGGCTGACGACACCAGAACAAGAGGACATGGCCTTAAGCTACGCATGGGGAGGTTTAGACTGGATGTTAGGAAGAGGTTTTTCACAGAGAGAGTGATCTCTCATTGGAATGGTCTGCCCAGGGAGGTGGTGGAGTCACCATCCCTGGAGCTGTTTAAGAAAAGACTTGATAAGGAGCTCAGTGACATGGCCTAGATGATGGGAGGCTTGGATGGATGGAGTGTGGTGCCCGTGGTTCCATGCTTGTGGGTCTGGTCCCTGCGTGGGCGTTCGCTTGGGAGTTGGACTAGATGATCCTGAGGGTCTCTTCCAACTCAGAACAACCTATGAACCTGTAAACATGATTTTCTTTGTTTTACTTTTAAGGCCTTGAAGCCTAAATTATATTTCTTCTGTTTTATCTAATACATACAACATGTTTGAGTAAGGAGCAAACTAAAATACCCCTATTATTAAAATACTCTCTCATTCTGGGTAAACTACTTTTAAAAAATTATTTAACTACTACTATTTTACCAATGATACTCCTTGTGTTTATTCAGGAAAAACTTGTGTCCAGGAAGATGGAATCTGTTCCTCCTCTTGATTTTTGGAGAACTGAAAATCTTCTATTACATTCTTACTTATAAAAAGAGAAAGCCTAAGACTTCCATTGGTACTACTTTTACTTTCTCTGTGGAGTCATGTTTCTGTAGATAACAGAGAGCCTCTCCAGCTGCTAATGAAGTCAGAAAAGTCTTTGTCTTTTAATTTCCATGGAGAGTGAATCAGGTTTCACAAGACTGGATGATAGATTTTAGGTCAAAGGCACCAGAATGTTGCTGTGTGATGCAAATGTATCTCAGTACACCCTTCTGTCTGTTCCTTGCATGGAGAGTGATGCTGTAATGTATTATTGTCCAGCACTTCAGTCCCAGTTTTCAGAGTCAATACTACTACAATTAAGTAGTCTAATAAAACCTGAGAATTTCTAAGAATGCTGAAATTTCAGCAAGTTTGTGTTCCCATTAAATACAAACTCTAAATATGTAGAGTTCTTTCTATTTGAAATTAGTTTTAAAACATTTCCCATTTAGAAAGTGAAGCTGTCTGCTTTCATATTCCGGATTCAATACAATCTGAAACCCCAGCTTTCTGCAGCTCTTAAAACCTTGTTACTGGAGTAGGAATATCTCTGTTTCACCAGAAAATTCTTCACTGGCTGCGACTGAAGGCAGTATGACTGTATGTTGTGTGAGGGCTTCCCCTGAGGTCTTTCTGTGTAGTATTTGCAGTATGCTTCACATCTTAACTCACACCCGTATGAACATTTGCATCCCTAAAATGAGATTATTAGCTGTGAGAAGACTACTTGGGATGCTACAGAGTCGGTAGCAGCATCATCCTCGGGGGGGCGCTAGTGCTTTACAATATTCCTAGGCTGTACGTTGTGGGGTCCTGTCTTCCTCAGGAGGCACTGAATGCAACTTATTAATGTAGAGCTTGGAGAAGTTGAGGATGGGAAGTCTTGAAAAACAGGTCTCTTAAAAGCGTTATACTTATTATATGGAAGGCATTAAAGCATTTTCATTTTGTCCTTTTATATGAGTTCTCTCTGTAGCACTGTTACAGAATTTAGAATTGTTGCTAATTTTTAAAAAGTATAGAATCTTTGCAAATTTCCCTTTCTGTTAGAAAAGGGAAGATTTTTTACAAAAAGCGCCCAGAACATTTAACTGCATTTAACAGTTCCTCTGACAGCATGTCCATCTACAATGATACCCATCAAGAAAACCATCTCAATCACTTATTTTTATCCAAGCCTAGTTGCACAAACAAAGTATGTGGCATAATTATGACCCTAATGCAGCAAAATCCGGAGGTGATCCTCCTTTTATTCAGAGAAGTGATAATGTAAAGAAAATGGAGTTACTAAGGCAATATAAGCAAAATAAGTTGTTTTCATAATTTTCTTGTCAACCTATCAGATGCTTAGTGGTTATTTAAGTTTGCCAAAAAAAAAGACATTATTGTAACATCAGGGTATTTTATTTTCATTTTCTCAGTGTAACTCGGATAATTACTGTGCCTACACAGTGACCACTTTCTGTGTTCTCCCTGCTCTTGCTCTGGAGAGCTTTCTTACTGTCTCTGCTCCACATGGAGTAGTTTCTGCAGCTGTGCTTATGTGGCTCTCACTTCTACATTATAAACCTCCTGCTATTTCTTTTGCACTGATTAGAAACCAGTTTTGTTTATGTGTCAAATAAAAAACAAACAAACAAACAAAAAGAAACAAAGGTCAAATTGAATTTTTGTATAGTTACTGTTTTCATGCGCTTGTGAATACTTTAAAAAATAAAAAAGCAGGCCTATTGTATCACCTTAAGCCATTTCAGGTATGTATTTAGCTTCTTTTAAAGCAGTAGTAAAACAACTTTATCTTAGTACCATTTTTAAGTTTCAGGCTTTAATCTAAACTGTAGCATCATAATTTTTTTGTTAAAAATTTTCTCAGAAGAAATTTTTAGTTTGCATTGAAGTTCCTTTTAATGGTATGACATATTAATGACAAGGTCTGGGGGATTTTTTTTTAAACCATGTTTATTTAAAGGAAAGATACTGAATATGTGTCCTGATTTCCACATTACTCATAGTTGTACTGCCCAGAAAACCCAGAGCTGCAGAACTTTGTCCAGAGCCTAAATTTAACAGATCTCTTAACGTAGGAAGTTTTCAAAGTTCTTGAAGTGAACCTAAGCTCACTTTTAATGAAAACAACACAGAGGCAACTCTCAGGCCAAGCAGTGTCTGCATGCCAGCTTTCAGTCTGGGAATATATAAATAGCAGTAGAAGCAGGAAGAAGCATTTGACCAGATGCATGGCTTTGAGCAATTGCATAACAGTGCATTAGTGAACGTTCTCAGCAATCCTTGGAGGTGTTTAAGAGAAGACTCAGTGAGGAGCTCAGTGACATGGTCTAGATGGTGGGAGGCTTGGATGGATGGAGTGTGGTGCCCATGGTTCCACACTTGTGGGTCTGATCCCTGGGTGGGCGTTTGCTTGGGAGTTGGACTAGATGATCCTGTGGGTCCCTTCCAACTCAGAATAACCTGTGAACCTATTATTGCTTCAGACCAAGACATTGCACTAACGCTGCAGGTCATGGTCACAACACCTGACTACAGGGCTTCACTCTGCCTCCTTTGCTGCAGCTTTGCTGCCTGCATTCTCTGGGTCACTAGCTTCTGGTACAGATACTGGGGCATTGTAGCTGTTTGAATCTGCCACAAGCCTTGGCTCCCCAGGCAGTGCATACACACATGACCAGACCTAGCCAGCAAAATCAGGCAGTCCTGGTGGTTCTGCGGGATTACTGTCCTTCCCTTTAGAGTTTCCCCACTTTCTTGCAGGTTTTACAGTGTTTGCTCTTGGATAGTGAGGTACCCAGGCAACAGTTTCACTAGGCACTGGGGCTTGCTGCAGACATTTTAAAGCCTTTCAGGCAAGAGAAATAAGAAAAAAGGGCTTTACATAGAATTTTCTAAGGAGTTATTCTGTATTCTTTACTTAATTCATAAAGGACATCCAGAGCTATATGAAACAGTAAAATTTAAGGACCTGATTTCTTTTTGAGTGTTTTGGAGAGATTTGATCTAGACCTGGACTCTTTTGACAATCAAGATGTATTTTCTCCTTGAGAAAGCACGCCCTTTAAATTTCTTATCTGAAGGTTTAAAATCCAGCCCTGGCACTTATTTTCACTCCTTCAACTCTTTAATTTTCCTCTTTTATATCTCTGTGGACAACATAAGGAGAAGCAATTTTCTAACCTAAGTCCCTGCATAACTTTTTCTGTTATTGATTTTCTCATGAGGAGACTATTTGACTTCCAATTTCCTGTCCTGAAGCATGCCAGTTCTGATATTAAAAAACAAACCCAGAAAGCAAAATGGAGGCTCTTAGGATTGCACACATAACAGAGACTATTAAGATGCAGGTTTTGTAGCTTTTAACATATGGAAACAGCACATCTTAATTTTGCTGCAGATAGAAAAACTCTTCAATACTGGATAGAGAAAACCAAACCGACAGACTAATTTTCATTTTAATCAATAAAACTAAACAGTAGAAATTAAGTATGTTTTTCTGTATTGCACGTCATAGCCTCATTTGGTGAGATCAGGAGAAAAGCCTAAGTCTGTGAGGGAACTTGGGTATCACAGTATGAAGTAAGTCTAGCTGCCTTTCTGCATGCGTTAGTTAGTGATTAAGGGTTCTACCAGGATATGTTCTGAAGGTGCACACACAACCTTCTGCTCAGTATCACCTGTTCCAGAGGGGATCTCAGAAATACAGATGGGAAATTATGAGCTATATTGCAACAATTTTGGACAGAATCCTGAGTCAGCCTGAACTCAGAAAATACAGTCAGAGAAGGTATCTTAAAACAAGAGGTCTGTGCTAGGTCTGTTTTTTATAAGATTGTAAAATTTCATGACTAATTTAAGTTAAATTGATGGTATTTGAACTCTTAGATTTACTCATCAAAACATGTGACCTAGTTTTCAGAGATTCTGTAGACCTAAGAAGACCTTATAGAAATGCATGTATCCCTTTGTTCAGTATGATCCAGTTTGCTGTTGTAAAGCAGAGGGACTGTCATACTCAGTTTCTTCCTGCCCTCTTCCATATTTTTTATAGTGTCACATATATCTCTTCCAGCAACTGAATGATTGCATTTCAGGGGCAATCTTTGTAAATCTTTGATATTTAGCAGCTGCTGCATGAGGAACAGAGGCATACCTGAAGCAGGGGTAGGACTTTCCTAAAGGTCAAGCTCACCACAATTCCTAGGTAATCTCTGTGCATTTATGAATTACAGCCTTGGGCTTCATCTGGAGATCACATTACAGTGCTGACTGCTTGAGTAAAGTTGATACGCCCTTCATATGTAAAGAGTGGCTCTTTTGGAATTAGATACATGTACTCAAGATCACTCTGCATTTCTGTGCAGATTTGGAATAGAACTTGTGAGTTAAACTCAGGCAGTGATCTGGAGATTCATTTTCCATTTCCTAAAAGAACTTTTTAAGTGCTAGCAAGAGAAGGTTCCATCTTTTGGGAAGATGTGACTTCAAATCAACAATCTGTTTGTATCTCAAACGTTCTTAGTTACTCAACATTTATCCTAGCGAGAGAAAAGTACTTCATACACTTCTCAGGTACATGCATGGAGATTTTATATCTCTCTTCAGGGAGACTAGGAGGGGGATCATTTGGGTCATTAAAATGTGGCCTTGTGAAGTTGTCATTTGACAATGATTCTGCTGGGGACATACTGTAGCCACTGAACTGCAACACCATCCAGTTCATGTAACATTCATGCTTGTCATTGACAGAAATGTCACAGAATCACAGAATATTCTGAGTTGTAAGGGACCCACAAGGATCATTGAGTCCAAATCCTAAGTGAATGGCCCATACAGGGCCAGAACCTTGGTGTTATTAGCACCATGTTTTAACCATCTGAGCTAATCTCGGTTGAAAGTGTTGAATTTAGAAATGACTGTTTGAGGAAAGTGTGTTTCTCTTCTTTTTATTAAAGGAAATATCTTATGAAATTATCTGATTTGTATGAGTTACAAGTCATAGATAGTTCAGGAAAAAAACTACATGTAGATGTTTACTGGGACAGACTACAGGAGGGAAAGTTGGGAAAGAAAAACCTTATGGTTGCAATGAAGAGATAGGCAAATTATGGGAAAAAGTGAAGTGCTGGGACAACTTCGAGGAGAATGGCCAAGTGTATAAAACTAGAGACATAGCAGGAACTGGGTTTCTTGGGGATAGACGTCTGTTGCTTCTTACTGTGTACCAAGATCTTGGAGGAAACCATCTATCACGAGTCTGTGAACCTGAAGTCCTTCTGTGAGATCTGACATTAGGCCTCTTACCTTAGAGGCTGGGACAGCCACTTACCCTGTGATCACCTTGATCTCCATGTCCTAGACTCCATCTTCAGCAAGCTGAGGAGGGTATTAGACACTACAAAGCAACCTTCAACTTTTGCCAACCACTTTTTGTTTTGCCAGTAAAGAATAATGCTGGCAGGCTCCAGTATTATTCCTACTCCTTTGGCAGGTGCTTGGCACAAAAGCAGCCAGCCAGCTGCGAGAGCAGAGGGCAGGGATCTGATACTGAGTTATGGGGGGTTGTTCAGAGCTCTTTTGAGCTTGGACTGACACCAGAGCTTGGACTGGTGCCACCCAGCGGCAGCCGGCCGCGGGGGGGGCCATTTTGAACCTGTGAGACTTTGGGGTCGGTGAGCCCTGGGAGCTATCTGAGGGGCAACCTTGGGGCTGGAGTCCATGCCAGGTGGCCATCACTGGAGCTTGGACTGGTGCCAGCCAGCAGCAGCCAGCGTGGGGGGGCCGTTTTGAACCTGCGAGACTTCCCACCTGTGGGTACTTAAGCCATTACCTCTCCTGAGAGCACGGCAAACTGGAGCACGGCAAACAGGGGCAAGACAAACAGGGACGTTAACCGCGGGGGGCTTGGGCAACTGCGGGGGGGCTCGTAAATAAGCAATTAAGAGGCAGTTAGCATGGCAGTTCACGTGGGCAGGGCAAGCAGGCAGGGGAGCAGATGCTGTCTTGCCAGGTGCTGTCTCTTCTTCCTCCCCCCATCAGTCATAGCCAGAACCAGACAGATG
>WEKX01001021.1:78964-123281 GCA_013390025.1 Pitta sordida | reverse complement strand
TATATATATATAAAAATATATTTATATCTTAAATATAAAATAAGAATCAACCCATTCCACTGCAAGATGGCATTAAGAAGTCCAGCTCAGAGTTTAGTTTCCTAAATCAATCCCAAATCTGCTGCAAAATTAAATGCCCTAAATGGACACAGGATTATCTGGGGTTTATCAGACGTTCAGCCAGATTTCCAAATGTGATAATTCCATTTAATTACATCAGCCCTTCTCAACTTTGCAGCTCGCATTTGAAAGTTTTAAAGCAATTTTAAGTGTTTTGCAAGTATTTTGGATGAAATATTCTGTAATTCTCTTGCACCCAGAATCTATTTATTGTCCTGAGAAGTGACTAATATTAAAGGCATTGCTCGTTAACACTTCTAGCAAAAGGTGTGAACCCCAAATTATCTCTATTACCTTAACACACAACAGATTTTTTACACATAAAACCTTGCTTAAAGTCACATTTTTCAACTCCTAAATGCACAGAATTTAAAGATCCCACACAAAAAAAGTCACATTTTTCAGCTCCTAAATGCACAGAATTTAAAGATCCCACACAATTTTTCAGCACAGGGTTGAATTCCAGCCAGAAGGTTCAATCTGCTCCATCCCGTGTTGATGGCCACGGGTGGAACATGAGGCTCCAAGTGTATTAATGTCACTTTTTTTACCCTGGAATTCTGTTGTGCAAGGACAGGTCTGGGGTTCATCTGGAATGAGCTGTTTTGGTGTTCCACAGGTGTGATGGGGGAGTACGAACCCAAAATTGAAGTGCATTTTCCAGAAACAACATATGCAGCGAAGGGTTCGTCTGTCAGGCTGGAATGCTTTGCCCTTGGAAAGTAAGATTTTTATCTTTTATTAAAATATGTTCTACATGGAGAAATATTGGTTCTTTTGGATTTGAACAGTAGGATTTACTTTTTTTTTAATGCGGGAATGTGAATTTGTGATTTTATTTTTAGGGGGTTTTAACCTTGGTTTGATGGTTTCTGTGCAATGTGTTCCCAAGGAAATAAGAAAGAAAAGTGTATTGTAACTGAGACTCAGCTGCAGCTTGAGGCAGGAGGGGAAGGAGGTGTGGGAAGGCAAGGGAAAACCAAGACAGGAATTATATTCCTGGAGAGCAGCTTTAACTGAGAGGAAACCCAACTCCAGGTTACAGCACCCACTGTAACTCTCCTGCACATCTGAGATACAGCAAAATAGGACTTTTTTTGTCTGTGTGACACCACAGAATTACTGAATATTTCAATTTGGAAAGGACCTTAAAGGTCATCCAGTTCCAACCTTTCTCCATGGGCAGGGACACCTCCCACTGTCCCAGGCTGCTCCAACCTGCTCTTGGACACTTCAAGGGCAGCCACAGCTTCTCTGGGCACCCTGTGCCAGGGCCTGCCCACCCTCACAGCCATGAATTCTTTCCCAAAATCCCACCTAACCATGTTCTCTGGCAGTGGGAAGCCATTCCCTGTGTCCTGTCACTCCAGTCCTATGTAATCAGCCTCTCTCCATGTGTGGACTCCCTTCAGGTCCTGCAAGGCCGCCATCAGGTCACCCCAAATTTTCTCTTCTCCAGGCTGAACATTCCCAGTCCTCCCAGTTTTCCCTCACAGCAGAGCTGCTCCATCCCCTTCAGCATCCCGGTGCCTCCTTTGGACCTGCTGAGAATCAACCATGAGGGAGCAGGTTCTGTTTCAGGAGCACATGGACTCTGTAGGATGGTTCCAAGGATCCTCCTGGACCTCTTGTCTCCAAAATGATGCTGAGGAGCCCTGGGAATGCCACACCCCAGCCCTTCCTTCCACAAATCCACTTTCCTTGCAGTAACCTGTATTTTCCCTGTATTTTCCCAAGTTTTCCTCACACTGTTGTCCCCATTCCCAAGACAAGGGCTGCTTTGTAGAATCATTTTGACCAGCCCACAGAAACTAGTCTTTCCAATGAGCATCTGTTTTCCCTGGAAAAAGCCAACATAACCCTTGGATTGTTGACCTCTATTTAGTTTAAGTTCACTTTGACAATCAGTTTTAAGGCCCTGAGCTTTTAAAGTGTTTCGAGCATTCCCAGAGGTTAAAAGCCTGACTTGCAGACAGCACAAATTAATCAAATGTTCCTCTGGAACCTACACTGGAAAGTAGAAAAAAATAAAGCAAATAAAAAGTTAATAAGATTGAAATGGCCTTGCCTTTCAGATGAGATTTCTGTATAAACTAATTTTAGAGCTAATTTTTATTAAAGGTAGTGGCGTTTTTTGGCCCCCAACAAGAACCAGACTGGAGCTAAAGTTGATTTTCTTCTCCAAACACTGTCAAGCTACTTCTCTTTAAATACCTCCTTAATTGTGTGTGAGTCCATGCGGGCTTTACATTTCAAGTTGTCATTTCATATTTCCATCTGTTGCTTGGAAAGCACTGAACAATGATCCATTGGCTGCAGTAAAAAAAAACCAGAGTAAATGAGATGTACAAACCAGTGACACCTTATTGAAGGAGTAATGATGGGTCAGGTTAATATGATGCACAGATTTAGCCATTTTAAGAACTTCTTCAGGAGGAAAAAGTGGACTGAAAGGACGTGTGGATAATGAGATCCCTGCAGGAGCACAGTGTCATCTATGCAGTGCTTAGGAATGAAATGGCTGAGAGGGTTAACAAAGCTTTCATGTATTTTTTTCTTCTTCATATATATCTTTATTTCTTCCCTGCTGCACACAGTGCTTCCATAGTTCCCTGGAGTTACGTGGCCTCAATCCCAGGGTTCCATGGGACAAAATCCACTATCCACAAACTTTTCTCTATCAAATACTGGTGTGCACCACGTGTTTGAGGTGCTGTTTGTGAGCAGAGGCTCTTTAGTGGCATCACTGGAACATCTCTCCTCTTAAATCTTATTTTCTATAGATTAGATGTCTCCTATAGAAATGTAGAGCTTTCAGTCTGATTTTTCTCTCTGAACAGAGCCTGGAACCACATTTGCACCATCTCAATCAGTGCTAAAACTTGATTTCAGAATAATTTATATGTGAATAAAGCAAGAGAAACAGATGGCAGGTGAAATACTCTTCGCTTATCAGCAGTTAAGGCCAGAATTCTACAGGTATGCAGTGACCAGTGGCATTGTGGAAAGCTGGAATTTCCTCCTTCCAGCTCTTTCCAGTTGCAGCCAGACCCCCTGAAATGCAGCAGCAGGCCCAGCTGCCCCTTCCGAGGCTGAAATTCCGCTAAAACTGGCCCCTGCTCTGGTGTGTTTATGTCAAAATCAATTCAGCCCAACATTTGTTGAGCTCTGCCTCTGATCTGCCACGAGCACTGAGGGTTATTATCTCACTTGGGTTTCAGAACTGCTTCCCCATTATCCACAATTTTCTATATTCATACTGTTAGTCCAGCGCCTCAGACAATGCTGCTGCTGCCTGTGTGCCATGAATAACAGAAATCTTTCCCATCAAAGGCAGATTACAGACAACCTGCTGGGGTTTGGGGCTCCAAAAGTCTCAAATGAAAGTAGTTTTGCGGTATTTAGAGAAATAACGTCTCTTTTCTCCAGGGAACAGCAAATCATACCAATTGGACTTTGCTCAAAAGGCACTTCCGTGTTTAAAATACAGGTACGAGAGGCCAGACTTATGGCTGAGTTTAAAACTGAGTTTAAAACTTCTTAAAAGTGGGGGTTTTTTTAACTTGGGGGAACTCAAAGTCACTTGAGATGTGCTCCTTCAGCCAGGCTGGGGGACACCCAGGGGTGACTCTGCTGCAAAGATCTTTTTTTTTTGCATTTTCCATTAAAATTCCCTCACTGATTTTTACAAATGGTTCTAATAACCCCATAAATTCCTGCTTAGGGAAAAATAAATATCAAGGGGTCAAAGAGTCAGTATTTATCCCTGGGAAGAAGGTTTGGAGGGATGGATCCCAAATGGACAAACGTGCTTGGGGAACTTCTTGACTTTAAAGGTTATTTTACCAGAAGAGCTGAGAAGGTTTGAAAAAGGAAATTACTCCCCACTGTGATGGAAATTTAATTAAGTAAAATATTCTGTAATTAGATGGATCTAAACAGGTGAAAAATGCACCTTCTATCGAATATTTTAAAAGAGGGAAAACTGAAATATGAAATAGCAGCTTCAGTATTTCAACTGCTGCAGCTCGTGGCAGTTTAATAGAAGAGATGAGACTTTGTGTTCTGCACCAATATTCATTATGTTGACAGTGTTTAATATTCTGCCAGTATTAAAAGTCCTGGTTTGGATCAAGCTGTATTAATCATGCCATACATCCAAATTATTGTTCCCTGTCTTTCAGGGGATTGAGCACCGTGGAAAGAATTATGTTCTCTTGAGTTACTGTGTTTCTGTCAGTAGGTTTCTCCCAAAATAACTTTTTATTTTTTGCCCCCTGTTGCACAAATAAAAATAGTTCCTGGAATGAATGTAAGCTCAGTAGTCATGTGTGATGCACATATTTATTAAATTGTGTCTGTGGTTTACATTTTGTTTCATTCCCTTCTCAAAAGTGGGGAAATAACCTGTTCAAAATCCCTGCAGATGGGCCATTGCCAGCAAAGGTTGTAAAAAATATATGTGAATAATATAAAACGGGATTTCTTTCAGCCCAGAATATTCATTTTTCATGGTTAGACCCCACCTACTGCTTTAAATATATTCATGGAACGTTTTTTTCTGGTGGTTGTTGGTATAAAGAGATAATCACACACCTACTGGAGGGTTCCAATAACCATCCTTATTAAATTTACATAAAAATATCAGGTTCCACCTCCAGTTCCTTCTCAAGTTGTTTATATGGGATGCTATAAAAGGGTCGATTATGGGATTCTAAAATCATGTGTCTGTGAATGACTTTTGCCACAGTAAGTGAAATTTGCTGTTTTCAGCCCAAATTCCAGATATAACTAATTCCTGCAGCTTTGTGCGTTCAGAGATGAGCAGCTTCCCCTCTCACAGAGTTAGGGTGAGTGCTTTAGGAAGGGGTCAGAAAACTTCCCTGTTTCCCAGGTGATACTTTAGGATGATACAAAATTGAGAGCTTTAATTAAGATTTTCCCTGGATCCCAATCCTTCCCCGTGTCAGCAACGATGGAGACACGAGAGCAGCTTTCAAAACTCACTTTTGTCTCATTTGTCTGACTACCACGGGCTTCATTACTGAACCTGGAGATTTAATTTCAGTTTTAAGAACCCCCCAATGCACAGGACAAAGGATGAGGTGCGATTTTGATGCATCATCTTTGCTGCAAAAAGGTGGAACCTTCAGCCCAGTGTGGGCTCTAATGCTGCAGACAAATTAATTTCGTGTTCACTCTGACAACCCTTGTCAGCAACCACAAAATATTTCCCATTGCCTTTTCTCTCGGAGTTAGTAACTTATGCTTTGGTGATCCCGCTGCCTGTATGGTGGGATATAAATTAAATTAGTACTCCAAGATGCTCTGAAGGTTTCAAATAAACTGCAGATTTATGTACAAAGACACTCTCATATTTATGCAGTGTTTTCTTATTTACTCAGGTGAAAGCCAGACTTGGTCTGTGAAGTGTAATAAATTTGAAAAGTGCACTCATTGTTTCTTTATTTATTCCAAAAGTTTTAATCTGGTTGTGGGTGATGCCTAAATGATAAAAGACCCACCAGTTGCAGGACCACCCCAAATCTGCAGTGTCAGATCCTTTTCAAGGCAATATGATCATGGAACAGAATCCTACAGACCCCCACAGGGCTGTATTTATTGAGTTAGATTTTACATGTATTTCCCTTTACTTAAAGGACAGTTTCACTGTTTAAACCATCAAGAATTTGTTCCGAAACCCAATTCAATCAAAGTAAATTTTAAATTTAAATTCAGTCGTGTTTTTTTAACCTCGAAAGGTTTCACATAATTTTCCCCTGAGGTTACACGTAATCTCTGTTGTAAGGGTTGTTGTAAGAGACTTGACTATAAACATGTAAAGTAGCATCAGAAAAAAGGTGAAACCAGGCTCCCAAAAACCTGTTTTCCTCAAAATATAGTGACTGAAACAGTGACTGAAGCTGCTGGGAATTCTGTGATAATAAGGAAGAAATGCAGATCTCATCCTGAGAAGGCCTTTCCCAGGGATGGTGGCCCATGGATGAGCTGTGGATCTTTAATCTGTAGCTCAGGTGAATGAGGAGCTGCTGCCCTGACCATGGAATTCCATTGAGCTGCTGCCCTGACCAATTCAAATCCCCTCGAGTTCGGACAAAACCAAATTGCCTTGAAGCATCCCCAAGGTTGTCATTAGGAGTCTGTGGGGTGGATAAGGCAAACAGGAGAGTGTCTTCAGCTCAGCCCCTGCTAAACTTGGCTTGACAAGTTGACAGAAGGGACCTTTCCCACCGAGCTCTGCCTCTGGCCTTGGTGTCAGCACATACTTCCCTCAGTCAGTGCTGAGAGAAACCAAAAGGCTGAGGGAACAGCAAATACTGAGATGAAGCTCTGCCAGGTAGCAGAGGATGTATGAATGCATCTAATTATTGTTTTCTTCTCCCATATGACCATTACTTCCCTTTAATCTCTTTGTTATAAAAAAAAAAAAAAATCCAGAAGAGATGCCTTTAAGTAGTGAAACGCTTCTGGCATCCTGCAGGCTGCTGTTCTCTGGGAGCTGTTCACCCTCTCTTTAATATGCAGGAGATTTTAAGAGCCAGCCACGCTCCTCTTGGTGTCCTCAACAGTCTGGATCAATCCAAGAGAACGCTGCAAAGCTCCTCTGGCTGTTTTCCTGCCTGGAGCAGGTCTGTCGTGAGACAGATCCAGTCTGGAGCTGTGTTCCTTTTAAATAACTAAAAGTATCTTGCTTTATAAATAACTAACTCGCTTTGCAGAAATTCAGCCTGAATAATGTCACACAAGATTAGTCTGGAGAAAAGGCGGCTCAGGGGAGATCTTCTCCCTCTGCAAACACCCGACAGGAGGTTCTCCGGGGAAATGCGTGACAGGATTGTGGCCTCGAGTTGCACCAGGAGAGGTTCAGGTTGGACATGAGGGGAAATTGCAGCCCAGAAAAAGTGGTGAAGCATTGGACAGGCTGCCCAGGGAAGTGGTGGAGTTGCCATCCTTGGAAGTGTTCAAAAAAACGAGTGGATGTGGCAATTTGTGAGATGATTGATTGGGTATTGTCGAAGGTTGGACTTGATGATCTTGGGGGTCTTTTCCAGCTTTAATGGTTCAATGATAACATTTGTGGATAAGCCAAATGTTGGGCTTGTGCTTCTAAATAAATTGGACAGGTTAAAACATCCTGGACTTATGAATTACACTTAAAAACAGAAGCTGTATATTTTTTTAATATTATTACTCTTAGGAAAGGATTTTACATTCTTTTTTTCTCTCTTGTAACAAGTGATCTCTCTTTTTTTTCCCTAATGAAATACAATTATTTAGTCCTGTCCCAAGCATTAGCTGGAAGAGGTCTGATGGAAAGTCCTTGCCAAAGAAAATCGAACCCAAAAAAACCCAAGGAGTTCTGGAAATCCCTGATGTTCAGCCAGAAGATGAAGGTTCCTACGAGTGTATTGCAGGGAACAGTCGAGGAATAAACATTGCGAGAGGTCAATTATTTGTTTATGGTAAGCAGATTAGTTTTATTTTGATTCATTTTAAAGAGCATGATGGCGTTCAGTCGTGTTCTGCAGATGAAGTCTATTAGCCCCTCTGTGGAGGGATAAAATGCAGGTCAGGTTAAACTGATTAAAAACTGATTGGAGTGACCTTCACTGAATTACAGCCCCAGCAAATAAAGATATTTTGCATTAAAACTCAGATTGGAAATGTGGGCTGTGCCATGATGGAGTTGGAAAGGTTAATAAAAGGCAGAAAGGAAGCCCTGGTACATTTAAATAAAACATGAAAGGCAGGGAAGGAGATTCAGAGACTGGGATCCCCCACATGTGGGGCAGAGGAGGATTCAGGAGGTTTTGGTTATTTCACCTCCTGTTCCAGCTCAGCTCCAGAAACAAATGAAGGCAAAGCAGGGAAAACTAATTTCATTCTGTCCTTTCCTTCCTGCTTGGCTGAAAGTGGAGAATTCTCCCCCTAAAATGGAAAATAATACACCTGGGAAACTGTTCTCCCTTCCCTTTTCCCTCCCCACGTGCATTAATTTCCTGTGATCCCAATCCCTCCTAGCCAGGGTGAATTTTCTGTTCTTTAGCCCCATTGTTAATATCCAGGGAAAACAACATATTTTGACAGCAAGAAGAGGAGAGATTTTTTTTTCCTTTACCTCATCAATCTTTCGAAGGAGAAGGAAAAAAATTTAAGAAAACTGTGAGGAAAAATATCCAGAAAGAGAGACTGAGCCTGCAATTAACATCTGTTGGGAAGACTTTGGCAAGTATTTTTTTTTCCTTTTTTTATAAAAGTAAATCTCTTCTAATGAAGAGATGCAGGCTTTGCTGATAAGCCACCAGCCTCCTGCAGCCATGGCTAATATCAAGATATATGCCAGGAATAAAACAGTCTGCTGCTGGTGTTTATATTTAATTATTTCTTTGCTTTTAGGGGGTTATTTTTGCTTTCCTTGCACGCTAATTTTTTTCCCAACACCCACCAAGCAGTTCCATTCAAATTAAGTTCAGTAGATTACCTGGCTGTGATTGATAACAGCACAGGCAATTACAGCATTATGATCAGTTAATTCAATCTAAAACAATGTGCTTATTAAATGGGCTTTGTACATTAATTAATAGTTGTTCATTACGAAATATATAAACAGGACTCACGAAGCTTTTGTATGAGATTTCTTTGTCCTGTTAGGGGTGAGTTGGTGTATTATCCACATAATTGATTTTCTCTTGCTTCATTTCTTTGCTGGGGTGTTTTTCCTCTGTTGGCAGCTTGTCTCCAAGGAAAAGGGTTTCTTTCCTGGACAGTCCCTGCTGCTTTGTGTATGACACCTCCAGCCTGTGGTCTGGGCTCTGAGAGCAATAAAACTACATGTAATTAAAATTGCTGTTCAGCAGTGGGTGAGCTCATCCTTACAGGACCTCAGAGCACCTTCCAGAGCCAAAATGGGCTCCAGGGCAGCTGGAGATGGAATTCAGACAACGGATGGAAGGACAGGATAAGGGGGAATGGCTTCAAACTGACAGAGAGGAGGTTTAGATGGGATACTGGGAAGGAATTCTTCCCTGTGAGGGTGTGAGGCCCTGGCACAGGGTGCCCAGAGAAGCTGTGGGTGCCCCTGGATCCCTGGAAGTGTCCAAGGGCAGGTTGGAGCAGCCTGGGACAGTGGAAGGTGTCCCTGCCCATGGCAGGGGTGGCACTGGATGGGTTTGAAGGTCCCTCCCAACCCAACCCATTCTGGGATTCTACGATTCTCTATTAAACTTAAATTACTCTGTGTAAGAACCTCATGGATTTGTGTGCACATATATTAATTATGCAATAGAATAACAGATTATCCTGAGTTGGGAGGGACTCACAAGGATCATCCAGTTCCAGGTCCTGGCCCTGCCCAGCACACCCCAACAATCCCAGCCCATCCCTGAGTTGCCCAAACCCTCCTGGAGCTCTGGCAGCCTTGGGAAGTGAACATTCCATGGAGAGCCTGGGCAGTGCCAACCACCCTCTCGGGGAAGAACCTTGTCCTGAGATCCAACCTGACCCTGCCTGCCTGATTATGATTTAATAATTTAAAAGGGATGTTACACCCCACCCAAAGGGATGCCTGTCCCTTGCCTGTGGCTTTGGTCTAACCTAAATTTAAGAGGGTATTAATTATTCTCCCTCATATTCACTTTTCTCCTGACAACTATTGTAAATGTCATCCTGCCCTGAAGACAATTCCTGCTCAGCCCAGGCGTTGGCTCTCGGGTGTTTGCAGAACTCAGATGTGATTCCCTTTGGGCCTCAATGAATCGATGCCAATATTCCAGGAGTGGTGAGGAGGTGTTTTGCTCCTCTGAGTAGCCCTTCATTCCTTTGTGTAGTATTTGTGGTGTAAATTACAACCAAACAACTCATGTTCTGAGCCCCGTGTTTCAGATTTGTGGGTAAACAGGGAGGGGAATTTTTACAATCCTTCATTTTTTTAGCTACTGACAAAAGATTTTGGTGTATTTCTGGTATAAATATTCAAAGACCTTTAGAGGAAAATCGGAGATTTTTTCAGAAATTGGAGGTTTCTGTGCTTTCCACAAGCATGTCCTGAATTTCAGCCTTTTAAAATCACTGTTTCTGCAAATTTTGGCCTAAAAATGGATAATAACTTCACCAAAGTCATTGCCCACTGGGCACTCAATCTCAAACATCTCCCCAAGCTTTTCCTGAAGTTTAATGCCAGGGAGTCATGCAGAATTCCCTTGCAGTGTAATAACGATGTGTTGGACAGATATTAATTAGCCTTGCTCAGTTCATTAATTAATGGCAACATACCTCGAGCCAAATCACTTTTCTCCTGTTTAAAATGATTTGCATATTCTTTTCAGCACCCCCTGAATGGGATACAAAAATCCAAAATGCCTTTGTGTCTCTCTACGACAGTTTTCTTTGGGAATGTAAGGCAAAAGGAACTCCAAACCCTTCCTACAGCTGGTTAAAAAATGCTCAACCCCTCGTGGCAGAGGTAAGATTCCTTTGTTTTATTTGCTTCCTTCCTCATTATTTTCAATTTTTATTCATGATGTAGTCATAACATTCATCTCACAATACATTAATTAAGGTTTTTTTAAAAGATAAAGATGAATAAATCAACCTCCACATCACAAAGCCTTGATTCTTGTAGTTCGTCTTTATAGAAAATTTCTCTTACAGAGCATCCAATTACTACAAGATATGGCAGTAGGTTAAAAATATCAAATATATTTGGTGAAAAAAGGGGGAAAGAAACATTTTTAGACATCACCTATAATTTGGGAGAACTGGTAGGATGCCAGCTGGCTGGAAGAGGATTTCAGAGCTGGAATTGCAAAATGAGCAGCATTAAATTGCGCTTTTCTTCTGTTCCTGTTCTTGGTCTGTGGCTGGGTGGACCTTTGGTGTGGCTGTTCCCATGCTGTTAATCCTTTAATTCATTAATCAGTCGGCTCTGCAAATCAGTTCACATCAAGGGGAGGATTTCCTGGTGCTGTGCAGAGGGATGAGAGTCTAAAGAAAAGCCATATGAAGTTATAAGGGAAAGATGAATAAGAGCAAAATCCCACTTAAAAGCGAAAGAAGGCCTAAGTGGAAAGGGAATTAGTGGAGTGTGGAAGGAGAGAGGAAGTCAATTGGAGCTCAAACACTTGAGAAATATGATCAGATACTTAATTAAGCAGGTCTTTGAGAACTGAGCTGCCAGGCTGAATAATTCTATTTCTGTGGTGGCCAAGCTCTGGCACATCCCTCCTCCAATCCTCCCGTGTTGGCAACCCCATGGAAAATGACTCCTGTGACAATGGTTGGGTTTGCATTCTGCTGAGGCCAAGTTTTCCTGTCTTTATTAAACATCCAGCCAGCCTCTCCAGGGCAGGAAATGGCAGGAATTTTCCCTAATGCATTTTCAGTTGGTTGGAAAAAAATTCTCCTGTGATTAATTTCTGTCTAAGGAGAAGAGATACAGGATAATTTCCAGAACATATGGGGCAAATGAACACCTGCTGGGTTGCAGAACCAGCACTTGTTTGATTTAGGAGTGGTTTTGAAGGAGTTGGAGTGGGATCCAACCTTCCACATCATTTTCTGCTGGATTAGTCCTAAACAGATCCAAGGAAAATAGCCAGAATTGACTTGGATTGCAGTTTTCCTGATCATTCTACTCATTGTCAGCTCTTTCTAAGCAAGATTCTCTGGTTTCTCTCTCTTTGAGGGAGCAATGTTTAGAATCTGTCACTCTTCAATAGCACCGTTTCAATAAAAAAGAATAAAATGCTCCACGGACACATTTTCAACCAGTGTGCTGAAAATGCAACACTTCAGGCAATAAAATGCTGGATGTTATTGCTCAGTGGACAAAATGGACAGTTTGGAGGTGAAAGGACGAGGGAGGGGTAATAAAATATTCAGTTGGTCGCAGCACCAGCTTGTTGGGATTGTCTCGGGAAGAATCACTCCGGATGCTTTGCACCTTGGGGCTGATTCTGAGTGTATTGTTTATTCTTTGTCAAACCTTTCAGCCCAACCACCTCACTGGTCATCCCAGCATTATTCCTGCTTGTGTACACGGTGTGTTTTATTCTTCCCTTTGAATGCACAGCTCAAAGGAGCCAGCAGGGAACGGCGGGGAATTTGGGATGTGTGTATGGAACAGGAGTGTGGGTTATATTCAAAGGGTGTTTGTAAAAATAGAAGGCATTGAGAGGACAGCAAACAGCCTGGAGGTAAAACTGAGAATGCAGAAGATATTTGGAGTGAGAGCCTCAAAAAACTCACATTATCAGTGGCTGAGTAATGTGATGTTGTTAATTAGTTTGCCACACACCAGCCACGCAGCCCCAGGCTGTGCTCTCATCACATTGCCAAGATAAACAAGGTTGAGTTGGGTCAGTTTGTCGTTGGGACACCTCCAAGGAAAAGCTGGAATGTTGGAAAATAGAGCTCCAGGGCTCAAGAGGGGACTTCCCCCCACCCCCACCCCAGCAAGGGGCAGAGGGTTGTGGAATTGCCACAGATGTGAGCTCAGGAAGTTGGGGGAGGAGAAAGACTTGGGGGTGCTAAGGTGTGGGAGGTTGGACATGACCCAGCCCAGAGACCTCCTGAGCCCTGAAGGAGCTCATGAAGAGAGACTGTTTCCAAGGGCCTGGGGTGACAGGGCAGGGGGGAATGGCTTCACACTGACAGAAAGTGGGTTTACATTGAATATTGGGAAGGAATTCCTGGCTGTGAGGGTGGGGAGGCCCTGGCACAGGGTGCCCAGAGCAGCTGTGGCTGCCCCATCCCTAGAAGTGTCCAAGGCCAGGTTGGAGCAGCCTGGGACAGTGGAAGGTGTCCCTGCCCATGGCAGGGGTGGGATGAGATGGACTTTCAGGTCCCTTCCAATCCAGGCCATTCCATAATTCCATGACACATGTTTAGCTGTTCACAAATCCATTTGTGACGCTTGTAGCTGTTCATCAAACACTGCACTGCAGGTCTAAAAATATACTCCACACTTTTTCTTTCCTGCTCCAGAGGGGGAAGAGCCAGACTAAAGGAGCAGCATAATCATACCAGTAATATCTGTTGTTCAGCCTTGCACTTGGTGATGGAATTTATATTCCCTGTGGGTTTCTTGCGAACTCATCTGTTTTGGGGAATGTTTTTTTTTTTACTCCTTCTCAGTTCTACACTTTGCTGTAGAGCTTTTATTGTCCCCAGAGGGTAGTAATTGTAAAATCACAAAATATTTAGCTTTAAGTTATGATTGTAGCACAGAACAGGCTTTCTTCTGTTTTCTAAAATAGAGCAAATAAAACTTCTTTTAATACACCAAACTCCAAAATTACCTACTGTGCAGCTCCCTCTTATTTCAGCAGAATTGCACTGAGGGAAGAAAGTGTGCAGAGAAATCCAAGCCCTGAGAACTCCCTCCCTGTGCTCTGAGCTCTGTGTTCCCAATTGGAATTTGAGTGTTGGCTTTCCCTAGAGCTTTTCCAGTGGCTCATTTTCCCGTGGCTTGTGGTCTGATGGCATTTGAAGTGTCCCCTCTGTCTCCTGCAGGACTTCTCATGTCATTCTCAGGTTGATCTGGTGGGATGAGGGGGGTGGTGACACCTCCCTGCTCTCCCAGGGATGAGGTGCTGCTTCCTGGGAGCTGTTTGGGCCTGTGGAGCAGCTGGACCTGCCCTGAGGTCGCTCCTTCTGTGTCACCTTCGTGGTGATGCCCCCCAGAATTCCCAGCAGTGCAGGGAAACACGTGGCACAGCTGGAACATCTGGGCAAAGCTGCTCAAAGCAATTATTGCATTTCTTGAAGAGTCTGAAGAGCTCAGAGGGCTGAAAACACAACCACCATCACTTCCCATCGTGTTTCGAATGGATTTATCCACATTCCTTTCAAGAAAACCACCTTCCTCCTTCTCAGTTTTGTCCGAGACACTGAAATATTTCAGGTTTCTACACTCATTGGCTCAATGTTCTGCTTTGTTTTTCTTTTGTCAGGGGAGGATTCAAATAGAAAATGGGACTCTGATCATCCCTGTGCTGAATATGTCAGACTCTGGCCTCTATCAGTGTGTGGCAGAAAACAAGTACAATACAATTTATGCCAATGCTGAGCTGAGGGTGATGGGTGAGTAAATGTCACTAAAATGAGCACAAAGGACACTCTGAAGAAGTCTGAATCTAAGAACAGCTGAAATCCCACCTGGCACTTCAAGCCTGTTGACATTTCTTTGTTTTTTGTTCTTCACCCCCATGCAAAAGTGGGGGTTTTTTTGTTTAATATCATGAATCTAATTCATGTGTGGCTTTTTTTTTTTTTATCACATGCACACGAGTTTAAGGAATGTTGTTTCTCACTTATTTTGAGTTATTAATAGTTATTCTGCAGGTTTAAAAGTCATTTCAGAAAGTGGGGGAAAGACTTTCAGCTATAAACAAAGAGCATATGGCAAAAATGTATATAAACAAATAGCGTGTAACAAGGAATCTCATTAATGTTTAATTCTTTGGTGCTTAAATGCATTTTTCATAGCAGGTTTAGCTGTGTTTTGCAGAAACCTCAAAAACAAATCAATCATTGAACTCACCTGTTGTGTAACTCAGGATTCAGCAAGTTCATTTAGTACCTGAATATTGTTGTGCTCTTCTTTCCTCTTCCTTCTTTATTTTCAGCTGCAGCCCCTGATTTTGCCAAAAACCCCGTGAAGAAAATGTCTGTTGTTCAAGTTGGGGGGGAAGTGACAATTGGTTGCAAACCCAGTGCCTCTCCCAGGGCTGTGATCAGCTGGAGAAAGGGCTCCGAGCTTCTGCACCAGACCCAAAGGTACCTTCATAAACCCCTTGGATGCTTTAATTACGTCATTAATAACATAAATCATGAGGGTTATGCACAACATCCCACCCTGAGGGTATTTCACAGACATGGATGAACTGGATAACAGAGTTTAAGAAGTGCTGGGAGTGTCTGAGGATCCTCCTCAGCAGCTCTTTCAGTTCACAGATTTAACAGTAACGTTCCCTTTTCAGGCTTTGAAAATGATAATCAGCAATTCATGAAGTTCTGGGGGCTGAACACCACATTTTCCACACGGGACTGGTTGCTCAGAGAGAGTCACATGAGAATGAAAGTTCACTAAAACATGATTCCAAAGTGTGGCACAAAGAAATCTTTCCTCGTGCCACGCTGCCATAGTGTAAAAGACAGACAAAAGTAAATCAGAGGAGGATTTATGAAAGAAAATGAGAACTGAGAAGAACTTTACACCAATACTGGCAATGGCACAGAAATATTTGGCTGAGGAATCCATGCCATGGACATGGAGATCCTCCCCATGATTTTCTTCCCTTCTCAGGAGTGTCAGTTTTATTTTCCTTTTAACTGCTCACGCTGATATTTTTCTAACTAGTGTTTAGTCAACTCCAGATTTGTGTTTTGATTGTGTGGTCTATTCCACAGACTGAACCAACCCCAGATCTCCAGCTTCCAGTACTCTGATACATCCCAGCTGATTTCCTTTAAAAACAAAATATTTACACACTACCCCCAGTATTTACTTGTGCTTCTGTGTTCATTTCCCCACACTGGAATTTCAGAGCATCCCAGAGGGTTCTGCAGGAATAAACACCAGCAGCAGGATTTACAAAGGGAGACAGAGTTGAAACTCTCTGTGTGCAAAACATTATTTAACCACTGTGGCCACTGGTGCAAAGTGGAATTTATGAGGCTTTTTTTCATTTAATAACAGCGTTGTTAATGCTGTGGTTTGAGATAAACCATCTCTGCAGGGTTATTGCAGAGATCTGGGACAGAGAACAAAATGAAAGCAGGGTTTGTGTGGCTGTAAAGTCCATAGTTAATTAAAGTGCTGAATTTACGTGTATTTTTGGTCATAAAAAAAGAGAAAGAACCTGCTCTGCCTTTCTCACATATAGAATGAAACCCTGATGTGTCACATACAGATTAACTCTATTAACCAAAGTTGTCCTTGTTTCTGCTCCCGTTTTATTGGGCTGCAATTAGGACTTTTCTGGACTCCTTTAATAGCTTTTTATTTTACTATTTCCTTGGGTTATAGTGCTAAAAAAAAGGAATTACCAATCTCTTGTGGTTCTGGCAGCCAAGCAGTGATGGACTCACTGCTAAATAAGTCACATCATGTAACTTCCTTGGAATGATTTAGAGAAATTCAATCTTTTGCTACAGAAATAATGCAACCAAACCTATTCCGCCTGAAGGGGGAAGAATATTCTTTATTCCTAATGATTATTATTCCTAATAATCCTGAATACGTGGTGACTGCTGTCCCTGACCAGCTGAGCTCTTGATTTTATAAGAGGACTTTGTTTTAGAGTAAATTCAGTTTGTGTGTCAAGAGAATTTTCCTAAGACTAAAACACTGATGAGCAGATTATCCAATTAATGAAAGCACTATTAAATAATGTTTTTACTTGATTTCCTCTTTAATGAAGCATTTTGAAGTTTATGAAGCTGCTGTATTTGGGACCTTGTGATATGAAAAATTATCTTAAAATTTCTTCGTCTCTGCATCTCTTAATTTCCTAATTCTCTGCATCTCTTGCCACAGTTCAGCAGTGAAGGTCCTGAGCCCTCAGTTCCCTTTTTAGGGCAGTTTCCTCCAGCCCCAATTCTCTCCCACTTCTCTGTACATCATTGACCAGATTTTCAACAACTTGTTTCCACTGATTTCTCTAAACTACTTTATTAAATTTGAAGAAAATGCCAAAATAAATCATTTTTTTTTACATGAGATGGTAAAACAAAGCCTGACTATAGCAATGCCAGCCCTGTTTACAGTTCCTGGACTTAGTGTCCCCTCTCCAATAAGTATTTTAGTTCCACATTTTCAGGAATAACTTCATTTCACCTTTATTGATGTGGTTCATCCCCTGAGTCCTGGGATTTATCTCTGGTCTATGCTGTTGGCCAGCTTAGAGAGGGAATTCAAGGTTATCAGCTGAAGGAATCAAGCAGAAACCCCACACTTGGCTAATCCTGGCTGCTTTTCCTGCTCCTTCTCCCCGTGATTCCCACTCAGCTCCTCTGGATCCTCTGGCAGGACATTTCCAGGTGCTTTTTTTGGGTAAAAAACCTCCTTCTTTGGGTCAAAATCCTGGGGGGTTTCGGGAACAAACCACTTCTCCAATGAGCAACTCTTTGCAAAGAGTTTTGTTTGTCATTTCACTGAGCAAATGAGTTTTCCTGGCATGTGCTGTGGGTTTTAACTCAATGAAGAAACAAAACGCAACAAAGAATGAGTTTCATGCTGCAAAATCCCTCCCTGTGGAGTCTGACACAGACAGCAGCTCTTTCCATGTGTGTCATATTCTCAGGCTGTGCAAAGGGACTTTTTTTCATCTCACTTCTCACTTCTATCATCTGTTGTCCACTGAGGGAAAGAATGAGCAGAAGGGAACGATTCATATATTAAATAAAGCAAATTTCCAAGTCTAGACATTGCTCTCATCACAAACGTGCCTCATCTCCTTCAGTGAATTCAGGAGCAGGACCCTGATGGAAAAAACTTACTTTACAAAAACTCTTTTTGATTGAAGCCTTTTAATAAGTGGGAATTGGGGGCCTGGGTTTTTTGCTTTCCCAGGGAGAGGTGCCATTCCCCCAGCCTGAGCTGGGCTCCCCAGGCTCTGCACTGAATGCACATAAACATATGGGATTCACTTCACTCGGAATTTCAATGAGGATTGCTGAGGGAAAGCTGAGAAATGAGGGAGGTTCAAAGAATGCATTAGTCACATACAGCACTTCCCATGCATTAATAATCGGTCATAAGCAAATATTCATAATTTAAATTGTTGGGGTGGGGGGGACTTTTAAGGAATCAGTAAAATATTCTCAGTATTTGTTGGCTCCCAGACTTGTTTGTGGGACACAGTTCAGTCCCACCTCTGTGAAGGAGGAGGAAAGATTCTCTTCCATAAATAAAGCTGCTCTGTGTGGTGAATTCTCTTTCCTTGGCACACTTGGGTTTGGTGTTTTACACTCAAATTATTGCCATTGCTCAAAGGAAACAGGGGGAGAATGATTGGGCAGCAAGATGAGAAATTGTCTCTCAAAAATCTGCAGAAAAATTAATTCTGCAGCCAATCTTCTCTAGAGAGAGCTGAGCAGATGTTGTGCCTGGGTGGAGGAATTAGCTGGGTTTTTTTGAATTCTTTGAGCTGCCCCTTGGAGTCTCAGACTCAGGAGGGTTCTCCTGTTCCCAGGTGAATGAGGAGGATCCAGAAGGTTCCGTTAACTGAAGGGTTTGGGCCTGGGAAGGACCATTCTCCTACAACCTTCTGAGCACTCTTGGCCACCATCATCTTCTGCTTTTCCTCTGTTACAACCAGGTTTCAAATCCATCAGTGTTTTAACACAGTTTAATATTTGGTTTTGTTGTGGTTTGTGTCTCTGGATGGAATTAGACAAATAAGGAGTTAAGGTTAATTCCTCCTCAGGGCAGCTCCAATCTCTGCTCTGTGTGACAGTGACAGGAACAGGGAATGGCTGGAGCTGTTCCAGCCTCAGGGAGGTTTAGGTTGGATCTCAGGACAAGGTTCCTCCCCAGAGGGTGGTTGGCACTGCCCAGGCTCCCCATGGAATGTTCACTTCCCAAAGCTCCCAGAGCTCCAGGAGGGTTTGGAGAACTCAGGGATAGGATGGGATTGTTGGGGTGTCTGTGCAGGGGCAGGAGTTGGAATTGATGATCCCTGTGGGTCTCTTCCAGCTCAGGATATTCCGATTCTATAATTATTTGGTAACCAGGAGAAGTCCCCAATCCACTGATCAAATACAACATACAAAATCTATTGTGTGTGAAACAGCATTTCAGCTCCAGCCAATTTGAGAGGAAATGTGTCAGGGTAGTTCAGCAAACTTCAGTGAAACATTTCAATTACCAGAATGTCAAAGCTGGCGGTTCAGCTTCCAGAATATCCATTATCTTTAGAAATAAATAAATAAAGAAATAAATAAATACAAATCTGGGAGGAAGCAAGACAAAATGGATGGAAACTTCCCAAATTTGCACCAGTCTGCTAAGCAAGGAGGAGATTGATGTCACTTAACTTCTCTTTAGCTGAAGTCAATATGCAGCCTAAGGGAGTTATTTACTTGGCAGGTGCTTCCATCTCAAATGAGACACCAAAGTTATAGCTGAGCAAAGCTGAGGGAATGAAACCCATCCCCAGTGACTGAAAACCCTCTGCCTGTGTGCAAGTCAAAGGAGATGAGTAACACAGGCAAAGAGAAACTTTCCTTTTCAGACTCCTCAGTGCCACAACCCACCTGCTTTTATGCACAGAAAACAGGTATTTGTATGCTGGAAGCAAGTTACATATAGATTACATTTTTCTTACGGTGTTCCAGTGCTTCTCATTCTATTCCCATCTTTCCACAGCAGTGCAAGCAGGTGAATAGCAATGGGGTATTAATTTGCCTATTATTTTAATTTTTACGTCTGGTTTTTGAAGGCTGGATTAAGGGTATCTCTGGTTTTATCCTTCTTGCTTCTCTACCACGAGAAACTTTGCCCAGCTTTGATGAGAAGCCTTAACCCTTCTGTCTTATCAGTGTCTGGGTGCTTGTAAAGAAGTTCATTTCCTAGTTTAGTATTTAAATGGAGCACTTCAAGTGTGGGCAGCAGCAATCAGAGCAATTCCTGCTCTCTCAGACACCCTTGTTGTAAGTCAACATGAATATAAATTGAGTTTATCTCTCAATGAAATTCTCCTTTTGCTTGGGGAACCAATGCCATTGATTCCACCCCTGCTAAATTTGATTAATCACTTCAGCTCCGTTCCTTGCCAACAAATTGGTTGACAGGAATCCAAAGCACAGATTCACCTGCTCGTTTGCAGGGCTTGGGTTGAAGTTGGATATTAAGACATGACAACTCCTACAGACCTCGAGATTGCTGGTTAGGATTGATATTCATCTCTCAAGGCACATTGGTGTGCCATTTTGGGGGCTAAACAAACCCCACCATTAGGCCCTTCCTGAGGGAATGCTGAGAGCTGCAAGGAATATTCTGTGTTCCAGCTAAAAACGTCTTACACTCCAATTACAGTGCTCTGAGTTTCAGAGGCAGCAGAAAATGTTTTGCAGAAGACTAGTTATAATGTATTTCTTAGTTATCTGCTCTCAGCAGTGGCGGTTTTCTGGTTCTGGTGTCAGTTGTAGGTATTTGGCTGTGGTTCCTTTGGAATAATGTCACGGAATCCATAGGAGGAACATCACACATGGCAGGGATGTTTGGGATCAGCAAAACTAACTCTGTTGGCACAGAGGGTTGGCAGGAAACCCTGCAGACTGTCCAGAAGTACCTTCAGCCTTCCCGTTTTCTCCACGTTTCCAGTTATTTCTGTCTTCTCCCCACGCTGAGGGTGAGGGCAGGAATGGAAATCATGAGGGAAGCAAGAGGAGGGAGATATGAGGAGAAGGAAGAACGAGCACAGATGAGAAGAAAAAGACAATTTTTTTCCCTGCAGACTGTCCAGAAGTACCTTCAGCTTATTTATCTTTATCTTATTTTCCTTTGTTTTCCCCCCTTTCTTCTGAAGTGAACCCACTTCAGAATGAGGAGAAGGCAGGAGAGGTCCCCCGTTGCTCCCTGATCCAAAGGAACCCTGGCAGGGAGCAGACTGAGGAAGGCATAAGAAACAGGCTTTTCCTTTCTTTTCTCTCTCCAATGGAACAAGCCAATAAACCCGATTTCACTGTGTATTTCTGGCTACTCAGAGCAAGTGTTGAGCACATCAGGCAGTGAGCACAGAGGAATCAGGGAGAGAAGGAATGACAACCTGCCTGCCCCTGGATTTCTTAGCCCTTCCCCCTGCATGACACCTCTCTAATTTTAAACTGCTCCCACTCAGCTTCTGGGAACCTTGGTAAGGTGAGCCTTTCCAAGGGGTTGTCCTGCATGCCAAGGTGGCCCAAGGAATCTGTCACTCCTCCATTTCCTGTGGAGCAGCAAGAATTGCCAGTACTGTGCCTTTTGGTTCATGTCCTGTCCCTCCTTCATGCCCATGTTGTGATTGATGTCCAGGACTTCATCCAAAGCCAGCTAATCTCCTTGGAGTTTTTCCATTGACTTCAGCAGGCTGGGAATCAAAGTTCCTAATTAAGAGCCTGCACAAAAAAATAATGAGAGAATGCAACCTTCTGTGCTTCTCTTGCAGTCCAAGTTGTGCTGCCATGCACATCATTACCTCTGCACTCTTTGAGGGTTGCTGTAGCACACAAAAAATGCCAGGATTGGATGGGAAAACCTGTTGCACAGACACCAAATAAATGATAATCCCTCATCCCTGAAGTTTTCAAGCTAGGAGTTGTTTTATTGCTCACAGGATATGTTGGGGAGCTGATAAAAAAGGAGCAATGAGTTACTGGGTCTCATAGAATATCCTGGGTTGGAAGGGATCTCCAAGGATCATCGAAGTCCAACTCCTGCTCCTGCACAGGACAAATATAATGGCTACATGGACTGTGGGCAGGCATTCCATAGGCAGGATGAACAAAGAGCCTTCCAGGGAGGAGTTTCTAGGATCATTTTGAGTGTGAAAGGTTATGGGAGTGAAAGCATCAAAAAAAGCACCTCAGAAAAGTGGCTGATGTTCGACCAACACGAAGCCAACAGCAATCACAAAGCCAGGGAGCTTGGAGGAGGATACCAACACCTCTTCTTAGCCAGGGGATTTTATCACAAAGAAACACTTTCATTGCTGCTTTTCTCTGAGAGTTAAAACTCTTTTCAGATTTTCTGTGAAAGGGAAAAATCTGTAAAAAGGAAAGGCAAAGCTTAAGGGACACACACAAGTGACAGAATGTGACTCACACATTAAAAAGACATAAAACTTCTATTCTCTGGGCTATTTTCAGCAAGGACGTGGGTTTGAGGCTTCAGTGAAAGCACACCACAATTGTCTTTCAATGAGACATAAATCCATGGGCCCAGTGAGGGTTTTCTCAAGCTCAACCAACAGGCACAAGAAAATAAAGGTGTTGAGAGCAGGTGGGGCAGGACTTGGAACAACCTGGGGTAGTGGAAGGTGTCCCTGCCCACGGGAAGGGGTGGGATGGGATGGCCTTTAAGGTCCTTCCCAACCCAAACCATCCTGGGATTCTCTGATTCTCTTTGGTGGGTTTCTGAAATCAAGCCAGTGCCACCCTGGTGTCAATTGTTTGTTTGTACAGAATCCTTTAAAATTAACAGCAGGTTTTATTGTCCTTCGGCTTTTGAAATATATTCTGACAAGCAGATAAGGAAGGAGCTTCCACTAAGTGAATTAAACTCCCATGCAGAGGGTAATTCAGGGCCTTATGTACTGGTTAAATTCTACTTAAGTCTCATATTAAGGGCTTATTTTTTCCATCTGGAGTGAATTTGGCTGTGTCTGAACTCCTAATAGTGTCTGGATCATAAAAACGATGATTAATGGTGGGATTAGAACAGTGGTAGCCTGGACACACCGTCCTGTGCTGAAAGAACTTTGTCTGATGTAGTGGAGTTACAAAGATCTCATAAAAGCAGCAGAACTTGTGGGAAGACAGAAAAATTGGCAAGTGTTTTATTTGACAATTCAGCTAATTTTCTGCTTCTCTTTCACACACACATAGAGGTGCTGTTGCCCAGTATTCCCTGGCTCTAAGTTCAGAAATGTTTTCCTACAACAGATTTAGGAACATCTCTACAGACATGGTATTTCTGTCACATTTTTCGTTGGTCATCACATAAAAACATCTGCCTCACATTTAATCCTTCAGCATGTTAAAGATAGGGGCACAACAATGTTTGTTATTTTATGTTAAAGTCAACACCAGCTCCTGAAAATACTGGGTTTTCTCTGGAAAATATGCTGAAATATCCCTCGCTTCAGATGTCTGTATATATTTACATAAATAAATATTTGAGGTCCCAAATTGCAGAGATCCGATGCAAAAATATTTCTATATTTAGGAATCTATTTTAAGAAATAAGAAGGAGCAGTGTGAGAGTGTCACCTTCTTCTCGAAAACATTTTAATAAGACTATTCAGCTGGATGGTGTAATGTTGTTTTGATCCAAATAGTTAAAAGATTATAATGGCATTTATTTTATTTCCAGTTAATTGTCAGTCAAGCCTGAAGCTCATTTCTATCAGCATGCAGATAAAGGGGGGAAAAAAAATCTTTTAAGCATAGTTTATTAAATGGCAACACTATTAGCATACAAATTACACTGAGAACAGAATAAACAGGTACAAAGATCATTAACATACGATACAGACAGTCAGATCTCAGATGGGACTCGGTGGGACCTTTTCACAAATACCAGTGCTGTCATCAGCAAGGCCCGAGTCATTCCCTCCCTCAAACTTCCCTCACATTTCCGTCTGCAGAAATCACCAGCAATTCGGACTGTTCCTGCCCCTCGCTCCCTTCCCTTTGTGGGTTTTAATTCGGCCTCTCTCTTGTGCTTCTCCATCTTTGTAAAATCAGGAGTGTCAGGGGTTGTCTCGGTGGCCACTGCGGTGTCTGGAGGAATTTATAAACAACGGATCTTTGCGCAGGAGGCGAAGAAAAAGTGGGTTTGCTCTTGAGCGGCAACGGGAGGCTGAGAAGACACAGTTTGAAATAGGATTTCTCAGATAATAAAAATTACTTTGCCTCTGATTTCATCAGATCCAGATTCCTCTCCTTTTATCTGCACAGTGCCACGATGATGGCTGCAATAAGCTCAGGAGTGTCAGAGGCAGACAGACAAAAAGAGGGAGTTTTTACACTCAATGTCAAGGTTACTCGATTTGGAGAGGAATTGTGCCCTGGAAGACATTGGTCCCCTCAGGCAGTGCTGGAATCTGCAGACCCAACCTTCATTCCCCCCCACTTTTACACCAGTCCCCCTCAGCCAGCTGGAATGGAGGTTTCAAAGCCCTTTTCTGTATTGAATCCATGCATTTCCCATCCAGGAACACACATCCCACCCCTCCCAGAAGCAGATTGGTTGAACAATAGAGCAGTGCACAAAAAGCTCCCCTGGAGCACTTTCAAATCTAATGTCTTGACACCCCTTTCTTTCCTCAGATTTTATTTTCCTATCAGCCTTGTTAAACACACATTATTCTTTCATGCTCTTAAGATCAAAGCAAATAGCCATCAACAATCTTTTGTTCACATGAGACAACACGTTGGGAGCTGGTTTGTTTGGCCTGGTTAATTAAAAGCTGTACCTACCATCCCTGCTTGATTTCTCAAGTTCTTTGCTTAAAAAGTATGTGTGACAATTTTAATGAGCTCTCACTTCTTCCCAGCCTCGTGTCTTCTGCCCAAACTTTGCAAACTCTTCTGTTTGAGCATCACACGCATCCCTGACTCCAGCAGATCCCGGGGAGGCTGTTCCTTTTCCCTTTCCGCACGTGGTGCTCATCCAGTCTTCTGATGGAGTCACCCAGAGGGGACCTTCAATATTTCTATGGAATGGTTTTAAACTAAAAGAGAGATGATTTAGATTAAATACAAGGAAGAGGGTTTTTTAACAATGAGAGTGGCAGAACACTGGCACAGGGTGCCCAGAGAAGCTGTGGCTGCCCCTTCCCTGGAAGTGTCCAGGATCCAACCTGGGACAGTGGAAGGTGTCCCTGCCCATGGCAGGAGGTGAAACTGGATGAGCTTTAAAGTCTCTTCCAGCCCAAACCAGTCTGGGATTCTCTGGAGTGATACCTTTGGATAATTCCAATTTGCCCTTGTGTGCAGGAACTTTTGCTGAATTTATAGAACAGGATTTTTTATCTCTTCTTTTCCTCACAGCAGCTTTGTTTAACTGAGCTGTTTCCCCCTGTGTGACTCAGACTGGAGCACAGGCACAACTTGGAATTTAAACACTTTGTACATCAGAGTTAGTCTAGAGTTAGGCATGTGCTTAAACAATCCCTTGCTGAGCAGGGCTTTATGAATATCTCTGTCCTGAATTCTCCCTTCTTCCTTCTCCTTCTTTCCCAGGGATGCATTTATCAGATCTGCTTCACATCTCGGGCTGTTTGTCCCTGCACAGGCATTTATGTATTTATTGAGAGAAGTCCAGTTTTCCTGGCAGACAAAATATTCTTCTTCCCTCGCATTGCACAAGTTCAACATTTCCATCCTGTCGTAGTACTTGGAATTACCTTGTCTTCTGGTGCAGCTGCTAGGAATTATTATCTGTAGCCTTCACACAGTGGAAAATGTTGTGAGAAGTGCTGGTTTTCAGCAAAGCTTTCAGCAGGTGAGACGTGCATTTCACAGCTTCTTTTTAAACCATTTGTTAGAGCTCGAGCCAAAGCCCATTACAGGAAATATTCCCAGTGCCTTCTGCATCCCGCTTCCCTTATTTGAAAGACAAATGGAAGAGGATAAAGTGCAGCCCCTCTGAACCCAGCCAGGATGGAAAGTCGTGGCTCTGAGGGAGTTTATGGCAACTTTGCTGTTCATGGCAACCGGGGCAGTTTTTCACATGCTTATTTTTCTGTCTTGCATTTGAAATGCATTGTCTCGATTTTCTGCTGTGCTTTGCTTTCTCATCCCCCTCCTGAAACAGACCCCAGTACAGCTGGAAATGTCACACTTCTTTCTTTTTTAAATTTTTTTAAACCCCTTCCCCACTAAACTAATGACTCTGGAGTCCTTTGTGCTCTTACAGAAACTCTGCCTGGTTGTCTTATTTACTGCCCAGTCCCTAATTGTTTTTAGGTGGTGGGACCTGTTTCAAACAGCTCTGAAGCTTTTAGCAACACGTGGGTTCTCTTGGTTGAGCTCAGCTTTGATCCGTTTAAGGAGCCCTTCCATCCTCAGCCTGCCCAACCACCAAAATAATGTTTCACAACATCAAACGTTACCTCATCAGCTCTTGAGTGGGTACAAACCCCTCTTAGTGGATAAGTCAGAAAGATGATAATTCTCCAGGGTCAGGAATACGGGGGAAAAATCTGACACACTTCAGTGAAAAATTGAAAGTCAGAATCCACAAGGGATTCTGTGGAAAGCACAGAGCCTGAGCTTTCAAAGCTTGCCCCTCTTTGTTATTCTGTATTTTACAAACTCTTTTCTTGTGTATTTGCCTGAACTGAAGCTTTTGGGGACTGAGACTCTCTTTTTTGTTGCCTCATGCCCACTTCCAGATTTTAATTTGCACCTCAGGGCCTTCAGGTGTTACTCCTGTAAAAATAACAGGTCATCAATATTTGACTGAGAGAAAGACACAACAGTGGCTTGTTCTAAGTTATTATTCAGGTCTCCAGTTTATGAACATTTGCTGATTCACACTCCAGTCTCCTTGGGTGCTGTTTGTTACCCAACCAGCCAATTGCATCCACTATTTTATCACCAGAAGATTGGAGTGATGGTGTTTTCCAGTGGCTGCTGAAAGCTGATGGGAAGAAACGCGTCGTTAATGCAAAAAAATATTGCAGAGGCAGAAATGGAATTCTTGCAAATGTTTCTTCATAGTTCTGAAATGTTTCCTGCCTTTGAATAGTGTCCCAGGTGTGTCCCCAGGTCTCCTGTTGTGATGTACAGTTGTGACACCAGCAGAGAGGCTGGATCACAGAATAGCCAGAGCTGGAAGGGACCCACAAGGACCATCCAGTGCAGCTCCTGACCCTGCACAGACACCCCAACAATCCCAGCCTGGCCCTGGGGGTGTTGTCCAAACACTCCTGGAGCTCTGGAAGCCTTGGAGCCGTGAACATTCCATGGGGAGCCTGTTCATTGTGCCCTCTGGGGTAAGGACCTTCCCTTGAGATCCAACCCAACCCTTCCTGACACACCTTCATTCATCCCTCCTTATCCAAAGTTGTTCTGTTTTTCCCTCACTGGATTGAAGAGTGTTCTTTGTTGCTTCCTATTTCATCCACTCCACTTTAATATGGATCAACAATGGATTTTTAAACCTGAACTTATTTCCTGGCCTTTCTACAAATGTTAAATGAAGAGCTGCTGCAGTACCTGCTGATTATTGCCAAGGAAACAAAGATTTTTCATTGAAGCCTAAATCCCTTCCCCTCTCAGCTCCACGTCCCACTGACAGTGCGCCTGGAACCACGGGAACCTCTCAGCTCCTCTCAGGGGAACATCTCAGCTTCTCTCCTTCCCAAATCCACCGTCCCCTGCTCTGCTTTTGGCAGGAGAAGGTCAGATGGGTGTGGGGGACTTGAAACAGGGGGGATGTAAGTGAGAAAATCACCAAAAATCCAAGTTTTACACTTGTCTTCCTCGTCTGAGAGGTTGAGGGTGTGCAAGGGAAGGCAGGACAAGGTTTGATGTGTGTTCCACATGTAGCTACAAGTGTAAAAACCCAGAGAGGAAAGCAGCAAGACACTCTGATGGGGGGTTTTGTGTGTTTAATGCTTCTGATGCTGCTGCCAGCTCTAACTTCTGCTCTTGTGATTGTTCATTTCCTTTAATAATTCATTTCATCACCCAATCTTATGTTGTTAGTGATAAATATTAAATACCCAAGCTGTGATGCATGAATTAGAGATTTTCCATTTTATAAAAGGATTCTTGTATTAGAGTTAGATGTCAATTAAAAGAGGAACATAAAAAATGATGCAGAGCTGCTGTGAGTGCTGGAATGAAGGAAACCTGGTTTCCTGTGGATTTGTGGCTGGATTTTCACAGATTTAAGGAATTGTGGTATTTGTGGGCAGTTCTTCTGGGCTGCAGATTCTCTGATGCCTTCTGAGGACTGTTCTTACCAACAAGAAGGGCAGGACACAGAGATCCTGAATCCATCCTTATAAAAATTCCAGGAGCTTCATGTCTTAAATTTCTTCTAAACTCAGAAAAAAATTCCACATCTACCAAGTGTAGATGAAGAATGAAGGAAAAAATAACAAACCATCACAGGATGATATTTTCTGGGCAAAAGTTCATTGTTTACAAGTCGAGTTCTCCTTCCTTCTCTTGAGACTCCAGATTTTACTGCCAGAAAGTTAATGATCAATCCCAGTATGTCAATGAAACATTTCTAATATAGAAAGCGGTAATAAGCAGAGAGGAAAATGGGTTGAGACACATTCGGCTTGCTGTGGAAGAGAAATGTGATGGAAACATTTAAATATTAAAACTGACATTGCATTTCCGTTACTGTTCCTCTAACAGAGGATTTTTTAATGTTGTTTTTCTATTGTTGCCCAGGAAAGTTGTGGATTCACCATCCCCAGAAGTGTCCAAGGCCAGGCTGGATGGGGCTTGGAGCAACCTGGGACAGTGGAAGGTGGCCTTGCCCATCCAGGAGCTGGATGTGCTCTGAGGTTTTTCCTAAACCTGTGATTCCATGGTTTGTTCTGGTTGTTTTCCACAGGGTGGTGTTCCTGGAGGATGGCAGCCTCAGGCTCTCAAACATCACCAGGTCAGATGCTGGAGTGTTCACTTGTGTGGCAACAAACCAATTTGGAACTGCCAGAAACTCAGGGAACCTGATGGTAAAAGGTACTTTGGAATTTGTTTTTGTGGAACGAGATGAGCTTTAAAACCAGCTTTTGCTTCTAACCCAAAACTCTCTTTTTTTCCTTAATACTCTCGTGTTCAGTGGTGTCAGAGTTGTCTGCAGGGGTGACCTCCTCCACCTACTGCATCTGCTGAAAATCTTTTCCAAACTCATCTTCTGAAAGATCAGTTGGCACCGAGGCAGCACAATGTGAGATGTGAGATGATGCTGCAGCACAGCCAACGATGAATAAACCAAATTTAGGGTTCAGGCAGCTCTGACTTCCTTAAGGTTCTGTCCCAATTCACACGTCACCTCCGTTGCAGCAATATGGGGCAAATCACATTAAAACATGAACAAAAATGATTTTGTTTGGCATTTATGAAGTTTATTAAAACACCCAGTAACAACATGGTATAAAAATGAGCTTGTTTGCAGGGAACATTTGTTTTTGTTTCCCCTCTGGAGAAGTTTTGGCTGTTCAATTATAGGCCTCATTGCTTCAGCATTATTTTCAACTGAAATGTCAGAACTTGGAAAAGCATATCTAATGTGCAAATTAAGTTTATTGCTGCTCATTGAGTTGTTTATTCTTTGTGGGAGAAGTCTTTATTACACCTCCAGCACTCACATCCACTTCCCTCCTTTCGCCTCTGAAATGGGATTTGCCATGTAATGCATGTCTGGGTTGCTAAACAAGATAGAGAAAGAAGCTTTTGAAAGTATTTGAGGTTCAAGTTTTGGAGACAAGCCCATAAAAGAAGCAGAAAATATCACACAAGTGAACACTTTACACCACTGGGATCACTGGGTACGAGGAACATGAACAAGAGGTACAACAAGATGATAAAACCATGATTAAATGAATTTTTTTTGGTACTACTATTAAAAACCACAATCACAAACTCAGTATAATTCACTACATATTTATTTGGTGGAAGCAAGTAAGTTCATGCCAATAATAAAGTAGATTTCTTAAAATAACTAACGGTCAGTGTCCAAGGAAAGATGGGATTGGGATAGTTGAAGGTGTCCATGCCCATGGCAGGGGTTGGGACTGGATAATCCTTAAGGTCCCTTCCATCCCAAACCATTCCATCATTTATGATTCTGTAGAACTTCGGGGATTTGTTGTGTTGCAGAAACTCCTCGTTCTCTGCTATTCAAAAATCCCACTTCTCCAGAGAGTTCCATAAAATGCATATTTTTTTTAAAAATATTTCTCTTTTTCCTAAGGAGACCCTTCCATTAAGTGATAAATTATCTCGGGAATTTAAATCCTTCCTGTAACATCTCCTCCTCCTCCTCCCCTCACGTTATTTTCAGGACATATTAATGTTGTTGAAGAGATTCTACTCTCATTTTATACAGGTGTCTAAATTCTCATTATTTACAACACTTTCACACTCCAAAGCTTTATCCAAGGGAATTGCTCTACAACAAAGTGGTTGTTATCTCTAATCTGTCTGCCAGTCACAGCAACCAAAGCGAAGCCACATAAACCTATTTCTTTCCCTTTCAGTGAGTTAATATTTCCCCTCCTCAGAGCTGCAGGGTTGTTTCTCAGTGTAATGGGTTAAAAATTATGAAATAAATAGTTTTTTCCTGCCTGGGAAGTGTTTTCTTTGAAGTTGTAACACGAGCAATGCTGTGAAGCAAAGCATAAATTAATATAATTAATAAATATAAATGAAGGGTGTCCATGTGCAAAGTGGAGATGAACAACAACTTTGCTTTTTGCTGCAGTTTCTGGTCTTCAGGAGGGATTTTCAAGTCTGAAGAACCACAGGAATGTTATTAAGGAGTCTTAATGATCTCTGCACTTTTTGAGCTGGAAAGATAACTATTGATTATGGGCTTTAGGCAGGAAAAGATGACAAATTTCCCATGTTGCCTTGGATAGCTGCTCACTCTCAGGGGCACACAGAGCTCGTTGGGCTGGGCCTGCAAAAATAATGGGCCCCACACAGGTAAGAACGTTCTGAAATCATTATTGTATTACAGATAATTTCCTTTATTAGGGAACATTTGGGCCAATTCGAAATCATTTCACCGATGGCACAAAACTCCTCCAAGTACTGCTATTTTTATAAGCATTTTTTAAAAAAAAAATCTCTTTTTTTGTTTTTTTTTTTTTGTCTCCACAGAAAGGACTGTAATCACTATTCCACCTTCTGATACGGATGCAACAGTTGGAGAAAGTATCGTCCTCCCCTGCCAGGTGTCCCATGACCCCTCCCTTGGGGTGCTCTTCACCTGGTCATTCAATGACAAGAGAATTGATCTGAGTAGAGGAATAAATCACTTTGAAAGAATTGGAAGAGTAAGTTTCTTAAACACCTTAATGAAACTCTTTGCCACGGTCTTTAGACAATAAAAATAATGAGCATAATTCTCCCCTCCTTATTTGTATTCCTGGCCAATCATTTTTCTTTACAAGGGGTGCAACTCTTTATTTCTCTTTCCTAAATTTCATAACAGCTCTTGAGTTATTTGTGAAGCCATAATAAAGATGTCCACATGAAAAACTGATGATAGGTATGAATATTTTAATGTGAAAGCTGAATTTTTAATTCATATCGAGCAATTTATAAAAATCGCCATATGAAAAGCACATTGTGAGTGATTAGTTTACTTTTTTTAATTTAATTTTTTTTTATCTCCAGGAATCTGCTGGGGATTTGATGATAAGAAACATTCAGCTCCATCACTCTGGGAAATACGTGTGCACGGTGCAAACATCTCTAGACAGTCAATCTGCAGGAGCAGATATCATTGTGAGAGGTACATGTGTCTTCTGCAGGGATTGGAAATTCTGCTTTAAATCATCCCTGGGGTATCAGTTCAACATTTCAATAGTGAAATGCTTTACATCCCGGACTCTTGGCCCCAAAATTGGTTAAGATTTTGGTTGAGTGTGTCTGTTTGGAAGGCAAAATTTTCTGGCCACGCAGGCCAAGATTGGGGCCTCTAATTTCAGCAGAGTTGTGTCCCTTCCTCCAGGCATCTCTGGGTCACTGTGCAGGCTGGAAAACTTAAGAGACTTCCTGCCTTTTCTCTATTTGTAGATAATATGAAAAATTATGTTGTGTGGTAAGTAACTCAGATTTTTAGTGCCAGCAGTGAGAGAAATGCTGTGATGGGAGCAGATCCTCTAAACCCTCAGAGAAATCAGAAATCTGTGTAGTGCACCATCCTGCACTATTTCTAAACCTCAGCTTTCTTTGAATTCAGTAGGAATTCTGAAAACGCTGGATGGTTCAACAACAGACACATTGGGAAACTTTCTTTGTTAGACAAAAAAACCCCAAACATCCCTTTGTCATAGTTTTCATGTTAGCAACATGAAGACATTAGTTTTCCTGACTCACTCTTTCTAAAAATGTACCACAGGCGTGGAGCCCTCATTTAGAGCTTGTGCTGCTTTTCTGACACTGCAGCTCCATGAATAATTCCACTGATTCCAGAAAGTGTTGTCCAACCCATTCCAGCAGCGAATCTTCTCTTCCCAATACCTCCATCTTAAAATGCTGAAATCATATCAGGCCCCCCAGGTCCACCGGAAGATGTTAAAGTTGAGCATGTTTCTAGCACTACTGCTGTGTTATCCTGGAAGCCTGGGGTAGAGAATAACAGCCCAGTCCAGATCTACAGCGTCCAGATGAGGACCCCGTTCTCTGTGGGATGGCAGGCGGTTTCCACAGGTGAGAAACCAGGGAATTGCCTGGAATTTTCTGCACGTCTCGTTCATTTGAGTAAGTTGTTGATTACCTCGAGAATATGTTGTTGTCACATTTATTTCCTGCAGCTCCTGAAGTCATTAATGGCAGGACACACAAGGCCACGGTGGTTGATTTGAGCCCTTGGGTGGAGTACGAGTTCCGGGTGGTTGCCAGCAACAGTGTTGGAATTGGGGAGCCCAGCAGGCCCTCAGCTCTGCTGAAAACCAAAGCTGCAGGTGTGTCCCTGCTCTCGGGCAGTTTGCATTTCCAGCTCCCAGGTCTGGGAATTCTTGGCTGCAGAAACACTCCCACAGGGCTACTCACCCAGTTTACCATGAGCAGGGAAGCTTTTCCTTGACCACGTTATTGGACGGGGCTTGGAGAAACCTGGGATAGGGAAGGGTGTCCTGTCCATGGCAGGAGTGAAACTGGATGTTCTTTAAGGTCCCCCTAACCCCAAACATCCTGTGATTCTGTGTTAAAACCTGGAGCTGACCCCTGATTCCTCCCTTTGGTACATCTCAAAATACATCTTATCCACATGCCTGAACACACCCAACCTTTCACTCAAGCAATTAAGGAGCAACATTTGTGTTCTTCCAGTTAAAACCAAGTTTATACCCTGCTCAGGGACTTGCACATGAAATGATAACACCTCTGGCTCATCCCAGCACCAGCCTTTGCAGCAGAGGTGTTTGATGGCTGAGCACCAGGAGGAACAGGATATTGGATTTTACTGGAGGAAAATTACAGCATCCACAGCCCAGTGAACTAAGAGTGGGATCCCTACTGTCTCCAAGCTTTCCTCATTTATCTTCTGGGAGTTGGATTCCCATGGGAGGAGACTCGTTCTTGGGTGACAGCCACTGTCTGTCCTTTGACCTCCTCAGTTTGGTACCATTTGTTTGAAGCCCAAACCTTTGGTCTGTTGAATGTTTCTCCCAGTCCCTGCTGGTCCCACCTATCAAACCAGGATGGAAAGCAACAAAACGGAAGCAGCTTTTACAATCCACTTTCTCTTCCCTCTTTATATCTCATGTTTGGCAACCTGCATTTCAGGTAAAGACTGAAAATATAATATTATATGTTTTGGAGAAGAAAATACATTTTCCTTAGAATGAGGAATCCATTTGTTTCTTGGACTAGAATCCCAGGATGCTTTGAGCTGATAGAGACCTTAAAGACAATCTTGTTCCAACCCCCTGCCATGGGCAGAGATACTTTCCAGAGGGGTCAGATTTTGAAATTTCCCAGTAGATTATCCCAGATATATGTTTTCCATGACATGATTGAACATGAAGCCGAAATTAGTCTTGAGAAGGTCTTCCTTGCTGTTACAACCTTGGGGATTTGTAAAATGTGATATTCTAAACCAGCTATACAGTCAGTAAAAGCTTTCATCTTTTAAAGCTTTTGATTTATATATTTATTTTTTATTAGAGGGATCACAAGACTAGGGCTACAAAGAGAAAGAAACAATGAAATTAGTGTTATTTATCATGGCAATAACACAAGGAAGATTATTTTCTTACGGCATAGCACTGTCTGAAGTTTAACAAAAGGGAGAGAAAGTCTCCCTTCAGGTTTTAGTTGTTTAACTCCTTCACTGCTGTAAATAATTGTCTCAAAACACTGCTGTGCAGTGGGAGAACAACAGTTTATCTCATTTTTTTAATCACAACAGGTAATTTAAAGCAGTGGGACAGTGTGGACAGCAATAAACTGACCAGCAAAGGGTGACTCTGAGCCTCACTGTTGTAATAACTATTTTGCCAGCTGAAATCTGAGCATTAGTAGGTTTGTGGATGCAAATGAGCCGCTGTTCATTTCATTAAAGTGGAGCTGAGAATTAATTGTGCCTCTGTTGGTGCATTCAGCTGTGAATTTTCATCTGCTCCTCAACTCTGACCCAGTTGAGGCTCCGCTGAGCAGTGGTGCAACATTTTCCCCTTGCAAACACAGAAAGGACGGAGCACATTTAACACATGAGCTAATTGAGCATCAGTTGGTTCATGGAACAGGGAAACACGAGGTTTGAAAATCTGTTCTGCCATTCCCATGCAGTTCTTGTCAGTCTTGGATTCTTTGCCCCTGCTGTGCACAAAGACATTGATTGTGAGTGACAGAACCCTCCAAAAGAGCCCAGACTGTTTGCACTCGCACTCACTTTTATGGCTGCACAGCCAAATTCTGCTGAAATTCCTACATTTCCATTGAGGAGGAAATCAGATAAAGATTTATATGTGGGCAGCAATCTAAAAGTGATAGTGGACATCAATTTCTGTCAACATAAACTGCTGTTGGATTTATTGCCACTCCTGTACCAAGGGTTTGGAGATGGCACCAGTCTGGATGTCTTACAGAGGATTCCTGTCTCTGCCAGTTCCAGGGTTCTCCTTTTTTTTTTTACTTCTCCAGCAGCTGAAAAGGAACATGATATCACAGAATCATGGAATGGTTTTGGGTTGGAAGGGACCTTAAAGCTCATCTCGTTCCACCCCCTGGCATTGGCAGGGACACATCCCACCGTCCCAGGTTGCTCAGGGCTCCATCCAACCTGGTCTTGGACACTTCCAAGAGCAAGAGGCAGGAAATGCTGATATTCTCTTTGCCTCCCCACCAGGAGCAATTTGAGAGATGAGAAGCCCTCCATCCTCTAACACTGTCCCAGAGCCCGATCTGCACCCTGTCACACGCTTGGGGCAATGCTGGGGAGATCCAGCTCTGATCAACCAATTTTTGATCACTTACAGTGTTGGGAGAAGGAGCAAAACAAAGTGTGAGCTCTAAATTTCCTAAGAAAAGCATCCAGACAATTAAAAAAAATTAATATATTGCTCCAACAACATGTTTACCGAACAAATGCATAATTAGTAAATCAGTAGTGTTGCAGCTACAGTCTGAATGGAACATCATTTTGCCAATTAGTTGATGAGGCATAATAATGTCAGATACTTGATGCTCCAAGCTTCTTTAATTAATTTTTTGAACCAGGGTACTCATGTATCAAATACATCTGTGGCTTCAGCCTTAAAAACTTGAAAGTGTGTAAACATAATTTGAGTTCATTTGAAATGGGCTGTTATGCAATAGGATCCTTGCTCTACCTGTTGGAAGGTAGAACAGCTGTGTGAGAGCTGGGAAAAAAATTCAGCTAAAAACCCCTCCAGGATCATCCAGTCCCACCTTTGACAGATCACCTCAGTGGAATGGTCTGCCCAGGGAGGTGGTGGAGTCGCCATCCCTGGAGGTGTTTAAGAGAAGACTGGACGAGGAGCCTTGGGAGGCAGTTGCAAACACCAACATCTTTTCTTCTCCAGTTCCTGTCGTGGCACCAACAAACGTCAGCGGGGGAGGAGGGAGCCGCTCCGAGCTGGTCATCACGTGGGAGGTAATTGTTAACTCAATTAACCTAAGCTGGCTAATGGGGGAAATCACAGCCCTGCTGAAATCCAAAGGCTTTTGGTCATTGGCTTTGGTTGAGCCTGGATTTCACCCTTCCTCTGGAGAGCAAAGAGCCTGTAAGATATCCAGCAAGTTTTCTGTGTTACAGTGAGCAATTTATAAAAATAAACAGTTGAAGAGGCATGTTGTAAGGATGTTTAGAAGTCTGTATAACCCTCTTATCTCCATTGTACAGGAGGTGCTTAGCACACTAATCTGCTTGGCCATTTTCTGCATTTACATTTTCCCTACTTTTGTTTACATGTTTTCCATTCTGGAACACTGGGCTGACAAGACATATCCTATTATGCGTTAAAGGAGATGAGCCCTTTAATTCTCCAGCACTCCAGCAAGAGGAAAGAATCCACATTTTTAGAACATTTAATACCCTACAAGTTGCAGAGGGCGAACACAGGTCATTTCACAGAGTGGGAAGTGAGTGCTGTGGGAAGGAGTTCTCCTTCTCCAGCCACCCAACAGTTCCCAAGGTATCGGGATAAAGGCAGGGATGGGGCAGGTGTTTGGTCAAAAAGACAAAAATCAGATCAAAACAAAACAAATCCCCACTAGATAAATGTCACCACCAATGTTTTCCTCTCCACACGCTGCAGAGTGAAAAATCACATTCACTGAGCTAAGTTCTCCCCCATTTGCATCTTTCACTCTTTTGTTTCATTTTCTCTTCTGCTGATCTGCTCTTTGGGAGCAGAGGAACATGAAAATTGAAAACAACCTGAGAGATCTCCATCAAATTATCCTGTTGGAGTCCACAGTGTGTCCTGAAAAATAGTCAGTACAAATACTAATTATTCCCAGCTAACAACACTGAATACAACTCTCCAGCTTTGTGTGATGCACTCACTAAACATCTTGATTAAATATGAGGTCACAGAAGCCTCAAAAACAAATTAAATGCTCTAGAAAGTAGCTTGAACTCTCATAAATCCCCAGTGCACCATCATGCCTCACATTTAACTCTCTCAGGGCTGGAAAAGAGATGGAAAGGGCTATTGGGGAATTAATGTTTGTAAAATACTGAAGGAAAGATGTGTTAAATATGCTACAAAAGGGTTATTATTAGAATTAAAAGGAAATTATGGAGAGAAGAATAAAATAACTGTCCTGAAAACATCCGAGGCACTTCCTGATGGATTTTTCTCCCATGTTCTTACACCATTCACGCTCCCAGGACTTTCTCTGCAGGAGAAAGGGTGGGAGTCAGGAGCCAAACTCTTCCCCTGGGTCTTTCTCTCTTTTAGCACCGCTTTCCATACCTGCATTTCCATGCCTGGTTTTTCATCCCCGTTACTTTGATGAAAGCATTTGAAATAAATTAAGTTTTGCTGAGAAATTCTTCCTCCCTCCTATGGATCCTTTATAATCAGAAATGTTCTCTTGCCTTGAGAAGCCACTGTGGAAGTATTTTTATCCCAACAATAATGGCCATGCCGGACATGATGTTGATGTAATTGCCTGTTCAGGATGAGATATTCCTATAGATCCCGACATGAGATTTTATTAATAGAAACATTAATTTCACCGTGTTGACTTGCAGTAACATTTCTGTTCTAAAAACTTAACTATGTTCCTGCACTTGAGACAAATTTGCTAAAAAAAATATAGAAGTGCTGTACAAATACCCAGGAAATTCTACAGCTGACACACATTTCTCTGTATATGTTTTTACTCCTTTCCTAACTCTTTTTTTTCCTCTAAAATCATTTACACACTGTATTTAAAATTAATGTTCCTATACCACTTAGGGGAAAAAAATATATCAGCTACAACTTCTACTGAGTGAAATGCTTTTAATTTTGCAAACTTCATGCCTGAAAGAGAATAACTTTAATGGAGCTGATCAGATCTTTTGGTTCTAAATTGATTGCCTCAATAGATTTATTATTTTGATTTTTGTTTCAATATTACATTGACTGGTGGAGCAAACATTATTATCTTCCCTAAGCTACTGTCAACTTAATCAATACTCCTGAAATACACTCAGAGAATGAAGATTCAATTAAAACAGTGTGTTCTTGGAAACCACTTGTTGACTTCCCACCTTGTCACTGCAGCCAATTTTGGAGGAGCTCCAAAATGGGGAAGGATTTGGCTACGTCATCATGTTCCGTCCTCTCGGCTCAGCCACCTGGACAAAGGCAGTGGTGGCTTCAGTGGAATCCAACAAATACATTTATAGGAATGAAAGCATCACACCTCTCTCTCCTTTTGAAGTGAAAGTTGGTGTCTACAACAACGAAGGAGAAGGGACCCTGAGCTCCGTATCCATCGTCTACTCGGGAGAAGATGGTAAAACTTGTTCCTCTTATTAGTAATGGTTGTGTAGGAAGAATGGGTTCAGGCAGATCTCCACAGGGATATCAAGGAGCCTGCTCAAAGCTGCCCATTGAATATTGACCAGAGACATGAGACAAAATTGGAAAAGTGGAGTAAAAAAAGTGAGGGGCAGATTTTCAGAATCATTTTCAATAGACAGCACATTTCAGTGGTTTGTTCCCAAGGTGCTCCTGCTGGGTGTGTTGGGAAAAGCAGGAGGGATTCACAGGTGTAGCTCTCAGAGGGTTGAGTTTTTTCAGACCACTCAGTGCAGCTGCTCTCTGAAAATCTGTCCCAGCATTTGGGTAATGATCAACTTTGAAAACAGCTTCTGCTGACATTCCACTATAAGTGGATGGTAAAACAGTGGATGGCAGCAGCTCTTTGCTGCTTTCCCCAGCACCTCTTCCTGTCTCCTTGACTGTCCCTCCCTTCCATACCACCAGTGTTCCCTCAGCTGTCTTTTGTCCTTGTCCCAGAGCCGACGATGGCGCCCGCGGGGACGGCAGCGCTGAGCGTGTCGGCAGCGGAGGTGGAGGTGTCCTGGCAGCCCATCGCATGGAACAGGCACACGGGCAGAGTGCTGGGCTACGAGGTGAGGCTGGGGTTGCCCTCTGGCACCCGACACTTGTCCCTTCCCAGGCCGCCTTTGCTTTCCTGTCCCTCATCCCTTGCTTTCCAGTCAGCAGACTATGGAGATCTTCCCTCAGCAACATCTCACCTGGGAGAACCGGGAGCTTTTGCAGCCCATAATTGAAGCTCTGTCGTTTTGTAACATAAATTAAAACACTTGGAATATTGTGGCAGGTTTGGTCACTAAAATGTAAGAAAGATATTGAGCCATTAGAGAGGATCCAAAGGCGGGGAATGAAGATGGGAACGGGCCTTGAGGGGAAGGTGTGAGGAGCGGCTGAGGGTGTGTCCAGCTGGAGAAGAGGAGACTGAGGGGAGACCTCATGGCAATGACAATTCCTGGGGAAGTCGAGATAAAAAAATAATTAAAACACTTCTTAGATGACTGAGATCAATGTTTCTTTGTATCTTTTAAATTTTTCTCCAAACCATAAAACCAAAAACTTTTAAAATTTCTCACCTGATCAAAGGTTCCATTCTGGACATCTCTAAATTTCATTATAGATAGGTTTCAGTTACTTCCTTAATTGAAAGTAGATTTTGTTGCTTCNGAGACCTTTCATTATGTAAGCAGCTGTCTTTATCCTGCTGATTTTGAGAACAAAAAATCCTTTATTCCTGGAAATCTTCCTTGTCAGCATTTCTACTTCCCAGCCAAATCTCTCATTGCTGGGAACCAATGAATGGCCTGTTCTTTGCTCTTGTTTATCAGGTTTTATTTTGGACAGACGATCCCAAGGAAAGCACAGCTGGGAAAGTCCGAGTCAGTGGGAATGTAACAGCCAAAAACATCACGGGGTTAAGAGCCAACACGGTGTATTTCACAACAGTCCGAGCTTATAACACCGCGGGGACGGGGCCCTCCAGCCCCCCAGTGAATGTAACCACCAAAAAATCCCGTGAGTATTTCATTGTGTACAAATGTCACCCATCCCAAGGGTGACAGCGACATTTCAGCCCATCGTGACACTGTTGAATGTTTCAGTGTCAAAGGAAACTGGATCCCGAATTAATTCATGAAATTAAACAACAAAATCTGTGACTAAGAAAGAAGTTTCCTCTTCTCCTTCCTTTAGGAAGGATTTCTGTTTCCACTGGAGTAGGAGCAGATTGGCTTTCAGGGGGTTTCAGAGAGATGCAGAGTCAATAAAAGAAAGATGTTCCACAGATTTGGGGGGGGGAGAATATTTTGGTTTGGGGTTTTTTTAAAGAAAACTTGAATCCTCAGAGGTCTTTTGAGACCTCTAAATTCCATTCCTGAGGGCAGCATAGGGGATATATTCATATAAATGCTATTTAGTCATTAGATTTTTAATATTCTGCAATTGTAGAAGCAACCCCTCTACAATGTGTTTTGTTTTCCTTGGACTGTCTTTTCCAACACTTGATCAGCCCTTTTGTGTGAAAGGGAAAAATCTATTTATTGTGCTATTGCTCCAAGTGCTAGACAGGAAACAACTTGTAAAATGAATTAACTGGCTTTTAATTCCCATCCTTTATTGTAAATAACATAAACCAAAACAAAGTCAGAGGAGATATTTCTTAAGGACTCAAAGAGGACCCAGCCCTGGAAGTGTTCAAGGCCAGGTTGGATGGGGTTTGGAGCAACCTGGGATAATGGAAGGAGCCACAGATGAAATCAGATGATCTTTAAGGTAATTTCCAACCCAAACCATTCTATCACTCTATGGCTCTTCTCACAATCCATTTCTCAATGGAAAATCAGCTCATCCCCGGAAATTTTTCCCTCTGTGCATATGAAAGACAAGTTAAAGACAAGGCAGTGGAGTGACAAGACATAGACAGAATAAATTTGCTTTTGTTTTACATCGACTTTATCTTCTGTCAAATTCAGGATTGTGCTAATGGTTCATTTAAAAATTAAAGTCAAAATAACCTTTTTAATATTTAAATATCTCGATGAAATTTTTAAGCCCTGTCTCGGCGAGATGCAAGCACTTCCAATTTGAGCAGAGATAATTTGTCAGGAGAATATCAACAATGTGCATCTGCAGCAGGAGATGGAGCTCCAAAGTAATAGCTCTGTCTTCCTGCTCAGCATCCAAGATTCCAACATTCTGGGCATCCCATTATTGCAGAGACTGAGCAAAGCTGAGATTGTGCTATTCTGATTGAAATGTATTTATCTAAGATCAATTGAAGGTCTAAGTTGACATCCTGGTTGAAGTTAAAACCCTTCCTCTTCTTTATTTACAAGTCATGGAGTTCCAAAATTCCTTTGCTTTTCCTTTTTCTTTACAACTGGGATAATTTGTTCTTGTAATATTATGTAGGTATTAGAAATATTTTGCCTGGATAAACAGCAACAAAGCCAAGTGGTACCTAAGCCATGAGAGGAACTTCATTAATTTAATAAACTTAAGCAGACACTTGAGACTTCTATTATTCTTGATAATGTTGATTACAAGGAATTAATTGAGGAAATGATCTGCTAATCTTAGGCCTGTTGTGTTTTTGTTTGAGGATATGATTATGGATTTGGGGAAGTGCTGTTTCACCACTTATTTTAGTCCCTGTCTGTATAAAAAAGAAAACAAAAAACCCAACAGATAATGTTATTTTGAAAATTATTGAATTATTTGAAGTTTTTGAATTATTTGAAAAATCCACAAGGCAAAACACCCTCCAGAACATTAAATACAGAGAGGAACAACATTTTCCTCCAACAAAAATCTCTCCAAGAACTTGACCTGTCAGACACTGTCAGGCTGTTGCTAATTTGGAACATGAACTCTCCCAGCGAGTGGTTCTGTGCCATGAGAAGATCTTTATTGTGACTAATCCAACAGCAATCAGGGACTGCAGAGTGAATTTTTTTACTCTTTTAAGTTTGAATCACCTGAATATTTTCCATCCCCATGTCAGCAGCTCATTCAGCTACACCACACAAATTAAGGATCATTTGTATCTTATAATTATCTTATGATTTTTCTTTCCAAGCGCCCAGTCAACCCCCAGCCAACATTGCCTGGAAGTTGACAAATTCCAAAATCTGCCTGAACTGGGAACATGTGAAAACGATGGAGAATGAATCTGAGGTGCTGGGCTACAAAGTGAGTCAGTTCTTTTCCTGATTGATCAGATATTCTGTTTATAAAAGAGGTACAAACAGAGACATGAATATTTCTTTTTGACTATAAATCATCACCATAACCAGGTAAAGTTAAGGAAAAAATCCTAAAATTGCACTTCTTGAAGTGCCAGAGGAGTTCTGGATGCAAAAGGTGTTGCAGAGTGAAATCTTTTCTGAAGGGTTGTCCAAATTCCATATTTACAGAGGATCCCAAGTGTCTTGGATAAGGATTTCCTAACCCTGATTTCAAGGTCCTTCTAAGCATCCACAAGCTCTCCTGAGAGAAATCCTGGATTCCACATCCCTGGAAGTGTCCCAGGCCAGGCTGGAGCCACCTGGGACAGTGGAAGGTGTCCCTGCCCGTGGCAGAGGGTGGAACTGGATGATTCTTAAGATCTCTTCCAACCCAAACCATTCCATGATTCCATTGGATTCTCCTAAAGATGGAGCAAATGCCAGCTGTGGTATCCATGCCCAAATCCTGCAGAATTTATTCTGGTTATATATATATACATATATATATATATTTAATAGTCTGCAGGACACTGAGAGCAATGAAAACTGGGATACAACAGAAAAATCAGCCAACAAAAACCCATGAAATCTTGAACAGAAATCCCTGAACTCCCGCTTTCACAGAATCACAGAATCAGGAAGGTTGGAAAAGACCACAGAGATCATCAAGTCCAACCTATCACCTGTTACCCAACCTGTCGTCATCCTGCTCCCAACACCCATCCCACCAATAACACCCTACCCCAATATCTAGGTCATGCCACCAAGTACATCATCCAACCTTTCCTTACACACCTCCAGGGACGATGACTCCACCACCTCCTTGGGCAGCCCATTGCACTGAGAGATCACCCTCTCTGTGAAAAAGTTCCTTCTAATGTCCAGTCTAAAAATCGCCTTTTCTCCTTAGATTTTGTACAGACAAAACAGGCACGGCCAAGCCCATGTGCTGGAGACCAACAACACCTCGGCTGAGCTCCTGGTGCCCTTTGAAGAGGATTATCTGATCGAAATCCGAACGGTCAGTGATGGGGGGGATGGCAGCAGCAGTGAGGAAATCAGGATTCCAAAAATATCCAGTAAGTGAGAGATTTGGGGGTTAATTTTGGTTTCCCGCACACACACACTCTGAATGGTGTTGTTGCGCAACAAGAAATCTGTGCTTGGGAATAAAACAGATTAAAGGAGTTTTCGTTGTCCCGGGATGAGTTTGTGACACCTCCAGGTTCATTAGAGGAGGAATTATTTTGGAAAATATCTTGGTTTTAGGGAAGGTTTGCATCTCCCCTGGCCTAGAGAGCTCAGGGGAGGACAAAGAACAACTTAATATATAAATAAGAGAAAAATAAAACATGCCATAAAAATAAATAAATAAATTAATACTAACTAACTAACTAAATATTAATATAAATATACCTAAATAAATTACTATTTGTATTTAATGTATCATATTGAAAATAAGTCAAAGCTTTAATGGTTTGTTGAATGCACGGAAAAATGAATTTTTTGACATTAATTTACCTGTGTCTCCTTATACTTTTNGCATATAATTATAATTAAATTAATAAGGCCAAAAGAAATTTGGGATTATAAAGAGTCCTTTTATTGAAACTGCACTTTAATGTTGTGTCAGACATGAAAGGCTGAGCTGAGCTCTCACAACTGAGGCAAGAGGAGCCTTGCAATTGCTTGTGATGTGGATATTATTTATCTCATGTTCTTTAATGTAACCTGATAAAACCCCCACACTTTCAATTAAATAAAAGCTTATTTGTTTACTTTTTGCACTCGTCTCTATTAGGGAGGGGGTTGTAAAATGTATTATTTGAAGTGTCCTGGATTATTTTCTCCAGAAAAGGGAAATTTGAATAAAAGGACCAACCCCAAACCCACTGAACTCAATGAAAAGACTTTGAGTGGCATCAGCAAAGCTCAAACCAGCCCTGAGTGAAACCTCCTTTGATAAAATCCGACGTGTTACATATTCACAAATACATTTTAAAGGGCTTTTTTCGTATTTTAAAGGACCTTTTCATGCCTGGATCAACAGAACTAGAGAGATGCTGAACACCTTTTATTGAAGGGAGGCAAATCCTCGAGCAGGTTCAGCTCCTCTCCCTCCTGATCTTGTTCTTTGTCGAGCTTGAAAGTGTCGATTCATTGTTGGGGTTTGGCTGTGGACAGAAAGGAGAAGGACATTGATTTTCAGCCTCTTGAAATCTAAATAAACAAATTAATTAAAAATCAAAATAAATAAATAAAACATCTAATTAATCTGCTGAGTTATTAGAATGACAAACACCAGACTCTCTCATGTCAGTAGAGGCTGAAGTCACATTTTAACTCCATCTGATAAAAGGTATTGGTTTTTTACTGATATCATTATTGAGAAATCTTTTCTTCCTCCTCACTTTACACTGAGGTGTATTTTCTTTTCTCCCCTGTCAAATACACATTGTGTCAGCTTTGTAACCATTTAGAACTACAAGTGCATCAACCATCTCTCAATATTTTTTT
>WEKX01001021.1:48329-78763 GCA_013390025.1 Pitta sordida | reverse complement strand
GCTCTTGGGTTCTGTTCCTATAAATCCCTTTCCTTGAGGATGGAAGGAAGGAAGGCTCAGCCTTGGACTTTTTCCAAACCAAACCAGGACCAACATTCCTGAGAAAGGACGACTCTGGGAATGGGGAGGGAAGTGGAAGTGTCATTAAAGAAATATTTAATACCAATATGACATGAATTTTTCAAAATGAGCTTTGAGATTAATGGAGAAATGGCCACGTATTAATTAAGTGGAGGATTTAATTAATTTAATTTNGGCATCAGCAAAGCTCAAACCAGCCCTGAGTGAAACCTCCTTTGATAAAATCCGACGTGTTACATATTCACAAATACATTTTAAAGGGCTTTTTTCGTATTTTAAAGGACCTTTTCATGCCTGGATCAACAGAACTAGAGAGATGCTGAACACCTTTTATTGAAGGGAGGCAAATCCTCGAGCAGGTTCAGCTCCTCTCCCTCCTGATCTTGTTCTTTGTCGAGCTTGAAAGTGTCGATTCATTGTTGGGGTTTGGCTGTGGACAGAAAGGAGAAGGACATTGATTTTCAGCCTCTTGAAATCTAAATAAACAAATTAATTAAAAATCAAAATAAATAAATAAAACATCTAATTAATCTGCTGAGTTATTAGAATGACAAACACCAGACTCTCTCATGTCAGTAGAGGCTGAAGTCACATTTTAACTCCATCTGATAAAAGGTATTGGTTTTTTACTGATATCATTATTGAGAAATCTTTTCTTCCTCCTCACTTTACACTGAGGTGTATTTTCTTTTCTCCCCTGTCAAATACACATTGTGTCAGCTTTGTAACCATTTAGAACTACAAGTGCATCAACCATCTCTCAATATTTTTTTAAAAATACTGTTGGAATGAGGATGGTGATGTCCAAGCACGTGAATGAGCGAAGCAGAGGTTCTTCTGGACATGATAATTATTCAAACAATATCATAAATATACATAAATAGTTATAGATATACAAATACATAATAAATATATAAATAAACATAATAAATATGTTTATTATTCATGGACATGGGAGACCAAATTGGCAGCCAGAGAGTCTAAAATTCAGAGAGTGAATTCATAGAGGAACCAACCAAAATTCTGGTATCTCTTTGAGGTCCTTTCCAAACCATCCTGGGATTACTCACAGATCCCATGGGTAGGACTTCCAGATAGAAATCCACATAACATAAAATAAAATTATAAATGATAGAAGCATTGCAAAACCAAGGGCACAAAGTCCAAGCAAATATCACTTTATAGAATCAGAAAATCAGACTTGGGTTGGGCTTGGGCTGGGAGGGACCTTAAGGACCAGTTCCAGTTGCTGCTGGTCAATAATCCCCATATCCAGAATTCAGGGAAATGTTTTATGGAGGTGACAACGATCTGGTGGAGTCTGAAGGAGCTTTTTCTGTCAGCAGCCCCTCTGCGCACTCACAGACCTTCTTGTGCCCACTGAGCAACGGGAACATTTCATTTCCCTTCATTTAACCGACCCTTAAATTCATCTATTTCATGACATGAAAGGAATCCTCTGCTCAGTTTACACAAAACAGCTTTTTGTTCCAGTGCAAAGAGGTTCTGTGGAGCTGAGGAGAAGGGCTGCTGGATGCTTAATTACAGGGAGGCTCTGGGAATAAAAATGCCACTTTTAGAAGCTGGTCCTCTGGGATTCCTACAAAGATGCCAATCAGAGGAGTTATTAGAGGAGGTTTAACTCAGCTTTCAAAAGAAGAGAATGGTTTGGAAAGAAGGGGATGTGCTATTAAAAATCCTGATAATGCCCTAATGAAGCAAAAACATTTTTCCTTGCACTGGAAATAAACAACGTCTCATTTAATCAGATTTTTTTTTCGGTTGTGCAGCACTGAAAAAACTTTTCTCCCTGTAGAGGATCCAAATCGAGCTCTTCAACCTCAGAATTCCTACATCACTCCTGCTCTGTCAGTCCCATGGGATCTTTTGAAAGGAAAGGACAACCAAGGAAGGCCCCGGACATGAGTGATGCTCTTCCCTTGCTGAGCTCCCTGGGAATGAACTTCCAAGAGAAAATTCTGCCTCAGGAATGAAATTCAAAGCAATCCTAAGGAGAATAACTCTAAATAAAGCTCCTCCCCATCCTCCTTAAATCACTGTAACCCGTGTGCACATTCATTTTCTTCTCTCCACTTCCCCGATTCTTTTTCTGGTACCAGGAAAAACTGACTCTGAGCTGCCCAAAGCTGTGGAAGTCCTTCTTTGTTATGTGAGATTGTTATTAAAGCAGCTGATGTTGAAAGAGTTTAGATGGCTGGAAGCTTTCATTAAAAGGGAAAAAAAAAGGTTCAAAAATAGTTTTGTCATTCAGAGTTGCAGGAAAAACGTTGGAAATAGGAATAGCAGAAAACCCTTAAAACCAGAAGTCAAAATGAAAACTGTGGAGAAAGTCAAAGAAAAAGCTCTGCAGTTCTCCTGACCTTTAGCAACTGAAGAAACTGAATTAAAAACCCCACTTAAAGTGCCTAAAACAGGGAACTTTGGGCTCTGTTTTATCAGATTTTGGAGGCACCAAATCTAAAATCACCAGATTTTAGAGTCACCGGATCAAATCACAGTTTTCAAACAGCTGGAATACAAATACCCATTTTCCTTTGATAACCCAAGCAAAGTACCCACAAAATGAAAGAGCCTCACAGTCAGAGATTTTCATTTGAAATCTAACACATCAACGAAATATTCCTCCATGAAAAAAGCAATTCTGAGTCTATCCGAACGTTTCCGTTCCTTCCAAACACGATGTTTCTTTGTGACTTACGAGCATTTAAACTTTATTTAACACCTTCTCCCTTCTTTATAGGGCAATTTTTGAATAGGAATGCAACGAAATAGGAAAGCAACAAAATAAAAGAGCCCCTGTGTGCTATTGCAGCAGCCCCTAAATCAACATTATCCTAAAGTGCAGCAACTCCCGGTTTTCTGGGCGTCCTAGGAATGCAGCCCTGGTGACGACTTGACACCGAGCTCTAAATCAAATTCAGGGATAAACGTGTTGGAAATGTGGAAAAAAGGTTTTATTAATATCTGACTGTAGCACAGTGACAGGGAAATTCCCTCAGTGATTTGCAGAGCCTGGCAGGAGGAGGGAATTAACCTGCCCAGGGAGGTTTGGGAATGTGGGCAGTGCCTGGGAATCCTGGCTCCCTCCCTACACCCACCCAGGGATTTTTGCCCCATCTCTTTGCTTCCTCCGGTTAAAAGACAAGGCAGAACTTGGCCTGCTCTGCATAAACCAGGGGGTTTGATCCCTCCAGCACTGATATTTCACAGGTTCACAGGTTATTCCAAGTTGGAAGGGACCATGAGGATTATCCAGTCCAACTCCCTACCAACTAGGCCATGTCCCTGAGCTCCTCATCGAGTCTTAAACACCTCCAGGGATGCCGACTCCACCACCTCCCTGGGCAGACCATTCCAATGAGAGATCACTCTCTCTGGGAAAAACCTCTTCCTAACATTCAGTCTAAACCTCCCCTGGCATAGAACTTCCAAGGCACCATCCCTCAAAATCCCCCTTGGAGTGGCACAGAGTTGCTGCACTTCAGTGCTCCCAAAAGGTCTCAAGTGCCTGTGCAGGTGGAACCACAATGTCATGGAATTCCAGACTGGATCATCCAGTGCCACCCCCTGCCATGGGCAGGGACACCTTTCACTATCCCAGGCTGCTCCAAGCCCTGTCCCGCCTGGCCTTGGACACTTCCAGGGATTTGTTTGCCTTTGGGTTGATTTCTGATGACACCGAGAGTGAAATTTTGAGCTGTTTCTAAAGGACAATGAGCTCTTCAAAGCACAGGTAGTGTAGGAACATGTCATTCCCCACAGTCCATGAATTACTGATGCCAAGGATGGGATCACATCTGTGGGCTGCCTTCTGCCCCTGACTGGGAATTAACGGAGGGATAAAACTCCCAGGATTATTCCAAACTGAGAATGTAAAAGAAAGGCAAATGATGCATTCAGAAATATCCATCTAAAAATTGAAATAAGGTTGCAGAGACTTCACAGGGAAGTCATATGGCCCCTGGCCATCTTCAGAGTATGTGTAAGGATTTGACATTTCCCTTGCTCTGACCATTTTCCAATCCAAGAACTAGGGGGGAGGGTGGGGAAATGAGCACTATTAAAATTAGCTTGGATAAAAATCTCTCTGGGAGAGATTTACCATGAGGAAAAGGTCAGTTGGACATTTTGACAGCATGGGACAATAAGGGCCTCTAAATGCCTTCAATCATTCTGGCTTTTTTGTTTTTTTAATATGAACTCCTTTTTATCAATTCCAAGCACTTAATACTACAAAATACGTGTGTCATAATAATTAAAATGTCATATTAATCATACTGTTATTATTGTTTCTTTACTTAATCAGTTCCCTAAGCACCAACATATTTCAGTACAAATATCTCCCAATTGGAACAATTCTGAAATACAAAAGGATACCAAGAAGACACTTTCTAAAGCTCCAGAATTGTTGCACTTGAGTAAACAGAGAATCCTCCAGACCGTGTGGGAGGTGGGCCAGGTTAATTAAGGCACTGCCATGCCTGGCTCTGCTTTCTGCTCTGCCAGAAAGGGCTGGTGTGACCCTGAGCTGCTCCCTGTGGAGCCATTAATTATTGAACTAAAGCCTGAAATGGTCCTTCAGCCCTTCCCCAGCACCTGTGCCCATCCCCTCTGCATTCCCACTGAAGCACGACTCCATGGCTCTCACCACCTCCTAACAATTTCTTTTGCCAGACTCACACTGAAAAGTCCAACCCAAATTTGCCTGGATTATTTACCTGTTTTATCTCCTTGTGCTGGTTTTCCCCACATTCACAGGGCAAAACATATGGAGCAGAGGGACAATGAGTCCCACTCTGTCTTAAGTCCCACCTCCTCAGGAATAACCCAGATTTTCCCAGTCCATTTTCCATGCATTGGACGGCTGTTATGGCAACATGGCAAATAAAAACTGAGCTGCTTTGGTGCAGGGTTTTATTAAAAATGGAGGTGCCTGGAGAGGGAAAGCCTCCTGCAGCTCCTGGGGCATAAAAACACAGGTGGCAGCTCAACCTTCCCTCCTCTGGGCACCCCTTCCTGGTCATGGAATGGGTTGGAAGAGACCTTAAAGCTCATCCAATGCCACCCCTGCCATGGGCAGGGACACGTCCCACTGTCCCAGGCTGCTCCAACTTGGCCTCGGACACTTCCAGGGATGGGGCAGCCACAGCTGCTCTGGGGACCCTGTGCCAGGGCCTCCCCACCCTTTCCTCTGAGCCGCCACATGATCCCAAAAATCCCTGTTTCCGACAAATTGGAGTGAGGGGATATTTTCTGGGGCTCTCCTTGCAGCCAACTCGGTGTGTGTGAGAGTGTGAGCACTCCTAGCAGGATTTAATTCCATTTTTCCGCAGCCCTGCTGCCCCAGAGGTTTTAAAGAGAAACAGCCCAAATCTTTCCCAGCTCCCGGGGCCCCCAGCAGATTTAAAGGCTGTGCAGTTTGAGCGGGTTCAGAATTTATTTGAAAGGCTTCTTCCACCAGTCCAATTTCCCCACAGAGATCAGCAGTTTACATCGTATTGATTAATGCAGTTATTGATTTATTCTGTGATTGTACTGCCCGGGTTTATACAGCCCTGCAAAGTGCTATTTTGCTGCAGTGATTGACTTCTTTCTTTATTGACTAAAATGAGCTGATAAAAATCATCCACTGGCTGAGCTAGAAGTACTTTCTTTTTTTTTCTTTTTTTTTAATTCCTGCTTCCAGCAGAGAAAAGCAGGAGACCAACTGATGCAGGGCAGAGGAAAGAAGTTACAAGGCTTAACCCCTGTGGAATTACCTGGGTTAAATCCACAGCCTTAGCCAGGTAAAACGCTGGCATGGTGGAGGCAGTCAGGCATTTGAATTTCGAAGAGCAGGATTATCTTGCTGTTCCTTCCTCTCCCTTCGATGCATGAACAGGTTTTTCAGAGTTTATTGTGCTGTTCCTAATCCGGATGTCACTGTCCCCTCACCCAGCGAGGCACTGGGAGCTCCAGAAGCTTTTCCTGTTCCAGGGAATGTGCCATCCCCAGTGAGAACCTCCTTTGCATCCTTATAAAGTGGATGGAACAGCCATTCCTCAGGCCTGCTCCCGAGCTTGCCCAAACCTCACGATCCTAAAACATTTGGTGATTCCATCTTATGCCCAACATGTGGGAAGTGCCACCCTGGCCAAGCAAACCCCACCTCCCAAGGATCTGGAAGAGGAACCAGATCCTCCCAGCGCCCATCAGAGTCACATCTTCACATCTGAAGAGTGAAACAGTTTTTACTCTTATTTCATATAATCTGTGCAGTGTACAAGTTGGTATTGCCGTATTTATATATTTGTATATTTGCATTGTTTAGTGAAATATGTAAAGTAAAAGTATTAGAGATCAATAAATAGCTTTGGAGAGAAAAATCTGAAAATCCACCCTGTTCCTGTTCAGGAATAATGTGAGAAAAATTTTCCCAGGCCACTGAGTTTCTCAAAGCTCTGAAAAGTTCTCTTAAGTTCTGACTCATCAAATAGACCATTTATTTTTTATTTAATCATTAAACCATTCTTCTGTTTAATATCCATCTCTTCTCTTGGTGCCCACCCTTGGCACACACAGGGGACCTGAGGGCACCCAGCAAGAATAAAATTACTCTTAATTATTCTTTCAGTACAAAATTAAAAAAATGTGATGCTTTGAAATGTATAGAATTAAAAGTATAAAATTAAAATGTATAAAATTAAAACGTACAATATTTTAGGAGTACGAAATAAAGAAGCGTGAACTTTTTAAAGTATAAAATTTTAAAAAGTATCACATTAAGAAGTATAAAAATTTAAAAAGCATAAAATGAAAAGGTATAAAATTAAAAAAGTATAACATTAAAAAGAAAAGNCAAATCTAAGTCAGTCCCCTCTGGGTAACTCCCCCAAGTTTTTATATATATATATATATATATATACACAATACAAAGATATATTTTTTCTATATGTATATATATATATGAGGGGCAGAAAACAGAGAGCTGTGCAAAGAAAATAACACCACATTTCTTATTTTCCCTCTCTCCCCGAGGAAGAAAAGCACAGGAATGATTGTGCAGCAGCAGAGTGGAGCAGACATTGCTTTCCAGGCCCTGTAATAATTTGTCTAATTCAGCCCTGGCGTTCCATCCATAAGGACAAGCTCCCAATCATTTCTCTGCATTAGGAAATGTGTGTTCCTTCCTCCAGTGGCTCGAAGATTTCTTCCCTAAACCCATCCTGCTATAAACACATCTCTGGCTCTCTCACTTATTGCTGCTCGGGAGGAAATAAAATAACAACACTCTTAAAACCTTGTTGAGAAAACATCTTCATAAAGCCGCTAAAAGGCACACGCAAAATCAAATCACGGCCGTTGCTTCCCATCATTCCAGCCCCACAAATTGATTTTTTTTTTTTTTGAGAATTAAACACGTCAACCACAGTGGAGCTGCTCTGTGGCAATTCCCAACTGGAAGGGAAATGAGCCTGCCAGGGTTTATTGATTCACAGGCACTCTGGGCCGGGCTGGTACCTTGGTGTTTAATAAAATTACAGAGCTCAGCCCAAATGGATTTAATCAGTCCATTATCTGGGGGTTATTGAGGTTTTTAGTATCATTCCAGGTGAGCTGGAGGTTTTATCCATGGCCTTCTCCAGCCAAAGAGGTCCTGGCAGAAACACATGGGATGGGAAACACATTAACCCACTTTATCAGAGGAACTCAATTTTTATGGCATTTATTTTGAGGTCTCTGGACACTAAAACACCCAGAAGTTTTGAGATTTTTCCATGCAAAGTCTCCATTAAATCTATTTGCGGGTAACTAAAGAACTACAGGCTCTCAGGCAGAGATTTGGGTGCCTTCATATCCAAATGTGGGTGGTCATAAAGAAGTGGGATTTTAGTCCTTTCCAGTTCTTCTTTTCTGTTGTTTTGTTTCTGGCTGAGAATAAAACCTAAAGATTTCTACTTTTTTTAGCAAAGAGTGTTTTCCTGTTTAAACATTTCCTATATCAGAGAATGCCAGAATGGGATTTGTATAATGTTTTTTATTTAGCTAATGCAAGACAATTTTAAAATGAAACATCAACTTAAAACGAGAAAAATGGGAATTTGTCTTTAGTCAGATACTAAAATGGGAGGTTTTTCCCAACAGTAGCACTTTTTCTTCTGCTTTTCTCTTGTGCTACAGCTCCATTTTTGCAAGGAACAGGCACTGCCAAATCCTCCTGAGAAGATTTCCCTGGATCTGTGTTTACAGGGTTGTTCAAGCCAAAAGAGGCACCAATTCTGTGGCTGTTCTTGGTCCCTCGGGAATTCTGAGCCCTGGTTTCATCCTCCAGGGATCTGGAAGGAGCCAAAATCCACTCCCCTCCCAACACCATTTGTTCTGTGAGCCACGTTTTGGCTGAAGATCCCAAGTTGTTGTTTCTACATCCCAACTGTTGAGTGGAAATAATTCGAAATTAAGAACAAAATTACCAAAAACACAGTTAGAAAAATAGCCAGAAATATCTCCTACGTATTTTTTTTTAATTCTTCAAAGATTAATGGGTGAGAAGAAGTGATTAATTCAAGCTTTACTTTGCAGATGATCTCTCAGGCCTACCAGCCTGTGCACAGTCAATATTTTGCAAATGTTTTGATTAATAAATCTTTATATAGCCCCTATATCAACCTTGTAGATTTAAATTGATGCTTGCACTGTGCATACTGATTTTCCCTGCATGGTTTCCTGACTCAGGCTCGTTAGTCCAAAGGAAAGAAAACAAAATAAATGCTGCTGAGCACAAAATATTTCATGTCCACCACAAAAACTCCCTGAGGGATCAAAGCTTTTGGAAGCAGAAGATGGTGCCACCACCACCTCAGGTTGATTCCCTCCACTTCATCCCAGTGTCCCCAGCACCGTTACTGGACCATGGCAAAAAAACCTGGAGGATGGAGCCAGGGAGGGTCAGGCTTTGCCCCCAGGGAACAAAGGATGAGTGGAAAGAGCCTCAAGTTGTGCCAGAGGAGGCTCAGGTTGAACATCAGCAGGAATTTCTCCATGGAATGGGTGGTCAGGCCTTGGAACTGGCCAGGCAGGTTTGGAGTCCCCATCCCTGGAGGTGTCCAGGGAAGGGCTGGACATGGCACTGGGGGACAAGGTGGGGATGGGGCACAGCTTGGACTTGATGATCCTGGAGGGCTTTTCCAGCCTCAATGATCCTGTGACTCCGTGATTGTTTAATTCTCATGTTAACACTGCTCGTCTTTAACACTGCAGAATCAGTTTGGTCTCACTTTGCTGTTTGCTTTGACTTTTGTTTCATGCCACAAGCCCGGGCTGATCCAGAGCCCTTTTGGAAGAGTTTTCACATGAGCTTGGAGCATGAAGGGCTTGGTGGAAGCAGGATGGACTGAGCTCATCCAGAGGGCTGGGCTCCTCCTCCCACCTCCTCCAGCGCCTCTGCAAATGTCCAACACCCTCCTCACGCTTGGACACTCCTGTTCAGGCCTCCTATAGATAAACACCAGCATTGCAGGAAAACTCCTTCCCTAAAAAACCCTGAGTGAGCCAAGGGACAGTGGAAGTCCTGTGAGATGCTCCTGTTAGGGAGAGAAACCAAGCAATAAATCTCTTTGGCAATAGCCTGTCACTCCCAGGGAATATAACAGACAAAATAGATAAAATCAAGAGGGTTCTGGCTGGTTTCTGATGCACAGCAGGATCAGACACTGGAAACCACTTTTTCTCCCAGCTCCACTTGTACCTCCCATGGCCTTTAATTCTCCTCACTTTCTTTCCTGATCTCATTTTCAGTCCCTTCTCCTTGCCCTGCTTCTTGCCTCTTGTCCTGGCACTTCTGCAAATATTCCTGGAGATCCATATAAACCTCTGTCTAAGATCCAAGGAACATCGTTTCTGGATCCCTATTCTTTCCGCTTTTCATGAGTAAAAGATCTCAGCAACCCTCCCATCCAGCCAGCCTGAAGTTGGGAGTCACATCCAGTGACTTTTCTGAGGTTTTTATCTTATCCTGCCTCTGGATAATGGAAATACAACAGGCACAGTAATTCTGCACTGAACACATCCCCCAAAAATTGAAGCACACTCAAGCTGCACCGATACTGCAAAAGGTGCCATATTTTATAAAAAAAGTCACCATAAAAACACTCAAGTGCCAGATAGGAAGCTCAGTATCATTTTTTAATAGTAATGGAGTATATTAATGAGAAAAATTTGGAGCCCAGCATTATAACTCTTCCAGCAGATATTATCATTACGTGCATTTCCCATTATCACTAATTTTGTATTCAGCGTAGCAGGACCATTAATTCAGATCTAGTCTGCAGCTGAATAAGCCAGATTGCTTAAGAAAATAAACGTCTCTATTTCTTTTTATAGTGCTGAAATTAATTTACAGTTCCAGTTTGTGATAACTAAAATTGAGAATTAAAACTATATTTGGTACCTGAGAGTTCTCAGAGATTAGCATTCACGAGGCTGTAAAAATATTAACTACTTTAAATAATGCTTGCAATATTTCTAGAGTTATGAAGCATCTTCTCTTAGCTCATTTTAATTTATTTAGCATCTATCTCTTTAAGCATATTCACACCCCAGGAAGATTAGACAGAGATCATTGCATTAAGAGAAATGCTATTTACAACGATGCCATGTAGTATATAATATGTATTTCCAGAGGCTTTGAAAAGCATGAAAATAAAAATTTTAATGATGTCTTTAAGGGCTCTCAGGTTGCCTTTGTGCTGCAAGAAAAGTTGGAGTTGAGTAGAATTTCTGAAGCAGAGTGGCATCGAGTCAAGAGGGGAGTAAATAAAACCTTCACAGGAAAAAGGGAACTCAATAAAGCACACAGAGAGCCAGCATTATTTCTGGATTAGTCTCTGAGAGTCATAAGTGTAGAAGAGAGAGGGGAATCAGGGAAGTGGAGGATCCAAGTTAACCAGGTGATACCGGAGGATCACGGAGTCATTAAATGATCTGGGTTGGGAGGGACTGTAAAGACCATCCAGTTCCAACTTTTTTCCATGGGCAGGGACACCTTTCCCCATCCCAGGCTGCTCCAGCCTGGCCTTGGACACTCCCAGGGATCCAGGGGCAGCCACAGCTTCTCTGGGCACCCTGCGCCAGGGCCTCCCCACCCTCTCAGCCAGGAATTCCTTCCCCAAATCCCATCTAACCATGTTCTCTGGCAGTGGGAAGTCGTTCCCTCTTGTCCTATCACTCCAGGTCCTCCTTAACAGTCTCTCTGCATCTGTTCTGTCACTCCCTTCAGGTCCTGGAAGGCCACAGTGACGTGACCCTGAGGCTGGACAATCCCAAGTCCCTCAGCCTTTCCTCCCAGCTGCTCCATCCCCATTTTCTCCTTGTTTTTCCAGTCTCCTCCCCAAATCCCTCCCCTCTGGCTGTGCAGCTGCTCCTCACCTTTCCCTCACCTCATCCAGGGAACACCAGCACCACCACTGACACATCCCTGGGCAAAGACAACCAAAAATCCCAATTTCGACCCAAAGCCACCAATAATTTTGGCTTTTGGACGTGTGGGGCTTCCTGACCCTTCAGTCTGTAGCCAAGGCCTCGGTCTTGTTTGTCAGGAATACTCTTTGGAATGAAGGAAGGCTGAGTTCCTGAAACAACTGGGTGATACAAGTGGCTAAAAACTAAAGGAAACCATCAGATTCCATAATAAAATTGGATGAGTTGGACATGGGGCCATTGTAGGATTGGGTTCGCAGTCAACAACAGCTGCTCTAAGATGTCCCTTGGAGAGGGAAGAAAATAGGATTTAAATTTCAATCCACAGATAAAACATGGAGCAGAGCAGTAGACTCGGGGTTAGAAGGTGAAATAGTTCCTGGGAAGTTTTAGAAAATTCTGGTTAAATTAAATATCTTATTAATAGTATCTGATCTAAGTTGTTCCTAAAGTCTTGGAGTGGCATAAGGGGAGTAGTTGGAAGGATATTTTGTTGAGGGAGCTGCTACAAAAAAGCTCCCAAGAACCCTTAGGACTATGTATGATGGCAAATTATTTTGCAAATCTGCAATAATAATATTTTTTTTTAATTCTTTGCTTGGCCATCCTTCCATACAAACATCATTTCCTTTGGGTGCCATTGGAGAAGAGAGGACGTCCCCAGAAGACATTTCCTTTCCTTATATTAATATTAATTTTTATTATTTCAAATTGGAGGGGTTTCTATTAAAGATTTTAGTGCTCAAGCTGAGATTTTAACAGCTGAGCTCACACTCTGAAACACAAAAATGGCACTGCCTCAAGTTTTCATTAAAAAAAAAAGAAAGAAAGAAAAGAAAATATACTGTTCTTAATTCTAAAGGCTTGAACCCAAATGCCTGAGTGTCATTTTATGAAAATTGCCCCTCCATCACGAGTGAGTCTCCAGTGTTCCACGGCAGTGCCTTTGCAATAATGGTTTAAAATGGAAACATTTATTTTTTCCCTGGTTTTTAGTAGCTCTGGAAGAAGCAGGGGGCTAATTACCAATGCTGAGCTGCAAGGGTCAGATGGAGAGGAAAAAATGAAACTAAATGTTTCAGAAAATAGGTGAAGGATCCTGCTGTGGCAAATTTGGATGATGTAGCCCAGTGATGGGTTTGGTTTTTTTTACCCTGTAGTCTCTAAGTTAGAGCAGAGTTGGTGCTTTTGGAGTGTTGAGTGAACTGGCAGGTGCATGGAAAAAACAAAACCAGATCTGGGCAGAACAAGTAATTAAAACATTGAAGGGTTATTTTTTTCATTAAAAATAAGGCATATTTAAATTTAAATATACATCAAATCAACAGCAGAGAATACAGATGTATATTAACAAAAGAAATCAGCTTTTCAGCACCAGTGACACACCTTCAATGCCTGTTGCTTTTATTGCAGGAAGAGGAGATTCCAAAATAGGTCATTGAAAGAAGAAAAGAGTTTAAAATTATTTTCTTTATCACTTATGCTTCCATGTCGTGCTAAGATCCTGGCAGGGGGAACTCTGTGGGACTTTTAAGGGTCACATCATTGTCTGTACAAAGAGCAAAATGCAAAAAAACCCCCGTATTTCCCGAATTTTGGGGTGAGTCAGAGCAAACCCTTAGCCCTGAAAAGCAGAGGGACGAAGTTGATTCCAGGGGACGTGGGGCTGTTGGTGGTGGTTTTTGAGCCCAGGGTTGTCCTGGTCTGACTCCCTGAGACTTCTGCCTCCTCCAGATCTCAGAGAATTCCTGAATTCCCTGATCAGAGGGATTCTGCCAGAGCCTGGAGCGGAGGTACAAGAGCAGCGGAGGTACAAGAGCAGCACATCCCATGCCTTGCAGGACATCCCAAAGCCTGGGGACCCCCAATGTTACAGAGCCTGGAGCAGGGCAAGAGCAGATGGCATCTGGCTCCAACCCTCATCTGGGAGCCCTTCAGCTGCCAAGGGACACTGACAACACGCTGCCAGAAATTTATGGACACTAATTCAGATTTCTCATCCAGCAGAAAACTTGGGAACCCTTCCAGACCCAACATTAAACAGCTAAACCCACCAGGATCACCCTCCTTCCTCCTCACCTGGGATCTGGGCTCTGCCAAGGGTGTCCCAAGATCCATTTAATCACAAAAGCCCTGGGCAACTGCTGAGCATGAATGAGATTAAACACCCACCCACATTAACCAGCTCAAGGCAAGGGGAAAAGTGGAGGAAATCAGCCCTCAGGCCACACTGGAATATGGATTATTTTTGATTTCTCCTTTCTGGAAAACCCTGAGTAAAAGATCCCCTTCATTTTGATCAGTTCAGATGGAGCATCTCGCTGCAGCCAGAGAAAAGCACTAAGAAGTTCTCTCAGAAGAGATAAAGAAGTTGAGAAAATCATTTTATTGCCTGACAGAAGGGGAGGCTGCCTTAATTTTGTTGTCACTGGGAGTCTAAATGTATAAGGACAGCTGCTGTGCTCAAGCAACAATGCAATCAGTTAATGCTTTCAGCAGGGAGACATTAGCAGCCTCTCCCTCCTGCCAGGCAGGGAGAAACAAAGTTTACCCCCAAAACAAGGGAAAAAAGGAAACTTTAAGCCATTTTTTCCCACTATTTTTTTCCTGTGCTGCTTGGGGATGAAAAGAGGACAAGGCCCAGAACAGGAGAGGGAAGGAATTCCAGGAGGATCCCATGATTCCATTTGGTGGGTGATGTTCTGAGGTGGACCTTGGCCAGCACATATTTTCTGAGGCATTTGTAGAAAAGACACATAATTACAGTTATTAAACAGAATGCAATAAGGAACTGAGAGATTTTTACCAAAGCTAATTTTGCCATTGACCATAAACAATCAAACAGCAAAACGTTGACTTCTTATTATTTAGAATATTAAGTAATTTACAATATAAATATAGATAAAGTCATTTATAATATAAAATGAAGGCAGGAAGAATTTGCCCTCCATAGTGATGAAACAAAACATGAACAAAATGAAGACATTCCCTGTTTTTATATCCCCAACTTGAAACGAAGGTAAAGAACAAACAAGAAGCTAAAACCACACGTAAAGCCAACGATGTGTTTCTGCCTCGGAGCTGGAACAACGAGGCTCCTTCTGCAGGAACAACCTGCACATGGGGCGCCTTTAAAAAGTTGGGAGGTGATAAAAAGGACCCAGCAGAGTTTTATCTTGGCACAATGATGAGTTTGCAGGGAGTTCAGGAAGAAATAAAACAACAAGGAAGGAAGGGAAGAATGGAGGGAGGAAGGGAGGGAGGGAGAAAGGGAGGAAGGGAGGGCTAAGGTGAGAAGAGAAGAGAAGAGAAGAGAAGAGAAGAGAAGAGAAGAGAAGAGAAGAGAAGAGAAGAGAAGAGAAGAGAAGAGAAGAGAAGAGAAGAGAAGAGAAGAGAAGAGAAGAGAAGAGAAGAGAAGAGAAGAGAAGAGAAGAGAAGAGGTTTCTTGTCCTCTGCTCAGATAAGGAACTCAAAGACCTGAGGTCAGTTCTAACCCCAGAGCTCAGCAAAAATAACCTATAGAACGTTTTATCAGCAAATCAACCAGGTAAAATTTGGATCTTTTAGTCAGTGAGTCTAAAATATTGTAAGAACATTAAAAAAAAAGGATATAGTATTTCAATATAAAGGGCCAGCAATGACATGAAACAAGGCAATGTTGATTGTGTAACTTTAATTCTCTCAGGCCATCACAGGCTGAAATGAAAGAATTTCCCTTAAATTGCTGTAAACTCCAATCTTGATCTTACTCATAATTATTACATGTTGAAAGTTTAAATATTTCATATAGAAGAAATTAAAAGATTGCCAGAGAAACTGAATATTCTCCACAGACTCCAGAAAGCACAAAGACCAAACCCAACCTGAAAGGAAAAGAACACCAAACCCATATTGTTGATTAAAGCCCTTATTTATAATACTTGTCTTAATTTCAAATATTTCTTGAAAAAGGATTAAAGTAAGATGAATGAATCTTTAGAAATGACAGATTAATTCTTTCTTTGGGAGCAGTGATTAGATGAAGGTGTATTGAGAACAGCAGAGAGGATGCCAGGCAGGCTGGACACAAAGCCCAGCTCAGGTTAGACTTTAGTCTGCCAAGGTGGATTAACAAAGCCAAGCTTAGACATTTTCACAAGGGTTTTAGTCAGTCTGGGGAAAAACATCCACAAAGAACCCCCTGATGTTTGTGCAGCTCAGAGAAATCACCAGGGAAGGAAGATGGAAAACAGATCTCAAATCATTTGGAAAGATTAAACACGGGTATAAAATAATCCAATTAGTTGTGTTCTTTGTTATTTTGGCTCCACGGAAAGGGCTCCCCCTGCCCCTCAAGGCTCTGGGATGTGGCCATGAACACACCAGCACAGGGCACTGCTCAGATCAAATGGAGCCAAAAATAATGAGACTCATCTTTAAAACCTCTTGTTAATTAAAAGGGAAAAAATCTGAGCCAGTAAAAAAAAAATGCTGTTGTTTCAATGACAACCAGATGAGGTTTCTGATAATTTTGATCAAACATGACATGCAAGAGGGCGAGATGGGAAGTGGGGGAGGGAAAAAATACAATAAGAATGAGGACACTGAGCAAAAACATCCCCTGTGGACCTTGTTCTGTTGAGATTTCAGTCAAGCAACCAGAAAACTGAGCTTTGGAAGCTTAAAATTCTTAAATTGCTGTTCTGATCATCGTAATAAATTATCCAGGGTTGTCAAAGGTGCTTCATACCCTCGTTGCCGCTCACCAGCTTCAATGCAGAGGGGGTCTGGCTTGATCCAGGCTGTGAGACAGGAGATCTGGAGCAGCCTGGGTCTGATGTGCAGGCTGGAGTAGATTGGCTTAGAGAGGTCTAAAATGACCTGTCAGAGACTTTCATTCAAGAGTTCTGGGAGATTCCTCAAGTCACTGAGCCCAAAGTACATTGGGGAAAAAAAGAAAAAAAAAGTCGAGGTAGATAAAGACACAAATAAATGAAATTGAGGGACCATCTTAGAATAGACAATAGAAAAAGATATTTCAATAGAATAACACAAGGTATTTCAATAAAAAAACACAAGATGTTTCAATGCAAATCAAGAAAATATGTCAAAAGCAGAAAGAAAATTAACTCTGACCCGGCAGAAAATACAGTCACTTAGTGTGACCAGCAGATATTAGATCTGAAGGAAAATAATCTCTCAAATCCTCCTCTCCCATGAACGAAGCTGACACACCATTTGGGCTGATAATGTGCCTTCCCATGATGCAGCTGTATCCTAAATTAGGTAATACAGTCACTTCATCCTCTTGGAAATTGTTGTGTCATGTTGCCATGAGCAGTTCAGGAGGTGCCCCAATGAGGGAACTGTAAACTTGCCAATGGTAAATGAAAAGCAATCAATTTGTTTTAATTAACTGAACTTTTCCCTTATTTGGGGGCGTTCAATACAATATAATAATTTAAGATGATGCTCTAAGCAGAAATCATCTGGAAAACCTCTTGCAGGCTGTTTATACAATCTCTTGCTGCTGTTGCAGGTTCTGATTTTCAGTGGGTGAAGAAAACAAACATTTTCCAGTAGAGGTGTTTTTCTTTTTGCGGTGTTTGTTTCTAAATGGAGCCCTGAAGAGAAGCAGCAGATTCCCAGCCAGTCTCAGTTCCAAAGGTCAAGTGATTCCTGGGGAAAGGAATTGCAGGATGCTCTTTCCAACTCCTGCTAGTCCAGAAATGGTATTTATACACTAAAAAAGCAGGTTAGGAGTAGAAATTATCCTCCAATTCCAGAAAACTTCCTAGATGTTATTAAGCATTCCCAACATCTTCAAAAAGAGGCAAATAATGTTGGAACAGTGCTTTGAACCCAAAGGGAAATGTACAGTTAAAACTGGTAGAAAATTAACAAAACAAACCCATTCTGATTACTTTTCATAAATATTTCAGTCTTACTGAAGTTTTCCCAAGAGACTTTAGTCTTGAATAACATCTCTACTAGAGACCTGATAAGTAGAAGAGGTTTAACCATTATATTCTGCTTTTAACCTCTGCTTACAACTCTATTTGTGTTGCCAGCATCCAGGTGATGGAACAACCAACCCTTCATCCCTTCGGAGCCCGTTTGCCTTTTTAGCAAATTCCATCTCAGTTCTCGTGTCTCCACGAAACAACTGGAATTTTTTTCTTCTTTCATATGAGAGCTCAGGAATATACAAATGAGAAGATCTGCCAACTTCAGTTTCTCTCCTCGGAGGTTCTTTGAAATCATTTCCCTTGAACTTCCGTCTTTCAAAGAGCGGATGCCTTTAAACAACCCTCAGAACTCCACGGAGGCATCTGGAAAATGTTTTCTCCCAGGAAATCAAAGGCAGGAGACCTTTGTTTCTTGAGTCCTATGATAAATAAAGAACTCTGACTTAAAAAAAAATAAAAAAAAAATAAAAAACCACAGGAATCATGTTAAACTCTTGTCACGCCGTAGAAAGTCGCGCTTGACTTACAGTTGGGAAGGAATTTCAAGGAATACTCCAAAGCCTGTTTATTTTCCCAGACTTGCCAGAAAACAAGGCTCTGATGGGAGGGTTTTTACAGGAAAGCAGCGTTTAACAGGGGTGGTTTGGGGGTTGAAGGCAACAAACACCTGAGACGTTGATCCTGTTGGCACTCACAATCAGGATAACTGTTGGGAAATGGATTGTCCATGGATGAGTTAAAGTATCACTGTTAAAGCAGAACCAAGATCTTGATCTTGGATTGAAAATATTTGGGGAATTCACACCCTCAGAATTCACTGGCATTGCTCAAGAGCTGCCCTCAAATCAGGGGGGCATTAATAATGTTGTCATTCAAACCTTTGTTTAAATAAGGGGTTTGGCTGCATCTCATCGCATTTGAGAAAAATGGCAGAGAGAGAAAAAAAAATTAGGATTCCTAAACCAGCATCAAACAAGGGACACTAAGGACTGTGCTTTCCTTCATGGATAAATTCAAATTATTTGTAGGTTTATGTTGATTTGTTTATTCCCCACCTTCCATAAGAATCCTTGTCCTGCATGAAGAACTAAATGAATACTGCTCAAAGTTTAGCCTTATTGATTTGCATTTTCTATGAGGGAGTCAATTAAATTTATGCTAATTGGATACATATATTCTTCCCTGAACCATTAAAGGGGAGGTGGGGCTACACAGTGCAATAGTTTAAATAATTATGGCTGTCACTCATGGTTATTCAAACTGTTGTACATTAAGAGAGCAAGAAATTACCCTCCAAGTCTAGAAATCATTATTATGCTGATCAAAGTTCTCAATTTGTTGGATATAAGATACAAGTTCCCTGGGAGTAGCTTGGAATATCAGAAGCTGAAATTGGAATCTTTTTAGCTTTAAATGGTTCTGACAGTTTTGCTTTGTTTTCATACTTTCCATAAAAGGTGCAGCGTGGAACTAGAAATAACAGAATGCTGTTTTCATTCATTTCATCCTCCTATAAACAAGATCCCAAAGAATCCTCTATTAATACCCAGGAAAACTTTGTGAATTAATGGCATTTTCTGTTGGAGCGTCAAGACTTGTGTGTAAATCTGAGACAAGTCCTTGGAGAAATAGATGCCCTGGAAGTGGTTTATGAGGGAAACCTGGTGGGTTCTCAGCAAGAGAAATTTGGATGTACCCAAGGAAAATGTTCCCAGGATGAAGGTCTTGAGTGTTTCCAGCTTTGTATCCTCCATGGGAGTCATTCCAACCAGAGGAACAATGGAGAGAAGGAATATAACCACATCTATATTATATATATATATGTATATATATATATATATATATATGTAAAATCAAGTGACTTACAACTGATGTATTCTACAGCATATCACTGGACTGGAGAGTATCCTGTTCATACGTATTTTCAGTCAAATTTGGTTAAAAAAAAATCAATATTTTGTGATGTGAATAAAATAGTGTCTCTGATACAGGTGGCATTATCTCTCTAAACATGTGGCTCTTTGAATGGTGTGACAGACCCTTTGAAATGCAAAGGTAAGACCAGGTTATTAAAGCTCTTTTTTGCTTTTTTTTCCCGCCTCACAGTATTTTGAGTCTGTGCTTGTCTTTGATTTCCAGCACTGAAGTAACAATAGGGGCATCACAATAGAGGTCATGGCAAAGAACAGACAAAAATCAGGTTTTCAGCTGTACACAGGCTGGTTCCTAATTCATCCATCCCAAATAGTGACCTCTGGAGAGCGACAGGCAGAGATATCTGCATCCCAACCCCTCCATCCCATTCCCTGCAGGACAAAAGGTCTTTGTGATGACAATTGCTTGCATGAATAATACTCTTCCTGCTCAGCTCTCAGACTAAACTTTGTGCTAAAGGAGAGATTTCTGGAGCACTTTGCACCGTTGTGGTAATGTTTGAATTTTAAAATAACAGCAGGCGACGGGGAATGGAAATGGGGCTGACGCCAGCACAGAATTCCCAGGTCGGAAGCACTTCCAGTCAAAGTCTCTCCTCAGACTTCTCTAATGATGGGCTGAGGAGCCAAAAGCAGTTTCAAGCCAAACTTTTCCTCTGAATCCCTTGGGATTTGTGGGCTAATGGAAAAGGAGGCAATCCCCTGACATGGGCATGAGGAGATCCACTTCCAATGGATGGGAAAAGCTGAACACTGGCCTGCAAACCCCACCCAGCATCGCCCTGGGTGCCGCTAAAAAATACATTTTGGAGCTTTGGAGGAGAATGAGGAAGCAACAAGGTGTGAATTTACAGATTTAGTTAGGATTTGAGCGAGCCCCTGAACTGCACAGAGCACACATTTTGCATGTCAGCTCTCCAAATTGCATCTAAATCTTTGTTCTCTGACATTTAGCGGCGCTCTGCTAAAGCAAAGGTTGTTGCTTTTTTTTTTTCCCGGTGCCTTCCTGACCTGTCTTTAAAGTCAGCACTGCCATCAGTCTCGACTGACAGACAGAAAATAGTGACATATCGACATTTACAAGAGGTGACAGGACATGAAAAGATGGAAACTTGGCCCTGGATTTTCCATGTGAAAAGAAGTGTCAACAAAACAGACCAAAGTCCCCACACTTCATGCAGTTAATGAATCTCCATTGTCCCCGTATTCAATGCTCCGTGGAATACATCTCCTGAGGGAAAAAAAATAAAAGATGAACTTTCAAACAGAATTAAAACTTTCAGCCCAAAATTTTGAACGTGAAAACTCATTTCTGAAAATTTTGAGGGAATTAAATCAGTTGGTTTGAGCTGTTTGCTGGTCTGGAAGGGGAGAGTTGAGATGAACAAAATAAAATAAAATTGTACTTGAAGAGTCAACAGAATGTTTCTTTTTAGGGGTTCATAACGTTTATGAATTATCCTATTCCCACCTGCTTTGGAGCACAAGGAGAACTGAGACTGGATGGAGCCTCAGGAAGTCCCAAACTCAAATTTGGGCTCCAAAGGTGGAGCTGAGACAAGTCTGCCTCACACTTCCACGCATGACATTCTCTTCTCACAAAAAAAACGGACTTTTTTTCCTTTATTCCACATTTTCCATGTGCTGGAGTCTCCTCATGTTCCCCAGTAGTCACTGGGCACAGTGGGTGAAACAGATGACCAGAGAAAAAAGCTGCTGAGACAAAACTGAACACTGGGGTGGCCCCACACCCAGCACTGGGAGTGAAAAACTGGAGGAGACCATTCCAAGGATAAACCAGCCACCCTTTCCTGTTGCCCAGCACTTCTAAAATGACAAATGAAACAGCAGGTTGGGACTGGTTGCGACTTTTGTTTTATCCACTATGGCCAAACTTGCAGAAATATCCCGAATTTGTAGTGCAGAACCGAGGAATTTCTAGAAATGTCTCTTTCCCCTCTCTCAGCTGCTTTCTAGTCCCTCGGAGCCACTCAGTGCTGTCATAGCCTGAGCAAATCCATCGCAAGAGCACTAATTGACTTGGGCTGATTAACAGCTGACAAGTGCTCAGTGGTGCACTGAGCAGAGCCCTCACTGGCTCCAAAATTGCAAATGCTACAATCTACCAGAGCTGTCATTAAGGAGACTTTTTTTTTTCCCTCTGGCAGTCCCAACGCAGAGGTCAAAAAGGGAAACAGCACAGTAGTGTGAGGAAAAGCTCACTTTTACTGCACAGTTGAGATCTGGCCTCAGGGAACTGGGTTCCCGTGGAGCTCGTAGAGAAATTGTCATCACAACACACATTATTTCCATAGTTGATACCAGCCATACCATATGCATGTGATTTCCTTTCGGGAGTTATCAAGCATGGAATTATTTATTATTTTATAGAACTGGTATAATGGAATAATGGGTGTCTCAATGCCCTGAAGCTGGAGGGTCATTTAAATGCAACTGTCAGAGGAAAAGAAAAGTTACACGCTGCTTCTAAAACTGCAGGACTTGTTAGATTAACATTTCAGCCTTCCAAAGTAAGGAGATTTGAGAAATGAATCCAATATAGAAAATTGGATGTTGAGAACAGCATAGCTGAGTATTTATGAAATGTCATTTCCCCCGAGAAACACAGACAATTGCAGCTGAGTATTTATTTTCTTATCCCATTTCATAGCGGGGGGCTTGACACCAAGTGGAGCAGAGCTGCTGCAGTTCAGGGGTTTGAGGGTAACCAAAGCAAAGTTCTGGGGCATTTCTGTGCTGAACCAGCACTGCAGCGAGAGGATCAGAGAGAATTTGTACTAATGGGAGGTTGGGCAGTGGGTGAAGAAATCTTGTTGGGACAGGAGGCAGGACAGGCACAGATTTCATAAAGAACGTTGGCAAAATTATCCTGGTTGTCCTCTACGTATATGGAATAGAAAGTGGGGGAAACCACAGGGTCACATCTATAATAGGTGGTTATTATTATTGTTATTATAATGATCATCATCATCATCACCATTGTCATCATCATTACTATTGTTATTCCTGAGGAGTGAACCTGTTTTTTTCAATCCTGCCAAGACATATATCCCCAACACATCCTTTTCCCCTTCCTACCTCATCTTCTATGATTAGAAAGAGAACAGAAATTTCATTTCCCCAACAGCCAGAACTTCATACGCTGGAAAATACGACCCATTTTTCAGGCCCTCTTTGTGAATACCCTAAAGCCTTTGAAAACATCAAATGCGGGTACGTATCTCCCAGTCCCTGGATTTCTGTTGCCCCAGGCTGTGGCTCTGGCACGTCATCAAACCACAGAATCCCGGGATACTGTGCATAGGAGCCTCCGTGTCTCCAAGGAAGTCCCTGGGAGCCTGAAAGCTCAATGCCGGCAGCCTGGAGGCTCCTGCTAATTGAGGGAGCAGAATTGCAAATGTAGGGAGGGTCAAGGGAAGGGGAGTTTGCTTGGAAGTCTCCTTGGATTCCTCCTTCCCTTTCAGAGCACTCAGGCTCTGAAAATTGCTTTAAATTGCATCATATGTGCTCTTAAATATAAATTCCCATCAAGAAGTGATTGGATGATGCTGTGGGAATGTGTTTTAAGGGATGGCATCACCTCTGTTCCCTGCTTGAACCACCCCAGGAGTCAACCTGGCCTCAGTTCTGGTCAGCTGCTCTTAAGGTTGAGCTTTCCAGGGTCATGGATAGGCACAGGCTGCCTCACACTAGGCAGGAGTGTTTAAATCTCTCCAGCTGATACCCCTTGAAAATAAAATTACAGTCTTGTTAATGTGAAGAAGCTATGAGGAAACTTCGTGCTGGTGTTTCTAGACAAAAGTAAGAGCAGAACATAATTATAGACTAAGCCTGACTAAGGGCATTGTATGATGAGGGAAAGACATTTATAAAGCCCATCTCAGTGCTACTCCAACAGTAAGAAAAATAATATGATGATTAAAAAAAAATTTAAAGGCCAGAAAATGTTTCAAAAAGCTAGAAGAAAAATCAAGTGAAAAATCAATAGACTAACGTGTCCTCTGTTCCACTTTCTCTGGGCTCACAACCAACACAAACAAGGTTTTCTCACTTTAACATCTGGAGCAGGACAACAGCAAACAAGGCAGGAGCTCCAAAACTCCTCAGGACACACCTTGAATCCCAGCACCGTTAAAAAACAATCATTTTATCTCCCTGGCAACGCTCTTGCCAAACACACTGAGCCATTAATTGCATAATTGCTCAAGCACCACAACCTGCTTTATTGCCTTGGAGATATCAAAGGAAGAGCAAGAAACCCTGCTAAGAGCATCATATAGCATTGGATTAATTAAACTGAAAAGCAAGGAGAAAAATACAGCTGAAACCACAGAGAAAACTGTTGGGGTAGGGCATTTGTTGTGATTATTCCCATTCCCCTTTTAGCCATTGATGTGCCTGGGTTGATATTTCAGGTGCAGGTACCTGTCAAAGAAATTCCTGACCTTGTCTAACAAGGTTTTCACCCCTTCCCTGATAACACAGAGCTGTTTCCTAGGGCCAAATGGTGAATACAGGCGAAGTGATTAATCAGCAATTAGGGCAGGATTGTACATTCTGGTGGTGTAACAAACACAGGAGAAAATGGAAAACAAAAAACCCCAAACTAGCTGAGGTATAAGGGAGGTAATTAGAATATTATCCATCGTATTCATATCTTTGCATCCCATTAATGAATTCAAATTAATTTATCCAAGTTTGGAAGAGCTCTGCTGGCTGCAGGAACTGTTTGCTTTGTGATGATGTCAATAGATGTAGAAATGAGTTTAGTTCTTGTTCTTGGTGGAGGGGTCATTTTTGAGCCTGGGCTAATCTCTGCAGACAGGACCCCATGGGCAGCTGCCAGCAGGAGAAACCCAAGGAATTACCCCAAACTGCCTAATTTATAATTTATTTATAATTATAATTTATAATTATCTTTTGGGATAAACCAGCGAGGGGTGATAAACCTCTTGAAAATGTCCAAAAATCTGTGAGGCCCAACTTTTTGGGGTGGAGTACCTACAGGATCTGGACTTGTGGTGTTGGGATTGATGCATTGTTCCACTTCTGCACCTTCAGCTTCTACCCCCTCTTGGCTCTTTTGTCTATTGAAGTTTTTTCCAGCACAGGATTTATTTCCATCTCTCTGTACAGCACCTCCTGTAACAGAGCCACAATCACAGCCCCACCGTGGCAGCAGCACCAGGAATTTCAAGACCATCTGTCCAAGTGTAACTCATTCCCTGCCCACTCAGCTCCTCAGTCTGTCAAAATCACCCCGGATGGAAAAGGAAACCAAAACCCTCTGCTATTAAAAGTGCTCAGATCAACTGGATCTCCTTGACAGAATCGGGTTGAGGAATGACTAAAAGTGTGGGTGGAAGATCTGGAGGGGCAGAAACTCCTGCCAAGGCAGCAGGGATGGACACTGAGGGTGGTGGGAGGCAGGGGAGGTTCTTCACTGCTAAACTGGGGTTGCCACACCATCCCAGTTCCAGACTGGAGAGGCTCCCAGCACCCCTGGCAGCTGGGAAGTGAATATCACCTTGGCTAAGAACTGAGGGGGTGAAAACTCTTTTCTTTGCCCAGCTCTTCAATCTTCACGTGGTTCCACAGCTGAGGGAAAGCACTTTTTGTCTTCTCGCTGTAGATTCAAAATTGTCCAAAAATGCTCACTCTGAGGCTACAATTTAAAAATAAAATAAATCAAAAAGTTCCTTCCCTCTAATATTTAAAGGTATAATAAATGTTAAGAGGAAAACAAAGCAAGGAAACCATCAACAGGGAGCCCAGATCAGAGCTGAGCCAGCTCATCTTCTCTATTTTTGAGAACAAATATTCTGGATTCTCAATACTTTCTGTTCTAATGGGTATTCTTTTCATGCTTTTTTTTTTTTTTCCCTTGCTGGGGACACACAGAGCTTTCTTTCAAGTTTCGTTCCCAATTTTACTAAAAAATCATTTATTTTCCCCTTTTCTGTTCAACAATGCCAATGAGGTTTTGCAGTTCTGCTCTCATAACACAGCAGCAGGATTTCCAGAAGTGCCCAAGCCCCCCTGGCAGCAACCAGTGGTCATGTTTGATCTCTTTCAGGTGGACTGAAAACTCATTTGTACTCAAAAAAAAAAACCAAACTAAGAGACACCTGGAATGGAAACTGATTCATTCTGAGCTATTTGAAACAGAAGAATCTGCAACATCCAAAGCTGGTTTCTGTCTCCTGGGAGCCACATGGCAGGATTACCCTGTAAAGGATATTTTCCTAGGATAAATTCTGGTTAAATACAGGTTTTGGTGCTCAGTGATGGTGATCTGCCAGTCCTCCACCCCACTCATCCCTCTTTCCCCCAGTTTCCCTGAGGTTTCTGCTTCCACAGGAGAAGTTGGATTCTAACAGTCCTTGCACATGGATGTGTCAAAGGGTTTAGGTAAAACCAAAAACCCACATTGCATTTAGGAATCAGAGAAAGGGTTGGGAGGGATCTTGAAGGCCATTTCTTTCCANCCATATTTTTTAATTTATTTTTTTTTTTAAATTCCAATTCAGCCCAATCTCTACCAAATAAAACCTTTCCTATATTTCCTCTCCTGTCCAGAAAACATCCTGCACAGGAAATATCACTTAGATCTTTTCTCCTGACTGTATTTATCTTAATGGTGATCCACCAGTATTGACCTGCTGTGTGACACACGGGGGAAGTTGCTTTGTGTCAGGACAATTATTTCCAATTATAAATTAAAAAAAAAAAAGAAAAGAAAAAGGCAAGACCCCTCCTGTACTGTGCTTGCCTCTCTCATTGAACTTGTAATTGCTTTTATTGACAATTTCTTCTTTCTTCCCCGGAGTAGGGAGGNACCTTCCACTAGACCATGTTGCTCACAGCCCTGTCCAGCCTGGCCTTGAGGAGACAAATTCAGTGTAAAAGCTCCTGGTTATAGAGGAATTATCTCTTTGAGACCATCAATCCCCCAGCCCCCCAAACAAAAAAACCCCCAACTCTTCACCCCAATATCCATGTCTTAATAACAGTTTCAAACAAGGGGTTGGGTAGAAGAGCTTTTTCTCAGGCTCAAGCACCAGAGTTCTTGGTCCTTCTTCCTCTTCCTCCCCCCCTTTGCTCGGTTCCTCACCCTCCCTGCAACCCAAGGGCTGTGCTGGAAATTGGATTAGCAGATGATCCGAGTTAAAAAAATACAACCTGAAGCTTTGTTGTGCTTTCAGTTTCTTAATCCAGATAATTTCATCTGCTCTGCTTCCAGCACAGCCCCTGGAGCAGCCAGACCTGCCCTGTGGGGGCTGAGGCTGCACCGGCAGAGGGGGCAGGGAAGGAGCAGGCAAAAGTTGAAAGCAGATTTTGATGGTGTTTGTGCCACCTCAGCACAAATGATATTATTATGTTATTTATNTTTTTTTTGTGCAAAATGATGATTTAACTGATTAAACCGGTTTCATTGTCAATACGTTTCCACACGAGATTCTAATCCCACACACCGCACTGGGATTCTTTTTTGTCTGAAGATGTGAAATGACAAATAGGGCGCTAGTGGCTTTTTTTTTTTATTCCTGTGGCAGATTTTGCAGCCATTTCTTTCGAAAATTACAGCTGTTGTCATTAAAAATGCCATAAATCTGTGACATTAATTTTTCTGAGCAGGAACTATCATTTTTACAGTATGACGTGCAGATTGCACAAATCCTTCGTGGCGTTTACAGACGGTTTAGGCTCGACTTCAAGGCCTGTGTTTGGGATTCTCCACCAGCTGCCTGCGACCCTCAGAGGCACCTCAACACTCCATGTAAGTCTTGGGATTTCTCATTTCGACTTATTCAACAAGTTTGCACCAAAAAATAAGGTTATAAAAGATGGGGGGGGGTGGGGAAGAGAGGCAANTTATATTATTATATTATTTATTATTTCTATTATATTATGATATATTTTATATTTTACCTATATTATATATAAAATAATAATCAAATAATAAAATAAAAATCATTTTAAAAACGTCTTTATCTCTTTATCCCCTGTTATTTATATCTGTGTTACCATAACCATATTTTTTAATTTATTTTTTTTTTTAAATTCCAATTCAGCCCAATCTCTACCAAATAAAACCTTTCCTATATTTCCTCTCCTCTCCAGAAAAAATCCTGCTCAGGAAACATCAGTTAGATCTTTTCTCCTGACTGTATTTATCTTAATGGTGATCCACCAGTATTGACCTGCTGTGTGACACACGGGGGAAGTTGCTTTGTGTCAGGACAATTATTTCCAATTATAAATTAAAAAAAAAAAAGAAAAGAAAAAGGCAAGACCCCTCCTGTACTGTGCTTGCCTCTCTCATTGAACTTGTAATTGCTTTTATTGACAATTTCTTCTTTCTTCCCCGGAGTAGGGAGGTTATTAAGCAAATCTGTCTCTTTTTTTGTGCAAAATGATGATTTAACTGATTAAACCGGTTTCATTGTCAATACATTTCCACACGAGATTCTAATCCCACACACCGCACTGGGATTCTTTTTCGTCTGAAGATGTGAAATGACAAATAGGGCGCTAGTGGCTTTTTTTTTTTATTCCTGTGGCAGATTTTGCAGCCATTTCTTTCGAAAATTACAGCTGTTGTCATTAAAAATGCCATAAATCTGTGACATTAATTTTTCTGAGCAGGAACTATCATTTTTACAGTATGACGTGCAGATTGCACAAATCCTTCGTGGCGTTTACAGACGGTTTAGGCTCAACTTCAAGGCCTGTGTTTGGGATTCTCCACCGGCTGCCTGCGACCCTCAGAGGCACCTCAACACGCCATGTAAGTCTTGGGATTTCTCATTTCGACTTATTCAACAAGTTTGCACCAAAAAATAAGGTTATAAAAGATGGGGGGGTGGGGAAGAGAGGCAATAAAGCCATCCAGCAGGACGGTACGCCTGAGGCCTGGTGGCCACAGAGGAGGAAACAGTCTCTGCAAACTGTGCACTCCACAGAATCCCTAATGACGGGCAGGGAAGGAGTTGGGGTTTCTGGGGCTCCTTTCACCTTCCCTCTTAAATCTGCAGCTTCTTCTGGAGGGGCAGCTCCAATCCCTGCCCTCTGTGACAAGGGATGGGACCCAAGAAGGGCAGGAGCTGGGTCAGGGCAGGGTGAGGTTGGATCTGAGGGAAAGGCTCTTCCCCACAGAGGAAATGGCCTCAAGTCACACCAGGAGAGGTTTAAATTGAACATTAAGAAAAAACTTCATCATGGGAAGGGTTATCAAGTACTAAAAGGGGCTGCCCAGGGCAGTGGTGGAGTCACCATCCCTGGAATTGTTCAAAAACCTGTGGATGTGGCATTTCAGGACATGATTTTGTGCTTAACATGGTCATGGGGCTGGTTGACAGCTGGACTTGACCTTAAAGGTCTTTTCCACTCTTAATGATTGTGTGATTTAGAAAAACATACCAGGAAACTTTACAAACTCCCTCAGAACAAACATCAACCATCAGGTGAAGTCTTTCGCCCCTGTATCAGTGTCAGGGACTGGGTTGTATCCATCATCCTGTTTGGAAGATGCAGCACTTTGAGAACGACTTTCCAAATGCTGGAAAGTCTTGCAGGAGTTTACATTTCATTATTTTAGCAATGGTTTCTCCCCTGAAGCTTCAGGGGACACCTCTGGGAGCTCCTTCTGGCAGGTACAAAAGTCAGTTTCCTTCACGTTTGCTGGCTTCCATCAGACAGTGGGAAACTGTCGAGCCCCTGATGGTCTTTTGAACACAGGCTGGAAAAGAAAGAGAGTTTTCAAAGAATCCTGTTGTCACCTTGCAATGGCATGTCTTGGATACCCTGAAGATCCCTCAGGAGAAGCTGCTTCACACACAATTTTATACTGAAATTGATTTTTACTCATTTATGCTGTACTCACGACTCATATGTGAGACAAGATTTGGGGTAAATTAGAGAAAATCTATGGTGTGCTATGATAACTCCAGGGTTCCCTCACACCATCCCTCTTTCCCTTTGCTTCTTGGATCCCATTCCATCTCACCACCAGCCCCTGGAGCCCAATACACACATTTTGGAAACTTCTGCTCAGAAACTTCTTATTTTCCTGCAGTTGTGAAATGTTCCTCAGCTCTGGCACCTTTTTTTAGCCCTAAATCTTTATTTCTGTGTTTCTTAAAGAATAGACTGTTATGACTCAATTTTTTTCCCCCAGCTCTATTTATACCCTGTTTTAAAAATGAAATTACTCTTCCATTTTTCCACAAAGTGTTTAATGGAAGAACAAAGTGAACTCCTGTTCAGTCACTCCAGAAATTCTGGCAAAGCTCTCAAACAAGAGGGAAGTTTATCAGATGTGCTAAATGAGTTTCATTTCAAATTGAAAACATTTTCTATCATTTTTTAAAAAAATTCAAGTCATAATCTGTCTCTGAGTTTGATTTTGGTACATTTTCCTGAACTTCTGAAGTATTTTTAAACACTCTTTCTAACTCCTTTTGCTTTATCTAAGTGTATCTCATGTCCCATTTGTAATGGTCTGCTGGATTCATTAGATACTGGGAACCATCTGGTAAAAATTTGCCCAGAACAAATCCAGTTGGAGAAAGATAAGGAGGCATAACTCCGACTTTCTGGGAGCTAATAGCTGGAATTTTTGTGGAAGGGTTGGAATCAGATGCACTTGAGATTTTCACCCTGTTTCGAGAAGATGTAAATGGTGGTTGATTAAAACAAGAAGACATTTCTTTAGTCTCCAAAGAATGTTTGTAAATCACACATGAAATTGGAAGTAATTTATCACTGATGCTCTATGAAATTCAGCTGTATATCCATCTGGCCATGGTGCTTTAGGAGGTAATATTGCTTGCAGGGCACTTTTTATTGCTTATCTCTCCTGGGGGTTATCTAAGTCTTGCCTTGATAATGCTGGCAGCTCAATTCCAGCCACACAATAATAAATGGATCTTCTTTCTCCTGTATGTGATTCAGAATAAGGGGAGGGCGGGGG
>WEKX01001021.1:32281-48311 GCA_013390025.1 Pitta sordida | reverse complement strand
GGGGGGGGGGGGGGGGGAGAGAATCTTTATTCATTCACCTCCTTTAACTTTTTGCATATAACCTCAAACAAGATGAGATCCACTGATTTTTTTCCCTTTCAGTGGATCCTGGGGGGGAGATGTGGGTGTTCACCTGCAGGTTGTGCAGAGCCAAAATGAAATAACAGCAGAGTGGAGTCAACCTTAAAAAAGATCCAGGCAAATTTTTGGTCTAATCCAACCTTGAGCTGCATTTCTTAAGCTCAGAGTTGAATGGAAGAATTGACTGTGGATATATTGAGTCTGGCACATTGAAATAAATACAATAACAGAGGTCACATTTGGTGTTGTTGATGAACACAAGTACATGACCCAGAAACATGCAGGTTTGTTTGTTTGTTTAAATAGCTATCTAATCAGTTAAATTTGAAGTCCAGTTAGAGGTTGTACAGAGGTGATAGTTTGGATAAATACCAGTTTTCAAATTAAACATTGCTTTGCTGTCGACAAGTCCATGGAAACACATAATGGTTTGGTTTGGAAAGGACCTTAAAGATGATCCAATTCCACCTTCCACTGTCCCACTGCTCCAACCTGGCCTTGGACACTTCCAGAGATCCAGGGGCAGCCACAGCTTCTCTGGGAACCTGTGCCAGGGCCTGTCCACCCTCCCAGGGAAGGATTCCTTCCCACTATCTCTCCCATTTAAATCCGTCCTTTTCCAGTTTAAAGCCATTCCTGCTTGTCCTAACCCTTGGAAAAACCCATCTCCTCTGTAGGCTCTCAGCAGTTCAGAGTGGAGCAGAGTGCACTGGTAGTACACAAGACTTACAGCTTTGCTCCAGGAATCCCGATTTTACCTTTTCCTCCTTTTCCACCCAGGACAAAAACCACAGAAAATGAAATAAAGGGACAATTTCAGAGTGATAAAGCACCTTGATATGAGATCTGAGATCCCAGCAGAGAAACCTGCAGGGAGAAGTGCTCAGGTAGATTTAAATCAAATCTACATCACACCCCCAGTGCCCCTGTGACACCTCCTGGCTCCAGGTGCCCTCTGGGTCCAGGCTCAGTGGCCATGACCTTCACCTGGATCTCTCAGTTTCCATGGAAAACTGCCTTTGAAACGTAGCTCAGGTAAAGATTTTTCCCCTGCCTGCAGTTCACGGGAAGGAATTGCTCCCACAGGTCCTGAATGCTGTTTGCTGCTTTTCCTGCTTTTCAATTAGATGTGTCTGACACTCCTGTTGCCAGGGTTTCATCCCAGGATGAGCCAGGTCCCACAGTTCTCCACTGGGATATAAAACACATTTTCCTGGACCAACCTCCGACACGATGTTGTCAATAACAACTTCCAGTAAAACTCAGAAAAAAACCCAAACCCTCAATTTCTAGGGAAGTTCTTTGATTTTTAATTTCCAACAATTTTCACATATTAGCAGAACAATCACTCACTTGCTTCCCTACCCCTCCCCAAAAGAGGAAACCAAATCCCAGCCAAATCTGTTCTTCCAAGTAGTAACTGTGTTGAAATCCCAGAGCAAGCTCAGGAGAAAATACCAGGAGACCCGAGGTCAGATTTGCTCCTTTCCACTCCACTCACTTCCAGCTCAGCACTGGGAAATCAGATGAAAACTAAATGTATGTGTTCAACTTAAACACAGAGGTGTGATGGCATCTTAAAATCCAGAGGCCAGGGGCTGTGACATGTGGCAGGGACAATGATTCCCACCAGTTCAGTGAGGAAAGATCAGGAATGCTCCTCATGAGGAGTGGGGGAGCCCTGGGAATGAAGGAGTTGCTCCTTCCCTCCTGGTGTGTTGCTCGGTGATAAAGGAAAAGTCACGGAACAGCAAATCCAAGAATGAGAGGGATTCACTCACTCCTTCCTCTGGATGCACACGAGCTCACACGTACACCAACTAATTCTGCAAGGGATGTTCCACAGGGAAAAAAACCTCAAAGACTTTCTGGATGTAGCCCTTGGATGGCTGCAAACAAATTCGGAATGTGCTCCTTTGAATTCCAGGCACCAGTTTGCTTTTGGCTCCACTCCAGCCCTTTAATCATTCAATAGTCATTAATATTTTTATGAATAATTTTGTTGTACATGGAGATATGGGTGTTCTTCCTTCATGTCTCTACCTCCATGTAAGCAAAGATATTTCCTGGTTTTCAGGTTTTTTTTTTTTAGATTTTTTAGATTGTCACAGGACTAGAGTGAGCCACACAACTCAGGTGATCAGTTCCTCACTGTAAATAATGAATATTCATATTTTCATGAGTTTTCCACAAATAGCCACGTTCAGGGAGAGGTCTGACCTGTTAATTAATTTATTATTAACAACTTTTTGTAATAAATACAGCTGCAGCAATCCTGAGCAGGTCAGAAAAGTCATGAGCACAGAAGGAGCTCAGTCACCTGAATAATTTATCTCCAAAGATTCAGTCCATGAGTTCTAATCACAAGTGTTTACGATTTAGACAAAAGCAGAAATAAAAGACATTTGGGCTTTGAATGGATCCTTTATCAAAAGCATTCTGTGAATGTGAAAACTATACCCACAACTCTAATGTTTCCACAGCTTTAATGATTTCAAGTGATTTTGTCTTTACAGACTGAACTGCTGATTTTTAGTGCAAATCTTAGTTTTAGACTAAAGCAAAACAACTTTTTTCCCTATCCCCCATATATAGAAAAGAAAAATTGCAACGTGAAGCAGGAGAAAGAGAATCTAGAAAAGCAGAAAGCAAATCAAAATAATCCCAGGCATATTGTGTTTCAAAAAGGAGATTTATTAGCCAATCTCAGGATATTATTAAGCTGGCTGGAGAGCAGCAGGATTGTTATGTCTTGCAGGATTGTACAGGAAAAGCTGGAAATCCACAGCTATGCAGAAATGGAAAAGCCCACAAAGGAAAAGTCACTCGAAATAATTCAGGGAAATGGGCAACAACCGGAACCGCGGGAGTTTCGTGTTCTCAGCAGTTCTGGGGATGGATTGGGTTTCCTGCAGAACATGAGAATGATCAGGGAAAGGATTGAATTGTTGGTTTTATTGCAATTTATAGGTGTCCATCCTGTAGTGGGTGGTTTTCTGGGTGAGGGGAAAGCAGACCCCAGAGTGTCCATGGATTCCTGGGTGGGCTGATGGACATGGAATGTGCTCCTTGTGGTACTTGTGAAATCAAATCTGTAACTAAACCCTTCAACAAAAATATTTGGGGGAACAGCTGCTCCTACAAAAAGGAGATGTGCTGACAGATCTTATCTGGGCTCCTGGCAGTCCCATTATATTTATTAATGCAGCAGGTTTGAAAATCAAAACTTGGGTTTGATTGGTTTGAGAAACTTGGTTTGAGAATCAAAACTCTCTCACTGCTGGAAATGCAAGTTCTCTTCAATTCTGCTCTAGAAAGTCCAAAATCCAGCTGGGAAGGAGGTGGTGTGTTTTTTCCAGGCTGTAGGGAAAGGTAACAAGCAGCAGGACAGGAGGGGACAACCTCAAGTTTCAACCAGGTTCAGCCAAGTTTTCCAGAGGACCCTTCCCAGGGCTCAGGGTAGATCAGAAGATGGATGTTGGTATTTCTTGGCAGAAACTCATCCAGAAACAGCAGTTCCTGTCACCTGGAGTCAAGAAATAAGGAAAATAATTGTCCCTCAGGCTCCTTGCCAGGGCAGAGGTGCTGGTCAGGATATTCCTTCTGTGTTGGAGAAGGATGAGAATGGGTAGAAAGAACCTACCTCCAGTTCCAGTTCTCTCAGTGGACTAAATCATTCAGCCCTTGAAGAAAGGGAGGGAATCACGGCAAAAACCCAAGCAGGTGTTAAGGAACCAGTTCCTTGCAGCCCTTCCCATGAGTGCCCCTTTTTTCCCTTTCCAGTGAACAGGCCCCACACTTGTGCCCAGTGTGATTTGCACTTCTCTTACTTCATCCTTCATCTCATCCCACCCATCGCTCAGGCAAATCTGGAGCATTAAATTGCAAATGGAAGATTTAATTAAAATGTTCCTCTTTCTAAGATCAATAATCGAGGCAAAATAGTCGTTCTTTCCACTGATATATCTGGTTTTCCCCTCATTTAAAACAAACTGTGAGTTACACTTTCTAACATATCGCTTCCAAAAATGCTCCAAAAGCAAATTAAACCTTCTGGCAGCCTTTGATTCATTTTGCATGTTACATAGAATAACTCAGAAGACAATATTGGAACACAGCACAAAATAGCATAATTAGGCACAGTTTCATGTCTGAAGTTTTGAAAGTGTGGAAGAAACTTTTTAAGAATTAAACTCATTTAGTAAAAAGTGCTACAGAGCAAATTGTGAGTATTTTGATCTACGTAGGGTTTGATTCCAAACTCTCAAATCTCAGCAGAGCTCACTTTATAAAGTGACTCCTAATTTATATTCTGTGTTAATGTCAAGAAATTAAATCAGAAATCTGGAAGCAGTTCTACATAATAAGGTGGAAACAGTGGAATAAAGTCTGTCAAGTAATTTCAATCAAATTCCATTACACTTGTGCTGTCTGAGCACTGTTCTCTCTGCACAGAAAGCTTACAGCTTTCTTGCATTTTATTTATTTAAATTTTAATAATACTGTATCACATGAGGGATATTTTTTTTATATCTCAGAATTAGTACAAAACATTCATATTAATTTTGTGGTTGGGGATCTTAACTCGAAATGTTTTAATTTTTGCGAGACTGTGCAAGTCCAGAGCCACTCTGGCAATTCATACCCACCAAGCCATGAAGGCTTTAGGGAAGTTCATTTGGAAACCCAGTCACTTTGTATCAACACAAAAATTCCATCTACAAATTCTGCCAAGAATTCTTCAATACTTGGGGAATTTCATTAGAAAAAGGAAGTATTGGATGCTTAATGCTTGAGAGTATTTCTCATTCTGAGAGCAAAGCAAAGAGCTGGAAATAATGCTTATGGTACGTCACTGTCTCAGTCAGGGCTCCTGCAGCTCTTTGTCTTTGAGAAGTGAAGAGAGGGTTTGGGGGTCTACTCAAAATAGGAGAAAGTGTGTTTGTTTTCATCTGAGTTGTGAACACCCCGAGTGTGAGGAGTAGTTGGGCTTCACCGTGCCATTCCTGGATGTGTTGAAGAGAAGACTGGATGAGGAGCTCAGTGCCATGGTCTGGATGGTGGGAGGCTTGGCTGGATGGAGCGTGGTGCCCGTGGTTCCAGGGTTGTGGGGCTGATCCCTGGGTGGGCGTTTGCTTGGGAGTTGGACTCGATGATCCTGTGGGTCCCTTCCAACTCAGAATAACCTGTGAACCTGTGTTTGAATTGTGCCTGGAGGGACAGGACAAGGGGGAACGGCTTCCCACTGCTGGAGGCTTAGATGAGATACTGGGAAGGAATTCCTAGCCTGGAGGGTGGGCAGGCCCTGGCACAGGGTGCCCAGAGCAGCTGTGGCTGCCCCATCCCTGGAAGAGTCCAAGGCCAGGTTGGAGCAGCCTGGGACAGTGGAAGGTGTCCCTGCCCATGGCAGGGGTGGCACTGGATGATCTTTAAGGTCCCCTCCAACTCAGACCATTCCATGATTCCACAATGATTCCATAATTCCATTCACTGGAAACCTGCAGCTCAGTTTTACACCGTGTCACCTTCACACTTTACAGCTCGGGGCTCATCCTTCTTCCTGTGGCTACAAACCTGTGCTCTCCTTCTCCTGCCCCCATCAACTGAGATTTTCCAGAGGCAGGAACCATTCTGAACTTATTCAAAGTCCTTACAAAGATCCATAATCACAATGTTTTCATTCACGACAAAGTTGTTGCTGTTTGCTTCTCTTTTTTAAAACTCTACTGCATTTTAAAAAAATAGAAGAAGAAAATAAAGGTGACGAGCACAACAATCCAGCATGGGAAGTCTCCGTGTTGTTCCTGCAATGATGCACAATCTGTTAGCAATCTCAAGACTGTAAACAGACTAATATTTCCAGAAGTATGAGATAAATCAGCCATTTAGAAGCAGCAAAGAAAAAATGATGAAGCTCCAAGTGAGTTGTGAAGCAGTGAATAAGGATGTATTACACCACGGGAAACCATCAATATTTGTTTATTCTGTCAGTGTGAGAAATAAATCTGTTGGCTAATTTGTATTCTCTTCAGTTAATTCCACTGTTGCAGCCTGGGGTTTTTGTGTGGTTTAAACCTCCATGGATTAATGGTGCTCCCAGGTGTTCCAAACTCCTGTTCTCCTGGTGACAGGGACACCCTGTGATGCATCACTTCCATGTGGGGATTTTGAAAGGGTGGCTCTTCAGGTGTCACTCCAACGCTTGGGACCTCTTTGTCTTCCTGAGGATGGAATTTATCTGGAAAGGTAAAAATTCTGGGCCCAGAATCACAGAATGTTTTGGGTTGGAAGGGACCTCAAAGATCATCTCATTCCAACCACCTGCCATGGGCCAGGCTCTTCACAAACCAGTCCTGGAATTAATTAATCTGCACTTAATGGCTCCAGAGGTGTCTCGCTGCGCTTGTCTGAGGTCCCTCCTTGCACTGACTTCACTCTTTGTTTTGACTCACGTTTTAAAAGTTGCTACATGAACCTGAACTCCAGACATTCCAAATTCCCCCAGACCATTGATGGAGATGATGGAGATAAAGCCACTAAACCTGACCTGTGCAGTGAGATCACTCTGACATTGACCCAGTGGGGTTTTGGTGCTCTTTGGTCCTTTCATTTTTCCTCCTTTACCCATTTTTTTTAATTATTGGTGAGACTCCACTTCCATTGTTTGACCTGGTTCTCCTCGAAGCTGTTGGCTCCCATCCTCATGGTGATTAAAAGCCAAAATCTGGATGGTTCTGGGCTTGTGAGAAACTAGGAGAAGAGAAAAGGTAGCATTTTTTATTTTAGATGATACACAAATCTAATGAGCCAAAATGAAAAAGATGTTACAAGTTTTCATGCCATCAACTTAGGAAAAGAGCTAATTTTTCTTTGATTGTTTAGGTCAATTGCCCATTTTAAAAGGGGATGAGGAATCTGAAAGAGCTCATTTAGTTTTCTGCTTCTTAATTCTTCTGCCAACAAATATTCTCGGAATTGTTTGTTCATGGAGGATTTCATAAAGATCTTTTTTAAAAGCTCATTTCAAGATCCTGTTGTAAAGGGCTGCAAAGGTTATGAAGGTTTGCTTTGAATCCCACTATAATTTCTTCATTAATCATCTAATTTTTGCCATTTAATAAACGTCTGTATGCAAGAAAAAAAAAGTTGGATTGATTCTAATCGACTTGGACTGAAGGTCTTTCAGGAAAGCAAGGAAAACAGGGAAATAAATGTGGAATCAATATTCACCTACATAAAATATGGTGTAGAAGTCCTTGGAATAAATGGGGGAAAAAAGGAAATAAAAGGTTTTCATTGTATAGTCACTTATTAAATGGCAAATTTCTTGCTTAGTGACATTCAACTGTGGTGAAAGGTTCCCAAATTCATCTCCAAAACCCTTTCAGCTCCAAGCTGCAAAACATTCCCCATTCAGTCCATGTGCAGGTAATTAAGGAGGGTGAGGAAAAGTTAAGAATTATGAGTAAATTTAATTAATTAATGGATAGGTAGTTTTACACTTCAGACAAAAAAGATAATGCAGCTGCTCCCTTCAAATGAATATTGATGGTCACTGGGTCTTGGTTTAAACTCTAAATGATGGTTTTTGCAGACAAAGGAGCAAACAAGGAATGCTGGAAGGTGGAGCCTCCAAAGAAGCAAAAAGTTTAAAATCTACTCCCAAAGTAAAATTTGCAATTAATATTGTGTTATTTAGTACTTTCCTCTTTGTGACTCGTGTGTCAAACAAGTGGGTTTTTCAATTGTTTTCTTAATTAGAATAGTTTCATTAACATATCTCACACAAAACTAACACCCACATAGTCCGTGCATTGTCAACTAGTCACTGTGGATAATTTTTTTGCCTAATTGTCACCTTCACCATTTGAACATAATAATTTTATAGTCTTAATTTCATCAGGTTTTCTGTCTCCCTTGAAGGATGTTTTCACCCAATGAAAGCTGGTTTCTTGTTTAAACTTGTTGTGGCATTTATTTGTCATGAATACTTTTAGAATTGTAAAATCAAACCCGTTAGAAGCTCAATGCTTTCAAATCTAAGGTCACATCCCAAGGAACTCTTAGTCTCCTTGAAAACACCTTCCAACAAGATTTACCTTCTAATTTAATTTTGGTTTGGTGGTGAATGCCCAGCTTAGCTCTTCACACAGAGTAAATCTGCACTATCTGTGTTTAATAAATCACTTTCCCTCTTTTTTAAGGACCAAAAATCACATTTCCGAGTGTGTTTTGTTGTTTCCCCAAACCACAATCAACGTCACCAGCTTCTGGTTCCCTTGTCGCTCTTGCACAGAGTAACTCAGATTTGCATTTCAACAAGAAATTAAATAAAAACCCAACCAAAAAAACCCTCAGACGCTCAGACCTCCAAACCCCAGGATATCCACGACCTCTGAATGTCTGTCCAGATAAAATCATTTCAAATTTCATCTCTTGTTTTCAGATAATCAGGTGGATTTTGTGTTCATTGGGTCATTTCAAGCGCTGCACATTCCACAGGGCCATTTTAATGTCAGTTGGTTTATCAGCAGTTAAATCTCAAATAAAGAGAGGGAGACAAGGACAGCCATGTTTGCTCTACCTGCAGAATAAAAGGACAGGGCAAAAGCAAATTCTCAAGGTCTTATCCTCAACTTGGGAAAATCTCTGAAGCACTTCATCAGAACTGTGAAACAGAAGAAAAAAAGAAGAGTAAACAATGAAGCAAAAAGCAAATAATGATGGTGTGAAGAGGGAGCTGCCATCATAGCCCAGCCTGGAAAGGGATTAAACATGGACAAGAGAGTATGGAATTTTCATCAAATATCCTTCAGTGCCAGGTCTGCTGGAAAGAAAACCTTGTATAGAGTACAAGAAAATAAATCAATTCCAAATTCAGCTGGCTGGAATGAAAATACTCAAATGACACTGTCTCATAATCTATAAATCAGGTTCCACAGTTAACCAGCGGTGAGAAGAATGGCTGCAAATTCTCTTTATCCTCTATTTCCTTTGGGACTTATTAATGAAATCCCTTTAGGATGGGCAGGATGCAAAGAACTAAAAACCTGCTCCCTCTTCTCCAAAGGAAGGAACTTCTTCTCAATTGATGGTGGATGGACCAGGATGTTCCCAGCTGGAAAGGAAATGGAAGTTAACAGAGGTATGTAAACTCATTCTGCCTTTGAGAGAACCATTTGGTACCAGAGGCATTGATTGGAAAACTGTCTGAACATCTCCTTCAGAAAAGAAAAACTCTATTAGGGGTAATCACTTCTCTTGGATACAAATCATCAGGAAAACTTCACCAGCAGCATTTTGAAGGAAAATTATCATTGTTTGCAAAAGAAAAAAATGTATGAAACTCTATAGCTGCACTCCTGCAATACACTATTTTCTCTTCACCTGGTTTAATTGGTGTAATGAAGATATTAACTCCTTATTTTGAGACTTTTTGAGGACTGTCAGCTTGATTTGGCACCCACTAAAATTCCTTTCCTATTTTTGGCGGATAAACGGTCCTGCAGAGTCTTATCCAGGCATTTATCCATGGAATTAGAGGTCCAGGTCCATAGCTGGAAAACCAGATCATTGGGGTTTTAGCCTTTGGAGCAGAGAACCAACACTGAATCCTGCTGAGACAAATACATTATGGATCTGAGGAGCTGCTCCAAAATTCCCTCCCTGAGATTAACCCGGGTCCTGCTTGAAAGTAAATCTCAAGTAAAGAGACATTTGGAGGGAAGGTGAGCAAATATCAAAGAACAGCAGCTCCCCAATCTTTTAACGTTGCTCTTTGATACAAAGGAAGCTTCTGGCTAAAATTCACCCTTCAAAGGTCATTTGAAAAGAATCTATTGATGAGTTACTCAGGCCATTCCCTTCAAACTGGTACAGAAGTTGCACACCTGCAGTCCACCTGAGGCAGACACCACTTCTGCCTTCGGGCAGCTTTAATTAATATCAGCAAATCCTTCATTCCTTTGCTGAGTGAGCAGGGAAACCCATCCTGAGTGGGGGAGTCACAACAGGCACAACACTGGGAACAGAGCCCTGTGCTGGAGCTTGATGGGCAGTGAGGGGACACTTCAGGAAAATTAAAAGCAGTAAATTTCTAAGGGAATTATCACCCGGAGAAGTGTTTTTATGATTTCTCTTTATGCAGGGACAGTATTTTTTTTCGGTGAAAATTGGAAACCCAAACGTTTTTTCCACATGCTTCGATACCTGAGTATCAAAAGCTTTATTTGTAGCAAATAACTTTAATCTGATCTCACATAAAAATCACCCTTGAGGAGCAGTGAGCCACAGTATTTCATCAAGAATCTCTGGACCTAAAAATCTGCAAAGCTGCTGTGTGCTCCCATTTATTTTTATGCATTTTATTAGACAAGTCTTTAGTGCTGTTCAGTAACTCACACCATCTCATTGAGATGCCTTTTCAGAGGAAAACGCGTGTGGGCATGGCATATTTGCCTGAATAAATATAATTATGTTTCCTTGTAGTTTCTTGATGTGGTGACTAATTTACCACTTAGCTGGAGAGTTTTCTTAAAAGACCAAAGAATAAAACCTTGTCTGCTCGTAACTGATGTTGGGTTCTGTTTGAATGAATCCATTCTCTCGTGCAACAAATGCTCTTCTTCTTTCCATAGTAACAGCCACAATTATGTGGATTTGAGTCTCCTGATAAACTGGTACACAGGTGATAACAGCAGCACTGAGGGTGTAACAGCTTTTCCCTTGCAGTTGTAAGCATTTTATAGCAGCGTTGCTTTCTCTCTGGATTGATAGTTGAGGGTTGTGTTGCAGCAGGTCCCTCTGGTGTCACATAAATACCTTGGAAGTATTTCTTATATATGCACAGTGAAGCTTTTTTAATTATTGGAACTACCTACTGAAGCTCGAATTTGTGTCATTGAGAGTGGAGGAGTTGAGTTTTGTTTCTTTTCTTTTGATGATTTTTCAGGACAGGAGGATGAGAAAATGGGCAGAATAATCTTTAGGAGCCCAATTGCAAACTCTTTCTCATTGGTATGGATTGAAATCAACTCCAAAAGGCATTTTCATGTTAATCAGTTTTCATCCATCTCATTTCAACCTGTCTCACTTCTTTTTACTTCCTGGGCTTTGTTCCGGGCAGAAACATTGCAAAATCTCACCCTGGGCAGGTCATGTTGCACTGAGACAAATATCTTGTCTTCCCTGCAGTGAAGCCGAGAATATCTTAAGCTTTTTTTGTTTTTTATGAAGCAGAAGTTCAGAAGTTCATCTTACACAGATTTCAGCCAAGGAGAGGAAGAAAGGGGAAAGTCCTCAAGAGATAAGTGGTGTAACAATGAGAAATTCAAAGTCAGCCTTGTCTAGAGGATGGTTCCTTTAATTGGGCCATGATTAAAGCTTTGCCTCTCTCTGTCTTTGGAGGGGTGGATATATCAGCTTTTTGAGCAGCCTTCCTGAAAAACTGACAGTGGAGAGGACAGTTCTGAACTCTGGACATTTTATTGGGAGGAGAATTCGGGAAGTTTCTCCCTGCCCAAAGAATCAGAATTTGTGGATCAAAATTTCACTCTTTGTTGCTGATGGAGAGTTAAAACCATTTATAAGAAAATATGATGTGGAATTAATGTACAAGAAAAACTTTGCATTCAGGTCACCTAAATCTTAATTTTTGCCTTCTAATTGACTTCCTGTTTGGAGTCATCTATGGACATGATTATCTGGATTTGATATTTTCCAAAGAACTTGGAGCTCCAGTTGCAAGAAAACTCGGGGACTCCTATTGATTAACTCGAGTTTGTATTGTTAAGGTAAAAGTTGGCTTTTTGGAGCTGGCTTTGACCTCCCCTGGATGCCATATTCAATTATCCTTCCTTCCCAGTGTTCCCCCCTCACAGCCCTTCTTCATTACTTCCCAAACTTCCCTCCACAAACAGTGATCACTGAAAGCTGGAACGAAACACGGCGATGATCTAAACCAGCAGAAGTGTGTTCCCATTTCAGGAGGAAGTGTTTGCCCTTGTTCCATGAGAGGTCAGATGAGATGATGATAATAAGCTCTCCTGTCCCCCAAATCTCTTCATTAAGCCATGCACTTGGCCCAGCCTGTGATTGAGAGCTCTTCCTTCACAACAGATGAAATAAATTACCGTGGAGAACCAAAAATCCCTCGCTTGGGCAGGCAGTGAGAGCCCTCACTTGTTTTATATGTCATTTATAGGCCTCTTTTGGGGCTGCTGCACTTCAGAAGAGGCCAATCCATGGCAGATGATTATATATAATTGAAACATTTCCTGTGCTGACCTTGTATTGTCGACATTGGCACAACAACCATTTTCTCAGGCCCATCCACGACTAACACAGTTATTTCTGGGCTCATTTTAATCCTGGCTACACAGAACTCTGTGTTCTCTCGCTTTTACCTGGGCTCTTTATCCTAAATTTGTTCAGCCCAAGCTCTAAAGCCCAAACCGGAGATCTTGTATTTCTTCTTGACCATAAACTCTACAGGAAATGTTGTCTTTGTGGGATAGATGCATTTTGGGGTGTGGCATATTCAGTGTTGGTCGGGTAAAGTGAGCACACATGCATCGTTAAATTACAAGGAAAGCAATAATTTTATGTACTATTAATTAATGTAAGGCTGATCAGCAAATTTATTCTGCCCCAGGAGCTTGTACCCACAGATAAAACCCCCAAACTTGAAATAAGAGGCTTTGAACACATATAAAACTTGGATATTTTACCTGTTTTATTAACAAATAAACAGCAAGAAAGATCATATTTCTGCCATACATGTCCCAGTATTTCACCTAACTTTAAAAGAGTACCTCAAAAAGCAGTACAATTATTATTTTTTATTCCTGCAATGGTTTTATTATCTCTCTCCTGTCACATTCTGTAGCACATAAAGATCTGATGATGAAACACTAATGTTTACTGGTTACAGCACAAGAATATAATTTGAATCATATTCTGACCACACAGAACACACGAATCCTCATGCTGAGCATGGAATTAAGGAAATTAAGGAGGCATTAAGTTGAGAACAATCCCAGGTTTATCAATAAAAATACACTGAAATAGCATGTAATGGAAAGAGGGAGACAGTGATAACACAAGTCATTAGAAAGGATGGTGCTGGTTGAGCAAACACTGCACATGGAGCTTTTATTCACTGTTTGTTTCATTTCAGAACAGAAGTGCAAACTATTCATCATTATCCACTTGGCTATTTATTGTGGAATTCACATCAAATAATGACTACTTCAATTTTTTCTCAAGGACGTGATATTTCCTTTTTCCCCTGAGAACCCACAGTTTCCTCAAAGTAGATCAATAACCAGAAATAACTGGTCAATCCAATCTCAGTGCTGGGCTACATAATTCCAGCTTATTCTTCTGGAGTCTCCTGTAATTATAGTAATTAACTTTGAGCTTTTTCCTCTCATCTGACATCATTATCTGGTGTTTCTTGTTCTCTGTGTTTCTTCTGTTGTTGTTCATTACTCTGTCCAAAGCCAAATTTCATCCTCAGTCACATCATTCTGGTTTTGTTCCATCATGACATTAACAGAGTGATGGTGCTGTAGGAGGAAAAGGATCTACATAGTCCAAATTTAAGGGTCTTTTCCTGGCCAAATGTGACAATATGTAAATATCTGAGGTTAACTGAAGAAATGAGAGTGAAAATTAAAAAGAGAACTAGTAGAGTTAGGATTGAGATGTGCAGGAAGTAGGAGGGGAAGGAAAGAAAGCTGTGTTTGTAGGGTGAGCAGACCAGTTCTTTACCTAATTTAAAGGAATCTTTTGTAGACACTGTTAGTGCCATAGATCTTTCTTATCTCACTATATTCAGTTTTGTTTGTTTAATATCTGCTCAGCAAGTGACTGACTTTATTTGTCTTCATTTCCCTCTGTAGTCTCTGCAATAATCCTTTGGTGTTATAGATCTTTGTTTCACTCCCATTTCCTTCGCAGTTTTCCTCTGCTATTGTTCATCTTCATTCCCCAAACCTGCACTGAGCAGCAGTTGTCTGACACTGCTGAGACTGGATCTCCTCATCCCAGGCACCAGCAGTTCCCTGGAGCCATCCCTCTTCATCTTCCCACCCCCCAACATCCATCTCAGCACTTAGGAGCATTAGGAGCGAGCACCTCACGAAGTTCAACTCCTGTTCCCACCCCGGGGCATCCAGCAGCCACCATCTGGCACTGTTTGCTCCAGGCTTCAGGACTATCTGTCTTTTCCCTGGATTCTTCAGCAGACATTCATGCACAGCCCACCCCAACAGGGATGTTCCCGCTCTGGATGTGCCACTTGGGTTTCATCATCATGGAATCACAGAATGATTTGGGTGGGAAAGGGACCATCAAGACCATCCAACCCCAGGAACACCTTCCACTGTCCCAGGTTGCTCCAACCTGGCCTTGGACACTTCCAGGGATCCAGGTGCAGCCACAACATCTTTGAGCACCCTGTGCCAGGGCCTCACACCCTCAGAGGGAAGAATTCCTTCCCAATATTCCATCTAAACCTCCTCTCTGTCATTTTGAAGCCATTCCCTCTTCTCCGGTCACTCCAGGTCCTTGTCCAAAGTCTCTCTCCAACTTTCTTGTGGGCTCCAATCTTGTGGCACTGGAAGGCCACAATTAGGTCACCCTGAAGTCTCCTCTCCAGGATGAGCAATCCCACCCCTCCTGAATTTTCTGCTGTGAAATCTGCTGGCCTGATTCTCTTAGATGGGAACTTGGATTTTTGCACTGTTCTTAAATGTGGAATAAAGGATCAGGCTCCTATAAAATGAAATGAATTCAACTGTTACCCATCACTCACCAGCGCCTCTGTGGAACAACTGAGGGATTTGTCATAAAAGGCTAAGACATTTTGAGGAGACTTTGGATCTTTGTTGGGTTTCTCGCATGACTTGAATATAAGGAAAATGGGTGTAAATCTTCCAAATCTCAACAGAGATCTGACCAAACTCCATCATCAGTGGCTGCAACGTGTGGGGAGATCTCCTGAGGGGAAGTTCTACCACGAGCTCCAGATCTTGGCCAAAATCTCCCAGGGCTGTAGGAAAGGCTCTAATTGGCTTCACTGTGTTATGAGTGTCCCTGGTTGGCTCTTCCTGGACTTGTTTCCCCTCATGGAGTAGCTGCAAAATATTTTGTAATATTTCATGCTGAGGTTTTTTATCTCCAGGATGTCACAGTTTGACGACACAAAATAGGAAATAGAGCTTTTAAACCAGGTGGCCTGTAATTATGAACATGACATTTTGACGTGTGTTCCCACATGTCATGAGAAACCTGTAATGTTTAATGTGTAGAAAGGGTTTTTAAATAATCTGTGAATTATCAGATTTAAAACCCAAGGATGAAGAATTGTTTTCCAATGGAACTTTTCATTTAACAAAAGCGTTTTGGAGAGGTGTCATAAATAGATGCGTGGTTAATGAGATCCGACATTATCAGTTACAAATATTCAGTCTTGTTTTTCGAATTTTCGTTGCTGTCTTCAACTCAGACTAAAAAAAAACAAATTAGTTTAAAACTTTGAATTGCTCTCAGAGTATAACTGAAATCTGCAGGCTTAGCAGTCATTTTTCAATTCCTGTCATTAAAAATGGAATTTTTGTGGGAAAAAAGAGCCCTTCTGCAAAACAGTTGTTACCTTTTTTGCTTTATCCAGCAAAGAAAAATATTTCCCATCTGAGTCTCTGGTGGCTTTGTTTGGACTAAATCACTAAAACACAGTTCATCTTTCTGAAGACTTTAAATTTTCTGTCCTATTTTCGCCAAGAGCCCAACTTCACACGTTGAAGTTCTCCAAGTCAAAAACCTGTTTTGCTTTATTTTTTCTTCTCCTTCTTTCAGCCTAACACATTGTTTCTAAATTAATCCCAAGCTTGGGAACAGAGAGAGTTGATTTGAGCTAACAAAAGGTGACTGAGAGAGAGGAAGG
>WEKX01001021.1:0-32273 GCA_013390025.1 Pitta sordida | reverse complement strand
TTCCTACGCTTCTTATGGATAGGTATCACATTGGCCAACTTCCAACCTTTTAGGAAGGGAAGGGAAGGAAGGGAAGGAAGGGAAGGAAGGGAGGACACTACATCCATTTACATACAAGGACTTGAATCTGAGTTCCCAAAATAGGTTTTCCTTTTTTTGTGTATCCATCGAAGAGGGAAAAAACACGGCATTTGTGCTGGTCAAAGTGGACCCAAAGGAGCTCAACAAAGAGGTAGAAATGTTCTTGGACCACTCCATTGCATTTATCCATGTGCATTTCCTACCAGTTTCTGCTTCTCGGGGATTTTTCTGGCAAGTTTTATTTTGCAAGCTTGACTTTATTTGATTTCTCTTAAGAAAAACCCAAGCTAAGAGGTCACCCACTGGGTATTTTGAACTGATGCTTCCCAAAACTGTGAGCGCCTTGAAAATGATTCTCTGCACCAAGAAAAATATTAGCACTGGCAATGTTTGAAACATAAATAAGAATCTTTTTTTAGATACAGACAAATGTGTGCTTTTTTCAATGGTCTGTTGTATTATGATAAATATTCTTTAGTCTTTGTTCAAGGAGCACATCATCTGAAATTTTCTCTTAGTGTTCCCATCTGTGAATTTCAGTATTTAAAGCACTATTTAACACTCAGAAGGCACATTTCCATTCCTTACATTCTGCTGACCTCCATTGGGTGGTGATTTCCATAGTAGGAAACCATCTTCCCCTGGATATCTCTCCCTTTCCCTCCTGCCCACTGTGCTCATGGCTGATTCCTAATTCCCATGGTGTGAGAAACGTCATTCCATGGCTTCTGCAAAATCTGCAATAAATGACCCTGCAAGTAAGAGAATGGACCAGCTGGAGGTTTAAGGACCAGCTGGAGGTTTAAAGACCAACTGGTTCATAGGATCATGGAATCTCAGAATGGTTTGGAATGGACCTTCCAGACCATCTCATTCCACCCCAGTGACACTTCCCACTATCCCAGGTTGGTCCAAGCCCCATCCTGGGTCCTTATCCCACGTTTGTGGCAATGAAACCCCCTAAAACTCATCCAAGTGTCAGGAAAATGATGGACATCATCATTCCCTGAATTCCTTGGCAAGGGACATGTTTCCAACCCAGCGCCCACCTCTCTGCTTCCTGTGGTGTTTATCCTTTCTGGAGTTGAACAAATGGTCTCATCTCCACTGAGTGTTTCACAAATCTCTGGAAAATCTCTGCCCAAGGCTGGGATCTAATAACGGATCCAGGACTGCCAGCCACAGCCTCAGGCTCTCAGGAGTTTTTGTACAGAACAGATTGAAAACTCGCCAACACTTTTATTTGTAAAAATAGAAGTGCCAGTTCATCAAAAATCTCTATAGGACACACACAAAAAAACCATAAAAACCAACTACAGAAAACAAAATCGTTTGGAAGTTGTGAAAACATCCCACTCCACATTCTGAGTAAAAGGGTTCATTTCTTTGTAATTTGAATTCTAATTTGAAATTGTCTTTCTTGCTGAAGTTTGAAATCACCAGGTAAAATAAAGAAAACAAATTCAAGATGAATGATGAGCCGCTATTTAATTAAAATTTGTGTTTGCCACGATCCAGTCTAGAAAAATAACATAAATCTCTGTTCTTTCCATCCAGCTCTGAGGTCATACATGATAAATAATGAGCACTTGGCCCATAAGTATCCATAAGTATTCCAAATGTATCTCAGATTCTATAACGTCTCAACTGCATTTAAAATAGAAATCGGTGATTTTCTTAAAGCTTAGAACAACACATCACACACACAACACAGAGATTTGTTTGCTGCTGTATTTGTTTGGATTTTGGAGGGTTCAGCTCCTCCTTCCACACCCTTGGCCGTGTGTCACTCTGCTGAAGGCAGTCGCTGCTTCTTCCCCCAGTTAAGAAGAGAGCTCTGTAAAATGGCATCTGCTCCCAATTTTTCTGACTTTGGTTTCACACTTTAGACACCAACTCCCAGGATAAGCCTTGGGTAATGTCTTTATGAAAACCTGAACATTTGGTCCTCGCAGCCCCCAGGGCAATTCATGCTTTTGAAGAATTTGCAAAACCTACTGAAGCCTGACCTTTCTTTTCTGAAATCTTGTTGACTGGATTTAATTCTCTAGACTTTCCTCTGTTGTTTTTTTTTCCTGTGTGATCTTCAAATAACTTTTGGCAGCTTCCTCTATAAACTGATGCTGAGTTTCCTGATCTTGTGTTTTAGACACCTTTACTATTTTGATTGCCTTGACTTTCCTGTGCTTTGCAGACAGTGGTGATATCCATGTTTTTCCCTCAGGAACAGATGGAACACCCCAGTGGACTCTGCTTGTGAATTTATACCATTTCATTCAAAAAACCCCAAAACAAATGATTTTTTGAGCTCTGATAAATGATTATTAATAATACATATCTTCAGGGAGTGGCAAGAAAAGGGTCTTTAAGAAATATTCCATTTCAAATTATGGAAATTTCCCCTTGAACCTGTTTTTTTGGTCCATCCCTCCTAAAAACTCTGCTGCTGACACAAGAAGTAACTCACCTCTTCATTCAGATGGTCTGAGAGCTGAGCTTGGATTCCCCTCAGCACTGCAAAACCACCTGGCATTTGTCTGACACTTGGAGTACTGAGCCAGCTCTTGACTTTTCCCAGGAACAAACACCTTTTCTGAAATCATCCCATTTCATTCCATAAGTGTCAAAATCATTGAAATCCTCCTCAGGCACCATTCAAGCTTTTTCTTCCCTGTCCTGCATCTCTTTCTCAGCCTGTCCCAGAGGTCTGTCAGAGTTCCCACTACAAACCACTTGTATTCCTCCCCCCTCTCCTGCTTTATTTCTTTCACCAGAGTATCCTTCCTGGAAAATTGCTTTGCTTTCTTTTAACTCTGCCTGGACGACTTTACTGGATTGTGGGGCACTGACGTGATGGTCTTCATTGCTTCAGAGAAGATATTTTTATTAAGTTCTCATCAATTCAGCCTCTTGCACATCCTTCTAAATTTGAATTTTGTGTTTGACAAGAGCAGGAATACATTAGAAATTATGCTGCTGGGCATAGGGATGCCAGTAGCATATATTTTCCTTTTTATTATTTTTCTCCCTATATACTCCTACCTTTCCACAGAGTTTCTGGAATGAAGGAAACGAATGCTCAAAGGTGCTGATTAACTGCTGCTCAGGGAGGAAAGAATAGGAGGAGGGAAAGTGGGCAGAATAATTGAAAAATGAATTAAAAAGCACAGGTTTGCTTCAACCCACTCTGTTTTATCCTTGCCCTTCCTTTCAACTTGCCCAGTTTACACCTGAACGTGTCCAGGCAGGATCTGCAGCTCGTGAGAGGGTGGAGAGAACCCATTTGGATGAGGTTCAACAGCAGGTTGACTCTAATAATGATGTATTTAATGTGATCAGACAACTTCCATGTGTCCAGTGATATTTTTTAGCCTCCCTGAAACATATTTACACTCCCAGACCAGTCCCATCTGGTCTCAGGTACACTCTGAAATGTGATAAGATGGGCTGGGCTGTTGAGGTAGAAGGTGACCTTTGCACATCTGGAAACACTCTGGATTTGTAATTTTAACGGGGTTTTTTCCCTCTCAGGGTATTTTTATGCTCCCTAAAGCACCATGTGTGTTCATGAGCACAATTAGAGCTGGCACAGTGAATCACTTGGAAAAACAGGAGAAGAGAACACTGCCAGTGGGGAACGTGTGTGACTGTGCCCTGGGACACCTCCAGTTCCCCTGCTCCTGAACTTCCAGCCATCTTGACTCCCACAGGATTAGAACAATGACCCCATACGGTGCTGTGATATCTGATATTTTCATTTTACATCAGTTTTTACACCAATTTATGTCCAGCCTTTCAGAAGGCTTAAAACCCACATACAAGGCCTACCCTTAAAACTCACATACAAGACCTACACACCCCTTGGCTCCAAGAGATGTCCCATCCGTTCCCATCTGGATTGGATTTCCCCTAATTCCGGCAGAGGAACATTTTGCTGCCACACCTTGCTGGACAGTTCCCTATTTTCCTTTTCCACCTGCCTGCTGTTGGGTGTGTTGAGCTCTCCCCCTGGATTTGATGGCCCTTCCCAGAAGAGGAGCTGGACTTTTACCCCCCATCCGTGACACCCTGGTCCCTTGGTCACCACCCAGGGATGGGGACAACGTGGTCCCTGCGTGGTGGCCACGATCCCAGGCAGTGGGGACCAGCTCCTGCTCAGCAGCTGCTCCACAGGAGGGAGCAGTTCCCATGAATTTCTCAGCAATTTCCATGAATTTCCAAAGCATTGAATGCTTTCAGCCCGGAGCTGCAGCTGGCTGTGTTTGAATGCAGGAAGAGAGATTCTGGAATTAAAAAGCGTTTCATGGAGACTGAATTTGCTGCTGATTTTTTTTGTCTGTGTTCACTAATGTGTTTGGGTAATTGAAGAGAAGCCTAAGAGGATCATAAACAGAGAAGATACAAACACTCCTTTTCCCAGTGTTGCAGAAAACTTCTCTGTTTTGTCCGATCCCAATGTTAAAGGAGGTGTTTTCCTCATAAAACCAGAACCTGCCAGTTTTCCTTTCCACTCAAGCTTCCCTTTCCCTTTTTTCAGGCATCCTGAATTTAAGGCACGACACTAATCACTGATCTCTTTGCATGGATACGGTGAAACTTTCTCTCAGCCCTCAGAACCCTGCAGAGAGCTGAGAGAAAAAATAGCAATATCGACAGTTTGGTTATTCTTTTGTTCTCCTCAAATTAAGTCTATTCCACAAAATTCCTTTGAAAACTGACTGATTCTCTGGTGGACTCAAATACCAGCATGAGGCTGGCCATGAAAAGATTCATGTCATTGTAGCACACACTTCAATAATCAACCTGGAATTCCTAAGGGATCTATGGACAGATTGCCCAAATTGTCCCATCATGAGAATTTATTGGCTCGATGAAAAAATTACTGGTGCAGTTCTACACCTTGTGCTGCTCACAAAGCCCAAGTCAGGAACCCAAAGAGCCCCTTCAGCCCTCGAAATCCATCATAGGATCCTGCAGGATGTGAGACGCCCTGATCCCAGACTCCACGAGCTACATTAGTATTCCGCACCCTTCTCCTCTTTGCTGAAAGGATGAAAAGGAAAATTTCCGTGTCAGCAGAAAAGCCAGAACATCTCTGGGTTGCACTGTGGATGGAGAGCAGGGGGTTCATGAGGTGCCTCAGCAGTCAGAGCAGGGGACGTGTCACCCGCACGATGGAGTCACACCCCTGGAACTGCCACAAACTGGGGTTCTGGTCCTAAATAATTATTATCGCTGCCCATCATCTTCCTCATTAATCACCATCTCTTCTATCCCGCTCCCATTTCCATCTGGTTGGGTGTCAGGTGTGGCACCAAACAGCTCCAGCACATTAATTTCCAACTGGTGGCTACTCGTGGTTGGCAAATGAGGTTCCTTTGGGACTCTTTATTAGCTGCGTTAATTGTTTGACAGATCGTTATCGACTCCCATCCCAGGGATGGCAGATGGCCAATAAAAGGCAAACTGGAGCTCGCTGTCTTTTTGTGCCATCTTGATGGCTCTTATATTTGAAAAAAACCATTTTCATTGTAAATTTTATTCTGTCATCAGTTAGACGAAAATGAGATAAATTATTGAATCCTAGTTATAAATGGAACTTCCAGCTCCTTGTGGAAGGTGTTCCTACCCATGGCACGGGATTGGAAGTGGATGATCTTTAACATCCCTTCAAACCCAAACCACTCTCTGAATTATGCAGGAAGGTTGCAGGAATGGCTGCAGGGCTGTAAAAAAATGAAAATATGAATAAATCTGCTTTGAGTCTCCAGTGCAAAGTCTTCCTACAACCAATGACAAAAAACATTCAGAAACCTGTAAATGTCTTTTCCAGTGAAAAAAGTATCAAGGGATATAAAGTAAGTAATGAGGACCAACCCACACGCTGAGAAATTTATCCCAGAAGTTTTCTTTTTTGGGCTGAGCAGAATGTTTCTTCAACGTGAAATGTGGTTCGTGTAAGAATTAAATTTTCCCGGGAGATTTTTGTGGATTGCCAGAATTCATCCAAACGCTGCAGAAACCAAACTGAAACATTGTCTTATGTTGTCCCGAGCCAAACCATTGGCTTGTCCCTGTCCTCAGGTGAGGTTTGAAGGGGGTGAAGGTCTCCCTCTCCCTGAATTTGGGACGATCCACATCAAGATTAATTTGTTTTTATTCTATTTAGTTCTGCTCCCACCTGCCCCTGCATTCCAGAGGTGCCACCAGCTCTGATTTCCCTCAAATTGCTGAGGCACCTGAAGTGCCACTTCACACCCCCACCTTTCTCTCCGGTTTTTGTCATGGTTTAGCTTCTCAGCAGCAGGATTATGACTAAGCCCCATAAATGTGTGGAAACTTGGTAATTCTCCACCCACTTCCTCCAACTCTCCTGCTCTGAGTCATTCTCTGCTGAGCTTTTGACATTTATTTTGAGGGTTTTTTTCACTGTCATATGTGGCTCCCACAATACCACACATTGCTGAGGCACCAAAATCATCAGGGTAGCACAGAAATGCACAAAGGGCATCCCTTTGGGGAGAAAAGGGAGGCTTAGATTGCAGTCTGAAAAAGAACCATTTCTTTGCACCAATGTGCCTGTGAATTCATATTTGGGACCACTCAATGGGCTTGAGAGCTGGTTTCGGTGTAGGAACTTCAGCAGCCTTTGGGAATGAGTTTATATCACTTAAAGAATGTGTGTAAAGGCAGGCAGGAGCTGGCCAGAAAAACAGATTTATTCTCCTCACTCACCTGGAAACATCATGTACAGAAGGGAGGAAAAGAGTGTCTTAGAATCCTGGAACATCATGAGTTGAAAGGGACAGAACTCCAATTCCAGGACAGCCCCAAGAATCCCACCATGTGCCATCACGAGTTTGATTTGCCGCCAAACCAGGAGGAAACCTCTGCCAGCCCATGTCCCTCCTCAGGGAGGTGACACACAATAAGTGCCCCCCAAAAATGGACATTCCTCTCCACCCTCTTTCTGGGAACGGTGCTGGATTCCCAAAGGGATTGCAGCTCTGAGGATCCAGCAGTGAGGAATTAGGAATATTCCCAGTGGAAGTTGTCTCCAAGAGGTTACAGCCTGTTCCTGGAGAGGAGCTGGATACCTGGAGGCCAGGGACACCTGATCAATGAGAAGATTCCCTGGCTGTTGTCAGTGCTGGAGGGATAATTGCTGTTCAGGGCTCTCAGTTGGAGAGGGTGAAGGGAGGTAAATGCTAAAGCTTTTCCAAAAATGGCTCCTCAGCAAACTTGGAACAGCAGACCCGGAAAACGTCGATGCTGCTGCTGGATGGCTGAGGGTCGCCGGCCAGCTCGTGAAACATTTCCATCAAGTTCAGCAAAACCACCACTGGAGTTGTGTTTTCTCCTCTCAATACCCACTGACTCCTGAATTATGTGGATTTTGTACCCTGTGTCAACGGCACCTTTCTTTCTCCAGGGTGTTTCTATGGCTTCAATGCAATTGCATCAGCTTTGGCCCAAATTTTCCTTCATTCACTGTGTTTCCCATTATGAATCAAGTTATTTGTCAGGCTGTTTTTTTTTCACAGACCTGGTGCCCCATATCACAGGCTTCTGTGCTCTTTCCTCAGCTTTTTGCTGTTGCTACTTTGATTTCTTTGCACCTTCCAAATGCAAGTGCTTAACTCTGTCAGGGCTGTACAAAGACCATTGAAAAGGGAGGGCAATTGTTGAAAATGTAAAAGAAGACAATTGAAAATAGCAGCAAGTACTGTGAGGAACTTATCCACCTTTTTTTTTTTGTATATCCTGAGCTTTAAAATTCAAAGGGAGTTGATGGTATTAACATATACTGAACTGTTGAGGAGGGAGGCTGCTGTAGCATCAATGCATCACACAGAACACTTTCATTCCTACATTTTCCACTGATTTGCATGACTGGCAAGGCATTGTCTAAAATGCAGTTTGATTAAATTCAGGCAGAGGAGAAGCAGTGTATTAAATCTTCCAGAAACCACTTTGTATCACACTGAGTTGCATCAGTCACACATTGCTATGACTGCAACAAAAGCCAAGACTAAAATTGTTTAATTTTAGATGGTATATGTTTACAGTCTATAATAAGACATCAAATGTTCTCTCTCCAAACAGTTGTCTTTATCATAAAAAAAATAAAAAATCCTTTCAGACAGCACATGAATCTCTGTGCTTTTCTATTTCCATCTCAGATCTTGAAAACACAAGGAGTGCACTCAGTCATTAATCAGTGACAGGGACGATTCGACCAACGCAATTAACTCCACTTGTTCTATTAATAATCAAGCACACCACAAATGCTCCTGCACTCAGGTGTTAATCAGGACACCATGTAGCTCTGCATTACTTCCCTTTAAAGTGTGAAAGGAAACGCAGATTAATGGAGAATCAATGTGAGATATGGAAGTGTGACATGCACTTGTCAGTAAAATTCAGCTTTCTTGAGGAGACGTGAAGACGATGCAGCTGCACAAAAGGCAACTCAATTTATCAGGCACCATTACAGACCTGCCTGTTAAATGAACCCAGAAACACTTTAATATTAGGACAAATAATCATGGTTGTTCCCTGCCCTCTGCTCTGTGTTTGTAAGGATGTGCAGGAATGTGTCTGGCTGACAAAATAACTCCTCCCGAGAGCTCCCTTTTAATTCTCCCAGAGGTTTAGTGCTGGCAAGGCTCAGAGACAAGGCTCGGTGTGCCCTGGGTGCTGTGGGGTCTGTGGTGTGGGCAGTGCCCAGGCCCAGGGTATCCCACAGTCCAGCCAAGGTGTGTCCTGCCAAGCTGGGGGAGGTGGGGGTGCAGTCTGGGGAAGGCTCAGCAGCAAATCCATCAGCAACTGAAGCTCCCGTGCACTAATGAGGTTGTGTGTGCTCCACTGAGCAGGTTTGCCCTGATTGATCGGGGAAGTGGCAGCATTTTAGTATCTGCTGAGGAGCCAGTCCTGTGACTCTCCTGGCAGCACAGTCATTGGAAAATGTACTTCACAGTCGCACATCAACTTCTTTTCTTTCTCTTTTCAGTTAAACAACCCATATGAACTCTCCCAAACTTCTGTTTCAGGGGCAAACCCATAAGAGCAGTGAGGAGGACGATTCCTGGAACTGTGTCTGGGCTCCTGCACAATGAACAGTGTCACTCCCCCCCACAGAGGTGACTGAAGGGGGCAAAGGACCTTTGATGACACCACCAGGATGATTTTGGCTTCCCTCAAATGGATGAAGGACCTTCAATATTGAGGATCAGGTATGATTTAGTGGGTCATTTGATGGTTTCATGGAGGCAAGTCTCTAACAAAGTAAGTAACTCAAACCCATTAATCCATTAATCAGAGCCCTCCTCTTCTCCCACCCCAAGCTAACCCACTAATTTCAGTGCTAATTAACCTATCAGTCAAAGCAGATAACAACTGTCTTCCACACAGACACTTCAACATCTCCCTACCTATTTATCTCGCTGTGATTGCATGAGAAGAGGTGGGCACACCAAGGGCAATGTTGGCTGAGCCCCCCCGGGTAACCAGGACTCCTAATGAGGATCGGGGAGCTTAATTTTTGGAGATGCTCCTCACCCTGTTCTGTGTGCTCTGCTATTAATAAGAGAGTGATTCATGTTTGCAGGCTTATGCAACACAGGTATGTGTTTGTTTAAATGCCAGAGGGCAGGGACAGATGGGATATTGGGATGGAATTCCTGGCTAGGAGGGTGGGCAGGCCATGGCACAGTGTCCAAGGCCAGATTCGAGCAGCCTGGGACAGTGGAAGGTGTCCCTGCCTGGAATGAGATGTTCTTTAAGATCCTTTCCAACCCAAACCACTCCATCATTCTGTGATTCCATGAAAACTATCGATCTCAAATTGTGCCATTTAAGGGTCAGTTACTCAGAAGACTCCTCAGATATGGGAAGCTCATCTTCAGGCACCCTGAGGGCTGCGAACCAGCAGAGGTGTATTACAGTGTGACATGGGGAAAGAAACATTATTAGACCCTTAAAATACAGAAGGGTCTTGGTCACAGTTGAATGGCACCAATTTTGCCGAGTTGGCACGTGGGGCTCACCCAGCCCATGGTTATTCACACAGCTGAAGAGTTCAGCAAAAAGGGCACAAGGTATGACACGGCCTTTACAAAACTAACTCGTTCCACATTGCATTTACCCTGCACTGAAATGATTAAATGCCAAAGTATATCATTATCCCTTAATTTCTGCCTCTGATGGACACTTACTGTATTTTCTCTGTTTTGGCCTAACACTTTTAATATTTTGGAACTATTTATCCAGACAAAAAGATGAATTTTGCCTTTTATATCAAATTTAATTAATTTTTATTTTGGGTGATCTATTTTAGATGTTTGCATTTAAAAAAAAAAGAAAAAGTGTGTTTCCCGTTTTATAGCCCATTATAATCTAATGATTTCAGGGAAATATCAAATTAAAAAGCTGACAAAAACATATATTGAACCTGGCAATCCCTTCTGGAGTTTTAAAGCTTATGATCACACAGAGCTTGCCAGGGAAGTTTTATCTCCCCCAAATCACTGAGCCATTACAAAGCATCATGTAATTATGTAATTAGGTGATATATCATCTGTATTAAAAAAGCCTGTGAAAACTTGTGTTACCTGTGAGCTGCATATGAACAGGAGGCCTGTTCTGAACTGTGGGACTGAGGCTGCTTTAGTGATCTATGTATTTGTTTTGTCAGTGTCTCTTTATTCTCTCACTTTCACAGCCCGTGGTCATCAACATGTAGGAAAAAAATTATGATCTATGTCATAAAATGTAAATTTGCTCTGAGGCCAAGCCACAAAGAAAGATTTCAGAGTCCTTGAATCTGTATTTAGGCAGTTCTCTTAGGCAAATAAAATAAAGTGATAGAAAGAAATTGCTTTAGGGTTGTTTGGCTTCCATCACATTTCGTTCCCATCTGGAAAATCCATAGGGAAGCAAAGCCTTGGGCACGAACTTGGGCAGGTGGGTGGCCCTTGCAGCCATTCCTGTGGCAGCCAGGAAGCCTCAAATAAACTCACATCACTCAGATATCCCCAGAACTGGAGAGAAGATGCCAAAAGGGAACAGGGATGAATGGTAAAGGGGATGAGGGGCGTGTGGGGATCCCTTTATCCTGGATAACCTGGAGTCTGTCCAGCCAGCCGTGGATGTGGCACTTGGGGCTAGGGTTTGGGTGGTGAGATGGTGTTGGGTCATAGGCTGGACTTGATGATCTCAAAGGTCTTTTCCAACCGTGTTAATTCTGTGATCCTGTGTTTGGTGTGAGGCTGAAGATGTTCCATGCCTGGAGCTGTGGGTTCTCCTCCCTGTGCTGCCCCTTCCCTGTCCCACCACCCACCATTTCCCACCTGCTGTTCCAGCCAAATCACCTCAGATTGGTCAGAACTGGGTTTGGAGAGCACAGAGGAGTATTTTGGCCAGGACATGAAGAGACAACGACCTCTGGCCAAGAAGGAGCTCTGGACACAGCAGCCCACAGGAGCTAAATCCATCTCCAGGAGCTTCAGCAAACCAAGCAGAGTTTGCAGGCAAAAAGAAGCAAGGCAGACGTATTTATACATGTTTTGTTTCCTTGGAGGCAACCTTTGGACTGCATTGATTTCCCTCTTATTTAATACTCAGGCAGCTCCCTACTTCTGTGCCCAGCAGTGTTCCTTAGTTATTCCAGTGTCCCTTCCCCACAGAGGCTCAAACCCAGGGATGTGGGACGTGGCACCTGAGTCCCACCAGCAAGCTGCACATTCTGCCTCCCTTCCATGTCTTTCCTGCTCAATACCAAAGTGGAAAGATTACTGTATTTAAAATATCCTATTTTCTGTCATCCAGTGTCAGAGGAAAAGAGTAAAATAAAGAAAAAACCCACTCTGCTGGGCAATGTTGCTACGAAACAAGGGCAGGAAGGGGGAAAAGACAATTAAAAGCAATTGTCCTGCTTTTGTCTGATCCCTGCTGTTCTTTTTCCAGCCGTGCAGCCAGTAAAGTTACCCCTGATGCTTTTAAAGAAGCCAGGAAAAGTAACATTGGATTTGTTCTTAAGGAAATCCAGTTTTCCTTTTGAATAATCTTCGTTCCCTTTTCGTAATAAACCAGTGAAATGGGCAGAAGGTCCCAGTGGGGTCAGGGAAGGTGTTTTGGCCCTTCAATTCCGTGTCATCTCAAGTTCCTTCGTAAACTCTGTAAAACACTCTGTAAGGGTGTTAGATGGTGAGTTGGACTAGATGATCCTTGTGGGTCCCTTCCAACTCATAATATTCTGTGATTCTGTGAAACACCAGAGAATTTTTCTCCTATAAGATGTCTTTGTGCAGGTCTATCTATGGAAAACTGAGCTTTTTATCTGGGCCAAAATCACTGTCTTTGGGTTAATGGTAAACACAGATTATTTTCAGCTGTACCAGCCTAAGAACATCTGCTGATCCCCCACAGCCACAACCCAAACTGGGGATGTTTGTCGTGATTGCCATCAAGAAAAGGATGATCTGTGTCTTCCTGAAGGCCTCCATTTGACCTGGATATCAAATCAACCCCTTTCAATATCGAATGGTGGATAATAAATGCTTAAAGGAACACTCACAGTGGATAGTTACAAACGATCCCCAAGCTGCCTTGTATGAAATATTCATTGAAGAGCAGCAGGCAGCAAGTGGATTAATAAACCAAGCCAAGAAGAATTGGAAAAGAAAAACTGTCTGATTTTTGGGCAGTTTTCAAACAACTCAGAGGAAAATTGTACAAAGCAAGTTGGTTGTTGCAGTTTCTCCAGCCAAAGCAAGGAGGTCCTGTTTTAATGTTGCTGTCCTGCTTCTCAAGACACCTCACACTTGTGAGCTCCTGCTGCTGCAGCTCATCCCAGTTACTCCAACAAGCAAGGAGCAAGATCTTCCCATTGTGACGGGACAAGAGCTCCTCAGAGCTGGTAGGAAAGAGCTCCTGTCTGTGCCTGGTGTAACTTACCCCATTCTGACTATAAACATTCTTTACACAATAACTTTAATTAACAGGAAAACATCATCAGGCTTGAGAACTTGGTTTCACCTTTCTTTCCCTGTGAGCAGGGGTTGCTAACACAAAACCACAGCCTCTCTTGTGACTCGCAGAGGATTTTTTTTTTGACTGTTGGCACCTTGACAAATTACTCAGACAAAGTGTGTGGCTCATTTTGCAGCTGGAGGCTTCTTGAATGGCACATGTGGGAAGTAAAGCATGTGAGTATCACACCACGGGGAAGGGGAAGGTGAATCTGGCTTTCTGAAGGTGCTATTCCACACCTCCACAGTCATCTGTTGTGCATTTTATTTAATTTTCAGTCATTTTTATCAAACCGCCCAGATCCAGGACCTCTAACTTCTGGAAACATACTGTTGGGAAACAACAGGAGACCTGTATTTCACATCCAAAAAGAGGGAAATAAAGATCTTTCCCACTTTATTTTCACCTATATCAGCTGATCTAATTAAAAACAGTGTCTTTGGTGTTCTCAGAGCATCACAGGCATCGATGGCACGGTGGTGGCACCAACACAACATGGCACTGATGATTTACCAGCCAACTCCCCCACGCTGGGGCTGGAGGAGATCAGAGGCTGTGCAGGGCTTTGTTTGGGCCTGAGTTACATCTATTAAATGATCTCACACCTCATCCCAGCAAGTCCCCAGGCCCTGAGTCAGGGTTGCAGCCATCACCTTAGAATTTCCATTTCTTCTTTTGGATGTCTCTGAAGAGCTCTCCAAGTGACCATCTCCCAGGGTGACCATCCCAGGAATGAAGGTAACACTGCCACGCCATCAGGATTTGGGGAATGACGGGGTTCTCATTGAGCACTCTGGCATTTCTGAGTTGCAGAGAAGTGGAGGGAAAGAAAAACCACTCACTGAGAAGATGATGAGTCTCCTACTCTCAAAGAAAATTGTTTTACTCAAGACTTTACATTGCAGCAGAGCTCTTTTTGTCCTGATTTTAAAGCCTCAGATTAATCTCCCTGATTTAGGCAGAAAATAAGCCATTAGTCTAGCTAGCTCTAACAAATGTCTCTAATGGAGGTATTTTCAAATATACTCTCATTTCCCACGTATTTCCACTTATCAAGGCTATAAAAGTTAGTTTGTGTGTGGCTTTGCAGAAGCACATTGAGACAAAAAAACATAAAGACGGATTTTATTTTCAGCATAAAGGATTTAGCCACGGTTCAGTTGTCAAAATTGCCCGACTGAAACTAATTTAAAAAAGGAAACTGCATTTTTGATTAATCAGAAATTTCCACAAAGAACATCTGCTTTCTGTAGGAAATGTTGACACGTCAAAGAAACGAATTTCATGGGCACAGTCCAGCCAAACGTAAACATATTTGGAGCTCATGAATTTCAGAATCTCTCCTTTCCACATCTTTGAGTGGCAATGAAATTCTCAGACAATTCTGCCTTTCTTTAAATTCCTTCAAGTGAATTATGATTAACTGAGGGGGCAGGATGGTGATGGAGAGTCACCAGTGGCTCCACAGGATTGGCCACAGCTCTCTCCATGTCCCTCGTGTGGTGGGAAGGAGGAAGAAGTGACACAGCTTTGAAAACCAACAGTTGGTCTCAGCTGAAGGTTTTCCAGGCACACCAAAGAGAACATGAAATCATCGCTGTGAGCTGGGTTAATAATCTGATTTATTGTCCCCTGGATCCAAGGAGTCCCAGCAGAACAAGTGAAATATAAACCTTGCCCTGGCAAAAATCAGGGGCTCTTCTGCTTTTGTAAATGAGACTCTGCTTGCAGCTAAAAAAATAAATGAAAATATCATTAATAAAGATTTTTTTCCCGCTTTGCCTGATCTTTACCTGATCCCAGCTGTCTACGGTGGATGGAAGGAGTAACATCATGTTCTTTTTAAGTCACGTTTTACACTCCCCATCTGAGCACTCCTTCTTCTATTAGAATTCATTTTGTTCAGCCCACGTGGGCTGAGCCATTATGGCTTTTCAATAGCTCTCTAAATATATTTAGAATTTTTAATTGAAGCTTAACCTTTATTTTGTTCAATAAATGTATTCTCCATCTAACAGCTCCAAACAAGAAAATAACTTTGTTGAGGTCTTACATTTTGCCAGCATTGTTTCTCTCTCAAGATAGAGAAAATGAAGCCTCTACAATAAATTGATGGAACAGGGAATCAACAGAGGAAAAAATAATTTTGATGATTTCTTCTTTGCACTGCAATTATATCCAGTACACTTGACAATGGAATAAACAAATAGTACAAATGAAGCCATTAATTTCCTTTCTATCTACACAATTTTAATTAGAATCACTTAATTAGTCTTGGCTACAATTTCTCAAGAAGGCTGCACAACACACATTGAAGCTACTCTCCTGCACAAAAAATATATTTATCATTGTTTATTAAGCACAACAAATAGCTGCAACAGTTCTAGGTAACCCATGATAAATGCTACTGTCAAAAATAATTCTTTATCACCAAATATATTTGAAAGCAAAGTTCTCTCCCTGTTCATTAGTTATTAAGCTTTTGCTATTTTAATTGTTATCATAAATATAATGACATATTTAATATATTCACTAACTCCTAATGACACGTCATGGTTTGTAGCCTGGCAATAAATGTCCCTGAGCCTTGAAATAATTTTTTCCCTGTTTGGGTTCCCAGAGGTTTCACTGAGGAAAAACAACCTTTTCAAGGTGCAACGTGAAATCACAGAAAATTGCTCTGAAAGGGACTTTGGGTTCATCACCAAAGGTCACTTGATTTATGCTCTTCTCCCCCTCTCCTCACTGCTGATACAGTTTGTCGTGGAATCGGTTCCAAGAGCCTCCAGGTTTTGTTTCAAAAGTTCCTGATGCTCCTCCAAGGGAGAAATTTTTCCAGTCTTACCCAAATTATCCATTCAATTTAAGGTTTTCATTCCATGGGATGGACATGGAGAAGACATCAGTCCTTCTCTGAAATGGACCTTTCCTGCATCTCCCTTTAGTCTTCCCCAAAGTGCTTCATTTTCCAGCTCTTCCTCTCGAGGTGAGACGAGTCAAATCCTGCAACTTCTTCAAAATTCAATAACCCTCCAGTGGAAACATCATTAGGATGAGGGATCATAACAGTAGGAAAAGTATTCCCTGAAAATATTCCCACATATGTGCACCCCAGCAGCGTTGGACACGACAACCCCAGGGAGCTTTTCCAACATTCACGATTCTGTGATTCTGTAACTGAACCATTGTCACAACTGAGAAAATGTTGAGGGAATCTTTATTTTTCTTTTTTTTTTTTCTGTTTTCAGTTACAAGTCGAAGTAGAAGAACAGTCACAACAAATACTCTGTCAGCTGAAATCCTTGTCTTTCACTCCTCACATGAGCTGCTCAAAAACCTGACAGTTTTCTCAGCCGTATTTTCTACTTAAGGTTCTTCACTGCAAACTTTCAGTTAATATTTCCTGGCTTTTCCCTCACATCCAGGCACTGTTCCCAAGCCTATATTATTCAGGTTCCAACTTGATGGTCATCGGTCCCAAGAGACAGGAAAATCAGTGTAGGGATGTGGGAAGAGAAAAAATTTAGAAGGTTTAGCTGGAAAATTCAAGGGATAAAGAGCCGTTTTCAAGAAGGTGGTAATCTGATTTGGGTGCAAAAAAGGCTTTCTGTGGAAGACATAAAATGAAATCAGATATTGAATGTGAAGAAAAACACCCCAGTATATAAACATGAGAAAATGGAAGGATTTTTAAAGTATAGGAAGCTGAAAAGAAAAGTTAAAATTCTCGGGGTAAGCCTATTCAGAACAGCTGAGGAAAATAAAAAGCAATTAGTGCTTTTTTGTACAAAATAAATTCTGGGTTTATCACTTCACCACAGTGGTGATAAAGTTGTTAATGGCAATGCAGGGAAAGAGGAACTGCTCTATAAACATTCCTGTCTCCTACTTTTAAAAGGATGAAGTGTTTTAAAGGATGACAAGGATGAAGTATTTAGGAGTCATCTAGTGACTAGTGAGGGCGTTAAATGACATGTATAAATACAATTATTTTAAAATTGACAGTCCAGTGAGCCCTGTAGACAGTTGAGGTTCTTTTAAGAGAACATTGGTTTTTAATCCATGATCAAGTACTGGGGAAGGGCACTAGAAGGGAATTAATGTTGTGTCAGTGCTCCAGATACAAATCCAGCACAGCCTTGACCTCAGTCCTGGGCAAAAAATGGGATTAAAGCTCCTACAAGATTCAAGACAAAGAACTGAAATTTTCAGTCAGATTGTCATTCCACATGATTGTCATTCCACAGGATTGTCACTCCACATGAATCTTGGAACAGGTCATACCCAACAAACAACCATGATAACGTTCCCAGCATGGGCAGCTCTTACATCTTCTGACTTTGGTGGGGTATTTGACTCAGTCTTGGGGATATTTTGATTAAAAATGAGAATTATTCAATAGCAATAAAACAGAGGTTAAATCTATTAAAAACGGGCAAGCTAATGGATCTGAAATGCAGCCATCAGAGGGGAATCATAATTAAGTGCAGTGCTGGTATTCTGCTGGTATCCGCTCGCTGCTATTAATCATTTTCAGTAATGATTGGCTTGTAAAACTTTCAGATGACATGAAGATTGATGTGAAGGTAAATAATCATGAGAGCAGAGAAATAATAAAGAGCATTCTCGGTCCCTCACTAACCTTTTCCCTTCAGAACGAGAATGTTTGATACAGTCAGAATCAAAGATACCTTTAGAAAACAAGGCCGTCTATGCTAAATTTAAGTTGGTTCATTGGAATTTCTCCCAATGGGAATGATTTAGTTCTTCATAAAGCAAAGGAACAGCAGCCAAAAGGGTTCCAGGATCCTCACATGCACCTGCAGCAGTGCAGAGGGGATGGAAATCCAGTTTGGTTTCTCCTGAGATATAACAACACTGGGGAAAAGAATTTGGGGGGGAAAAGCAGAAATTCCTTGAAGGATGTAAATGCGTCACCAAGGGAAATCAAGGGTTTGATTTATTTGCTCTTCAAACGGGATGTCATTGAAGTATCTTCACAGGATGTCAGGAAGAACTCACCATCCCAGAGGACAACTCTGTTCCCTGAGCAGGAGAGGAAACCTTCACCAGGGAGAATTTCACGGGATACTGGGAAGTTCCTGAATGGAGAAGACATCAAAGGGGAAGCTCAAGCAAGATATATTCAAACAAGATACAATACACATATTTTTAAGAATGAAAATTCTTTCTTTTGGGGAAAAACTGGGAGGATTGTCCTTCACCATCTGCTGATGGTTTCAGATGCTTGTTTGAAATTATTATTTGACCAGAAATATGAACTGCAGGAGTTGTTTGAGGGGAATGTTGGGTGCAAGAATAATATTTGAAGAGACATCAAACTAAATCAGAACTAAATCTTGAGGAATCAACATGAATTCCTGCACTGCAGCATCACTTTAATCCTATCACAGCCCATCATTCCAGTCGCATCCAAAGGCATGTGTTGTCCCATGTGCAAACAGAAATGAAAAGCTGAGGGACTGATCCAAATACAACTGGGTTTAAAAGTCCCCAAAGATGCTGCTCCACCAATCCCTGGCTCACTCAGAGGAAGTTTGTCCCTGTGCCTTTCTCTTGATCAATGATGTCTTCTTTCTCTTCCCTATTCTGGAGCTGTTCACAGAATTTTGTTGTATTTCTCATGTAATTCCACCTTTTCCATGAATCAGTGTATTTTAATGAGTCTATATTACATATATATATTATAAATGAAATCACACCAAAGAGAGATTCTTCTTGCCCCTTCAGTGACGTTTCTCTATTTGCAACTCTAAATTCTACGGTCCCTTTTTTTACTACAAAAACATATCTGCATTACCATGTTATTGATTCTTGAGGGTTTGGAGTTGAAAATATTAGGTAATAAAATCAGCTTCTGTGAGTTGCTGGTGAAACTCATAAAACTCTTCGTAATTTAATAAATACTTTTTTTTATCATTGCATGTAATCAATCACCTTTTAATCCACACTACAGAAGATAATATTTCTATCCAAAGAAAGCAGAATGAATGCTCAAAATATGATTTTTCATGGTTAAAATCAAGTGTTTTGCTAATATCAAAATATGGCTTTGCAGTCTTTCATACTCTAGTCTTATAACTGACATGCAAGTAAATATGAAGAATAATAATCAAATAATTCAAGCTCATCTAACAAGGTTCTGTATTTTCATTTCCCATTGTTCAGCTATGGATGATAAATTAGTTACAGCTCCCTCCCACAGTCCTGCAGGCTGTAAAAAAATCTAAATATGAGTTTTTGAAAGTAGAGAAGCCTCAAATTCACTGAATTTAAGAACAACGTGCACAAGGCTTTGGTTTCTACCTCTGTGCTCTCATTAATTTGATGAGTAACTTTTACTCAGCAGAGTGAAAGAAGAGCTTTGCTGGAACTCCTCACATGAGTAAACCCTCATTCAAATGAGTGCGGCAGCAGCTCCTTGAACTCCTCGAATAAAACCATTTTTTGTGGAGAGCAGAAGTGATCCAACATGAATTATAAATGACAGTGGACTTCAGAATCTGTTCTCCATCCAAAAATACAAAGATCAGTTGTAGGATGAGTAGAAGTTTTTCCCCCCTTCGCTACTGTAGCATCAAATAAGTTCTGCTATATGTCTTGATTTACCACTAAAGTTTAGTGTCAGATTTTAGGCAAATAAAAATGATTAAAATATGACAGCTGGCAAATTATGCTAACACCTGGTAACAAATCTTTCCTGACAGTTCAATAGTGCACTTCTTAAAGCCCAGCTATTAATATTATAAACAGTGAACTGCAAAAAAAATTGTAGGACTCGACTAACACACTCAGTTTATCTTAATGTGGAAAAGTGTCAAGCCTTATTCCTTAGGATTGAAGAAAATTGGAGCTGAATAACTGCAAACACACAAGTAGTTCTAAGTGATGTGGGGGTAGTGGTTCAGAAGCAGCAGAATAAGAAATCTGAGACGTGAGATGACATTCACCCTATTCCCTGTGCCATTAATTCAGTTAATGTTCCTGCTATTGGTGGAGAGTTCCAAGTGTGGAAATATTTAAGTGACATTTGATATTCATTTCATCAAATTCTTTGTGATCTGCTGCGAATCACAGAGTCATTTAGGTAGGGAAAGACATCTAAGATCATAAAGTCCAACCTTTGACCCATCACCACCTGGTCAACATCAAGTCTGGACAACTTGGGTTATTTTGAATAAATAAGAGTGACCACAACAGTTTTTGGAAGATCACACTCCTTATTCACATCCCAAGGGAGTCTTTGGGATGGGTCCATATTAATTAATTCACTGAACCACTTTTAAACCCATTAATTGAGTTATTTATTTTTCTAAAAACGGCACAACACTACGGTGTTTGAAGGCACTTTTAAAGGGCTTCCAACCATGGATTTCATGCTCATTTTGTTAATTCCTTGCCAAGGGGACTGTGAGAATTTAAAGACACTGAGAAAGTGCCTCCAGGCATTGAGGTCCATCCTGCAGCTCCCAAAGGACTGGAGTATTGGGAAAGGCCAACTCTACTTTCCCCTCCTCTGCCTTTCTCTACAACTTACTTTCTAGACTCTTAAACTGAGTTTTAACCAAAAATTCAGCAGAATCAACTCTGTCCCAAATTACATGAAGGATAGATGAGGTGCCACACATCTGTCCTGTCCCTTGAAGTACAAGGGAAATCTTCAGATGAGCATCAATACGTGAAAATACATGAGATAGAATCACATAATCTCTGTACATGACAGAGAACACTGATTAATGCAACATTAATATGCTTTCAAAGATGTCATCCGGCAGAAATCTCACAATTTCACAAATGAATTCCACATTATTTTTTTACTTTTCATGTTGCCTTTTTGCTTTTATTCCACCATGGTGCAGAGGAATAATTATTTCTCTATTATACATGTGGCTGTGCACAGTTTGAGGGACTAAAAATAAACTATGGCTTGATACATTTTTTGACTGATACATTTCTTGACTTTGTCATAGATAATTTATGGAATAATTTTACACTTCTGCAACACCCAGCTCACAATTCACATTCCAATCCATGAGGTGTCATTTGCAATTTGCGACGGATTCTTAATGAAATTCTTTGGATCTTACCTTCTAAATGTTTCATTTTCTGCTTGGCCAGAAGAGCGAAAGAGTGTTCATATACATTTATACATTGTAAATGGAAATAAAGCTCTGATCTGGCTCATCTTTCTAATCTATTTATCCTCCCAACTCCCCCAGTGTTACAAGGAGTATTGTCATCTGCATGACATGGGTGGGGGAAGGAAGGAAGGAAGGAAGAAGGAAATCTGGCTTGTTCAAGGTCACAGAGTTGATGGGTGGGAAGTGGGGAACTGAATCCAAAAAGAATATCCCGAGTTGGAAGGGTCTAAAAGGATCATCCAGCCCAACTTCTGGTCCTACATCCCAACAATCCCATGTGCCTGAGTGGTGTCCAAACTCTCCTTGAGCTCTGGCAGGTTTGACCTCACACTTTCTCAGCTCTGCTGGGCTTCTGCTTCACTGGCTCATCCTCCCTCCCTCCAGTTTAAATTAACTCATTAATTTATTAACTAGGACATAAAGGAAGGCTGAAATTTTGTTCAGTTCAGTGTAAGTCACCTGGAGGAGCTGTCACCAAAGAACATGTTGGGATCCCAACAGAAACAGCAGAATGCACAATCCCTTGGAGATTCCCAACCAGATCTGGAGTTCACAGGTTCACAGGTTATTCTGAGTTGGAAGGGACCCACAGGATCATCTAGTCCAACTCTCAAGTGAAGTTCTTCAGATAAACCAAAGGAATTTTAATGACAGGCAGATTATTCTGCTCTTTCAGTGCTATGTCCCTTTCTGTTGGCTGCTGCCCAAGGAGGATGCTGATAAATTGGAATGGGATCAGATNTGGGGAGGCCCTGGCACAGGGTGCCCAGAGCAGCTGTGGCTGCCTCATCCCTGGCAGTGTCCAAGGCCAGGTTGGAGCAGCCTGGGAGAGTGGAAGGTGTCCCTGCCCAGGGCAGGGGTGGCACTGGATTATTTTTAAGATCCCTTCCAACCCAAACTGATCTGGTTTTTGATGATTCCGTGATCTTGCTTGGCTTTAGATAATTTAGAACACTCTCCCCCCCTGTGCCTTCCAAGTCCTGCAGAGCTGAGCAGCAGGTTATTCAATAAAGAGGCTTTTACACTGATATTTCCTTCCATGTTGGTTTGGTTAAGCTCACATTTGTCGACCTTCAGGTCTTGGTTCAAAGCTCAAGCAGATTTTAGCTCCAAGTGATAGAGTCCTTCATTGCAAAGAGCTGTTGAAACTACAAGAAGATTCCTCTGGGGGCTGATTTCTGTCAATTAGTTACCTGAAATATGATGATTTATGAATCCCCGATATTGGGTTGCTGGATGGGCACGTTTAGCAAAGTACAAGTGAAAACAGAGCAGCCTCCTTGGGAACAAATAGATGGGGAAAATAATACTTCAAGATGATCAAAAAGGCAGAGAAGATATTCTTTGCTGTATTGGGCATATACTATATATATATCTATCTCACAGTGCACATCTTGCTTCCCCAAAAACTACAGAGAAGATTAAATATGGATTTTTAATGGGTGCATATTTACAGTCAAAGCCATTTCTCTCTATCAAATGCCTCAATGTGCAAATACAATCAAAGGAGGATGTAGAACTCTCTATTTGGGAAAAAAAACAGCTTTTCATAATACTTTGCATTCCTAAACTTCGTGTGTTTTTTTCTGTAATTCATTTTCTCCCCTCAGTTCTGAACAGTCAGGCATTCTGGAGTGGTTTGTTCTATAAATTTATAGTGACAACTTTCAGTAAATCGTCTGAAGAAGACAATAAAATTGGAGCCTTTGGATTGTTGTGGGAGTGGATCAATGTTCTATTTTCCAGTGTTATGATAATGAGTTAATTTTAAAGATGTATTGAGTGATTTGGCATTAATTCCAGCATTAAAATTTACCTCATGTCTGGACAACGGTGCAGTTTGCTACAGTGCTCAAGATAAAAAGTCCAGGTTTGTAAATGGGATTCCTGGAGTGCAATTTAGCTCACCTACTTATGCCTGAAAATTGGGAATTTTGAGCTGCTTGACTCAGCTCTAATGAGCTGAAAGGATGGATGTCCCCTGAGACGGTGGGGACACAGAGGGCAGGGAGGGTGGTTGGGGTGTCCTGTGGGACTCGGGTGGAGCATCACCCAAAACCTCCTCTGCTCCTTCTCCAGTCCCACTGGAGCCGCTCTGCTCACTCACCCCTGACATCTGGGGAAGGAGAGAGAAATCATATCTCTGGGTGGTGTCAGAAAGGGAAATGCTTGAGGAGACAACAAGGAAATGCCACTGGAGAACTTCGAGCTGCAGCTCCTTCCTGCTGTGCCAGGGGACAGGAGAGGACAGGAGGGGACCAACCTGGCAGGGAGTGCTGGAATCACCTCCCCTTCTCCTCGTGGCTGTTACACATTGAGGGGATCCTCCAGAGAACAGAAAGTTAAATTAGGAATTTCACTTCAGAAACCTTCTGGTGTGCATCTAAACACCAGGGCAGAAATCTGCTGCTCCTCAAGGAAGATCAAGGAAATTAAAATTGCAGAAATACCGAAGGTAAAAGCATTTCCCTGCCATGGTTTTTATCTGGATAATTTTTTTCTTTGCCAAGGCAGTTGGGCAGAGGAATTGAGCGTTAGAACCAGCAGTTTTCAGCAGGTAAAATGTGAGTGAGCTCAACTCTCACTCCTGTCTGGGCTCACACTGCAGTGTGAGGGAGTGAGGCTGAAGCTGAGGGAACAGTTTGTCAAGATCTTTCTCACCCAGGCTCTTATTAATTCCTTTCACACGTTTTTACGTCCTTAAATTGTCTCTTTTCACAACTTTTCAAGGTGTCTTTTCTTTTTTCCTCTCCCCCTTTTTGCAAGAACACTTTCCAACACACCTCCTTATGGAGTTGCTGACGACAAAGAAATTACCTGTGTTGCATATTCAGGAGTGGATGGATATGCTGGAATATCAGGAAAGGCCATGGATACACATCCCTGTGGGAACACTGGTGATGGGAAGCCAAGGAATGAAGAGACCAGGCAGCCACATCACATGGTGGTGAGATCCATTGCTCATCTTTTATCCCATGATGGTAAAATCCTACTTTACCTAAGTGAGAAGCTGGCTGCTTTCATACAGAAGAGGTAAACAGGGGGAAAAATAATACTAAGCCACCCCTGAAGAGCTTGGAGTTCCTTCCTCCCACTGTGCAACCAAGCCCAAGGATTCAGAGCGGGTCCCCAGAGGGCAGTATGGGGTGGCAACGCCAAGTTTTCCCCTCCTTGCCCTCCACAAAAAGAGCTTTATGGGATTCCCAGTAGTCTGGGCAGTTGTGGCATTGAGAAAACATTTCAGTTTGAGCTGTGAAAGGGTGTTTTTAAATCACCCAGCAAACAGGCAGAGAGCACATCCCAGCACTCTCAGCTCCTTCCCCCGCATATGCCACTACCAAAGGTCACCCAATAAAAAGCATTAGGTTTCCAAACTCAACACAGCCAAAGCAGGAAATCAGGTGAATTGCATTCTGACATAGATATTTGACCCTTGCACGACTCATTTTTACCTTATTACTCTGGGGAGAGCCGAGTTGAAAAGGAATAAAAGCAGGGATTGCAGTTGCCAGGGCGCTCCCTCCTGCCCTGGGTAATTTTCTCCTCGAAGACGAGAAGGAAGGTCCGTGGATGGCACTGACTGGTACCTGTCACTGATAACCAGATGAGAATAATGCACTATAAACATTCATAGTCCTGCTCTGTGAACCAAAAACCCAGCACAGAGGACAGATTGCTTCATTACCCCTATTCTGGATGAGCTGGAGCATTTCCCCGTGGCCTTGGATTCCAATTTCTGAGGCAATAGTAGCATTATCAAAGCCATAAAAGCTTCTTTTCCCACATAATCACAGACAGGAAGGACAAAGGAGTGGATATGGGAGAGGAGAAAATATGTTTCTGTATTTTTATATTTTTTTATTATTATTTTTTTACTGCTGTAGCAGTGCTCACTGAAGTGTGGGGGAGTTCCTGGTGCAAACCAAGCTTGGAGATGCTCCAAAATGTTTCCAGGAGGATTGGTGGTCCTGAGATCACCAAAGGGAGACCAGAAACCCTGGAGGCAGCTCCAGCCCTGTCTGGCTGTGGGTTGGTGAATGAACAAAACGAGATAAATAAACTAGATGGGATTACTCCACATTTAAATAACACTGTGAAGCAGGACAAACTCTGTCATGTAATTCCAAGCTAAAGTCATAGGGAATATTTCCTTGTTTCCCTTCTTTCCCTATTTTTTCCCTTGTTTATCCGAGACCCTTTTAAAAGGAAGAATTTTATTTGACAATGTTTAACCCCCCCTTCCTCAGTGAGGGTCGATAAAGGCAACAATTACAGCTGAGGATCTATTCTGAGTTTGGGGAAAGCTGTTTTAATGATTATATCCCCATGTTCGTACCCAGCTCTTTCAAGGTGTCGAGAAAATATTAATTAGTTTCTGTTAAAAAATCAAATATTAGGAGAAGAGTTTTTCCGCTGTAATTGGGTAACATGAACGTTTTTGATCATTCATATTGACATTTTTATGCACTCTGGGGTGGGGATTATGGGCACTGGGGAGATTTTTACATCACTTCCACTTGGACCATTTAGAAGTCAAGGTATTGAAATGGCTAATTGGATACCCTGATTAGCCCAGGATGGAGTTTGATTTCATATTGATAGAACTCAGAGCAAGCCCCCCGATGTCATCAGGAATAAACCCACAAAAGACTAGAGAGGGCAGAATCAGACCCTTTTTATTCTTATCTGGGGAAATCTGAGTAAACCAGTAGCAGATTGTTTTTCCAGGGGCTTCAAGGACACCCAGGATGATAAAAGGAAGGGAATTTAAAGGAAAGGTGCCTCTCACTCTGATTCATTTACTACTCCTTTGCCCAAAGCACCAAATGGCAACTCAATGGCTCTTGGTGATGATTCCAGCTCTCACAGGATAATTCAATCCTCAGGTTTAGCTTTGCAATGGGCTTCCACTATTAATTGTAAAAAGTATTTATTATTAACGAGATATTAATTTTAAATAACTCTGTCGAACATCCCAGCCCATAAAACCTGGATTTCTTCCCCTTCCTGCAGCCACCCGTGGCTGTTTATATTTATTTATTTAGCATTTTTGCATCTTTCTCACCCACAAGAGAAGAGGAGACAATCATATCCCACTTTACATATTTAGATGTATAAGCATGGATAATTAAAAAGTAAAAACTACTCAGTGAATTACTTATTGAATTATTTATCCCGATTTTTGTGATAATGTTTTACCATAACTATTAAGCACCAAAATGTTTTCTTTAACCGTAAGATCTGCGTTTGTTGGAACAGAAGGAATACTTTTAACCCCATCCATAATTCAGGTTTATCTCTGCCCTTCCTACAAGCAGCACTCTGGAGAGTAAATGGGAATTCAGTGCCAGTTTTGGGGGNGTCCCCTCCAACCCAGAATAACCTGTGAACCTCTGAGAGGTGTCCCAGGGCAGTTTGCAGCCAGATGCCAGCTCGGTGTGGGGGCTCCTGGTCCAGCCCAGAGCCACGTGGATGCTGTTCATGGAGAGTGGGAAGGGCTCCGTGTGCCCAGATGGCTCCTGCTCGGAGCAGGACACGGGCAGAGCCAGCCAGCAGCACCTGGAAAAGGGCCACGTCCCTTCCCAGGGGGAGTGGCAGCACAAAAGGACCCTGCCCTGCTGGGGGACACTCAGGGCCAGCAGGGAATGACAAATCCACGCTGGCAGCCGGGATGGAGAGCACGGAAAGGCCGGTTGTGAAAGCTCCGCTGTTTAGAGCTGCTGCTTCCAACAGTGTCTGAGCCCAGGAAATGTGTGAGCTGAGCAAAATGCCGTCTGGGATTGCTGTGGCAATAGGAATGCTTCCAGATTTGGAGTCTCACACTGCAGCAAGGCTTTTTAGGGTTTTTTTTACTTTCCCTTATCTTTCTTTTTTTTTAATTATAAGTGGGAAACATTGGAATAAATCACGTCTTTTGTGGAAAAGCTGTTTGCTAAAGGTCAGCGTGGAAAGGCCTGATTCAGATCATAGAATTATAGAATATCCTGATGGGGAGAGACCCATAAGGATCATCCAGCCCAGCTCCTGACCCTACACAGACACCCCAGCAATCCCACCCTGTCCCTGAGTTGTCCAGACCCTCCTGGAGCTCTGGCAGCCTCAGGAAGGGACCATTCAGTGGGGAATCTGTTCAGGGCCCAACCACCCTCTGGGGGAAGAACCTTCCCCTGGTGGGAATCAGAGCTGCTCTGGGTTGGGGTGAAGCTGCAGATGGAGGGCAGGGCTCTCAAACAATAACATCATTAAACAAAGCTCAGAGCTGTTTTTAATAGCCAAGAACTACAGCAGAAACAGCCCATGAGGAAATACGGGGAAATCATGACTAACACCCTTCAAATTGCTGAAATTGCTTTTTTTTTGGTGGTTTTTTTTCCCCCTCACATTTTTGGCAGAACTTATGGTAATTAATACTAATAAAAACCCCCAGTCCACCTCACTCCCTCCCAGGCAGCAGATGCACGTGTGGCCAATGGGCTAATTAAGCAAATAACAGCAAAATAAAGGAAACTTCAACAAACCTCAACATTTCTATAGAGCTTCAGATCAAGTGCTAATTGCTGGGTTGTCTTAAAACTATAGGTCATCCTGGAGAATTCAATCTTTGATTTATAAGATTTTAAAAGCTACAGATAGAATCACTAAGGTTGGGAAAGCCTTTTAAGACCAAGAGTCCAACTATTAACCTACAACTGCCAGGTCCCTAAATACATCCCCAGGATTTTTGAACATTTCCAGGGGTGGTGATTCCATCACTGCCCTGGGCATTCCTGACCATTCCTGACCAACCTGAACCTTCCCTGGTGCAACCTGAGGCTGTTTCCTCTTGTCCTGTCACTGGGAGAAGAGAACAGCCCTCCTTTGGTTCCAGTCTCCAGTCAGGGAGATGTGGAGAGCAAGGATAAAAAGACCTGCTAAACTCAGATATTCATCTTGCAACAAAGCAATTTTAAATGTAGTTTTACAAAAGGTTTGGAGTGTGGTTTAATTCCGCATTGACATTTACTAAGTCCTTTTTTTTTTTTTATCAGCAAAACAGGAATGTGCTTCCGAGATCCCAGAGTCCTCCTGAGTTCAAGTTCTATCTGCAGAGCCACAGGAGGCAGAGTCACATCCCAGGCACAGACAGGAATCATAAACTGAGATAATTTCAAATATATTTGCATATAGAGTTGTTCTGTTTTGTTATGTTTTAGCAAAACTCATAAAGGTTTGTTATTGTGTCCAGGGTAGAAATCATGTGGGGCAAAGCTGCCCCACTTCTCTCTGCCTTCCATTTCATTTTACTGGAAAAATGGATGGAGTTGTAAACTGTGGAATCAACAAATCACAGAACAGTTGTGGTTGGAAGGGACTTTAAAGCCCATCCAGTGCCACCCCTGCCATGGGCAGGGACACCTTCCACTCTCCCAGGTTGCTCCAGCCTGGCCTTGGGCACCTCCAGGGATGGAAGTGGGTGCCCTGTGCCAAGGCCTCACCTCCCTCATAGGGAATAATTTCTCCTTAACACCCAAACTAAACCTGCCATGTTTCAGTGTAAAATCTCTGGCAAAAGCTCAAGGGAGGTGTCCTTTGGTGTGGATTTGGCTGGGTGCTGACAGGAAAGGCTTCTCTGCCCATGGCCAAGGTAAAAAAACCCTTTGGTGGGTTTTTCTACTTTGTTGAACACCAGGTTTGTTTGAAACCACGAAATCTGGTTGTGCTCATAAATGTCCTCCCCCCAGCATCTCCTCCACCATTCCCACACACCACAAATCCAACAATGACTACGGAAATATCAGTGGGGCAAGACATGATGTACAATCTGAATTTCACAGGAGCCCCTAGTACCAAATCTCCGTGTGAAGCAGCACTTTCTCTCTCAGATTCGCTCGTTCTGCCTCGCTCATCATTAGCATTTCCTTTCCTGCCAGTGCTCCTTACATGTGTAGCTCCCTAGTCAGTACACATAAATACCTGGAATTATTACCAATCTGCAGGAGCTTTTTGTTTGATCTTTAATGTTTTCTTTCTTTTCTCCTTGTGCACACTCTGACAAGTTTTCCCAGTTAGCCCAGGAGAGTTTCCCCAGCACACTTGCGCTTTTTCTGCTTTCATCTTTTCTCTTAATCTGGTTTATCTACATTCCTCTTCCTTTAGCCTTGTTATTTATGTTCCACAGGCTGGATATTTACTTCAGGGATAAGTCATCCCTGGTTGTTGTTTTTTTTCCCCTAGAAAACATGTTTCTCTTTATTAAAAAAACCCATCCTGTCAAAGGTTGCAGCACCATAACTCAGAGAAACCAAATTCTTTCCATTTCCTATAAAGCCTACATTTTAATTAGATGATGTTTTCTTTTTATATTGTCAGAGAATAAAGTTTAAGACAATATTCTTCAATACTTGATGCTTCCAATAAATAATTTACACTGAGGTATATCCTAAGCTCGCTTTTCAAGGGCAAGGACTCCGCAGAAGGAGAACAGGATCCATAAATATTCCAAAAAAAGATATATTTAAAGGAAACAAATGCAAAGGAAGCTGTTACGAGCAGAACTTTTGGAAAGCAGATTGCAAAAACTGTATGATAATTTTGATCACTATCAGACGTGAAGGGGATATCTGGGTCATGTTTACAACAGCGTTTTCTCTCTGTAGACTTGAGAGTTTTAGGGGAAAAAAGTGGGAGAGAAATGGATGCAAAAACTTGAGAAGGATAAATTTCCTCGGCAGATTTCCCAAGGAACTGCAAAGAGCTTGGTTAAAAAAATAGAGAATTGTCTGTGCCCAGTCACACATATCCAAGATCTGCCTGCGCTTCTCTGAATATTCTAATTTTCAACCGCTTCAAAAAGTCTTTTCAAAGCAAACCAAACAAATATCCTGAACTTCCCAGCCCGACCTGTAAATCCAGAATTACTGAAGCCCAAAGTTTAGGTTTAGGACTAACAATTAGAAAACAATTAGGCCCAAGCAATCAGCTGCCCCAGTGGAGTTGATGGATTAACAATTCCCTTTTTTTTTGGCGGTGCCACGTTTTGAAAGCAACATTTTGCCCCAGTTTTTGCTCCCTGTTTATGCCACCTCTGATGTTGGATTAAAACACTTGTGTTTGATGTTTACTGAACGAGGTAACGCATCATTTCCTCTACAAGGCGTGTTTATTTGGGGTGAAAAAAACCTCTTATTTTCGCTGCTGCCATAAAAATTCAATATTTAATTGCATCCTACAGACATTCTTAGTGTTTACATCAGGAATTAATGTATTTTTATGAATTCAAATGTGGTTACAACCCCTCTAACCCCCGACCTTGCCAGAACACCTGCCAATATGGGACGGTGCAATCCTTTATATTTTTTATATTCTTTATGCAGATTTTTTTGACTTTCCACATCCCTTTCAGAGTCTGCTGGTTCCTGCTTTAAATTTCAGATTGAGTAGTTGAGCTGAAATTAGAAAGCAGATAAAGCTTTTAGGTGGGGCAGATGACAGGGAGAAGGAGCTGATTGCAGAGGATGGGCCTCGTTTGCCTTTGGTTTGTACTATAAATTAAAGAATAATGAGAAATCACGTAAGAAATAGCATTAAAATGGAACTTTATCCCAGTCCTGTATCATCCTGCCCGGTGAAATGATTGGCTCATGTTACTCAGTGATTTTCATCAAGTCATTAATTCGCACACAAACAAAACTCTGGGTGGATTTTTGCAAGGGCAACATCACTTTTGATGGCAAATTGTTGCTTTTATTAATGAACATTTGCTCCCTGACTTCTCTGAGCACCTGGGAACAGATCTGAGGCGTTAAATTCTATCTTCAAACAAGGACAAAAATGAAGTGTCTTGTAAATATTGTATATTAGCTTCGATTCCTTGGGTCAAAGCTAAAGTAGAGTGGTCATATATTCTATATATCCTAATATAATTATGTAGAATAAATATATATAAACATAGACAAAATAGAATATTACTACAAAATATAAATTACTACAAAATATAAATATAGACAAAATAGAATATTACTACAAAATAGAATATAATATTACATAATATATCCTTGTGGCTATGAACTCCACACCTCCAAAAAGGAACCAGAGGAAATATATCCTCCTGGGGAGCAGAATCATTCTGTCTCTACTTAGATATCACTTCTCCAGACACGTGTGACATGATGAATGGGAATTTTCTATGCTCAATCCAAATATTCTACAGTGAGGAGATGGTTTGGATGCTGCAGCTGTGATATATCTACACTTACACATCCTGGGACTCTGCAATTCCATCTCAAATCAGTCTGAAGCTCTGCCTGAACAAAATTTACCATCTTATCCCTTGGGGAAGTTTTGACTCATTAAAAAGTAAGACCAGCAGAACTTTACATACAGGAAAGTTCTCAGCAATAAATCACTGAAGTTTTTCCCACTGCTAAAAGCCAGGGATCCTTTTTATCTGCTCAATCACATGTTCAATTAGAGTTTTATTGCAGTTAATAGCATGACGTGCAAGCTGATGGAGCTCCAGAAAGCAGATGCTTAAGGCTCTGGACACAAATATTAGGAAAAATACATTTAATCTCCAGTTAAGTGGCAGTTCCAATGTGTGGGACTAAGTGGGGTAAGGTATGGAGTGCAATGTAATAAATAATATAGCAAAGGCTCTGCAGTGCAAATAAACCCTTATGAGCTACACTTCATTTTAATTAGGCACTCAGTTCATCATCTTCTGCACTTTGAACAGGCCAAGCAAATAAAAATCGTGGCAGCGTTTGGTGTCCAGTTCCTGCAGTGCTCAGCACAGCCCAGTTCCCCCCAGGTTTTATAGTAAGTGGGTAACCAGCCTGGAAACCACGGGGTGTTTATGCTGGTTGGCACTTGGAGGAGAAAATTTAAATATTACTCAGTAGAAAGAGCTTTGGGAATGAAGGTGGTCCCTAACTGGGGAATTCACTCAAGAGGAAGCAGCAGGTAACACTTCTATAACATCACCTGAGCTGCACACTATGGATTGTTAGGGACAGTCTT
>WEKX01001020.1:29260-39742 GCA_013390025.1 Pitta sordida | reverse complement strand
ATCAATGTTTGACTTGTGTACTTCAAAGAAACATTCAATCTGCAGGTGTGTCATTCTTTCCTAGTCAACAACGTTAACCTTCTCTGCTGCTAAAAATTAGTATTCCTGCATTTTTGACTGACAGATACTACAACACATTAGAGTCCTTTTGGATTCAGACTAGAAAAACCATTTAAGAAAACAAAGTTAATATTTTATTTAAAGTCTTATGAATATCTTCCCTATGCAGCGTCTTGGACCATTTGATCCATTACGTATCAATACATATATAACATAAACTCTCAATATGCCTATTCATTGCATATTAAATATAGAATTAATTTTGAAATCAGTAGCTGTGATCTAGATATTTAACTAAGTTGGAGGAGTTGTCTTAAAAAAAGTCTTAGTTGCCTTAGAAAAAGACACAGGCCTAGTAATGTTCATATATTGGCATACATATTTGATTTTGGAAATAGGTATGACATATTTGTACCTGGTATTTTTCAAAGTGTTCTGCTGAAAAGTAGGTGGAAATAAGCATTCGATACAGATAGAATAACACAGTTTTTAACTGAGATTCCAAACACACAAAAAACCAAACAAACGAACAAAGTTAATGCCAGAATGATGAACTTGGCATTAGTTTCTAGCTTAGTTTTTGTTTATGTTGAAAATTTATCTGAATAATTAAGCATTTGCAAGTCAAATGAGCTAGTAGGACTCGCTTCAGCTTCAGCTGTTGCTTCCTTCATGCTGTTCCCTTTGAACAATATTTACAATGCAACAAGAGAGAAAACAAGGGAAGACCCTGTGGTTCCTGACAAACGCTGCTAATGAGAGTTCAGGCCCTTGTGTAGCCTTTGCAGCACCTCCTTAATAGACAGCAGAACGCCACTGGCTATTCAGCCACTGCATTTTAATCACAGGCCAAGCCACTACAGTGGAAAGTATTCAGAGAGAAGTTGACTTTTCTCAAATTTCATTTTTAGTAGTGCTCTGACCCTGAAAAGGCAGACTTTGCTGAAGGCAAGGGGAGTTCAGGCAGTGTTTCCCACAGGAGGAGGAGGTTGAGCATCTGCTCTACATTCTTGTCAAAAAATGCAACATTATTGGAGTCACCTATTCTACAACTTCTATTTTTTAACATTCTGCTTGTGCTGCAAGACAGTCCCTGAGTGCCTTAGTGTGACTCCTCAAATGCATCTGCTGTACCTTGTTAGGATTTAGAGCTGCCATTCTGAACTAGAATTGTTGCAAGTAATAAGTGATTTCTCTGACCAAAGTCTGGTCTTAGCAGTGATGAACTGCTGTCAGATGGTTTGTGATGCCTTATTAGCAGGGCAAGAAGAATCAGTGCATCTGAAATCCTCATGTTTTGAAATTACTGCGGTGGGAGACTGAAAGAATATAATTTGAAAGTCACTTCATCACATCTTTCCACTGGATCAATCTGCTACAGGATGGTAATTTTGTGACAGCAGAACAGTACGATAAAATCTAACTGCGGGAAATGAAAAGACAAGACATTTTAAAATACTAAAATTAACAAATAATGGCTAGCAATCCAATCACATTGTCTCAAACAGACGACATTTCTTGTGACTTTTATGTCTGTGCACCAGAGAACTAAAATTATTGAATACTCTTCAAATGAAAGGACCTATTAGAAGCAACTGTTTCCCTCCTCTAGAGCTGCTTTACTGCAATCCAGACAGCTATCAGAGGCAGAGAAAGTCTTCATAAGCTTTGATGGGCTTCTCAGCTATCACAGACATTAAAAAAGAGTAAGAATTTTGATAGGTCCCATTTCTACAAGATTTGGCGTCAAAATTCACTAAGACTTTGAGCTACCCCGATGTTTTCTCCTTTCTAGAAATGGAGGGTCCGTGATGATTAGAAGAAAACAAGCACCAAGGCAAATTGAGGTAGATGAAAGATAAATTAAATGTTGAGCTAATTGTTAACACAGTAACTCATTGTTTGGTTATGCAAATCATTCCCTATCAATTACTGGGTAATTATTCAGAGGTCAAAACCTCAAAGAAGCCCATAAAAGTTAGAGTAGAACAAGAATGTCCTGCAACAGGATATACACTCCAGTATCTTGAGACAGAATTTTTGACCAAACAATAGCACAGAGGTTTCCACACTTTCTTCAAAAATATAAGGATTTGTTTCTACAAACCCAACTTATTTACTATCACATCTGAAAAATAAGTAGATTTTCTCTTTCTGACTTTCCTTGTAAAATTAAATCACCTTTAAGTCTTTGCCTTATAAGTCCAATAAGATAAAATAACATTGAATATTCTTTATTTTTAATTGTATTTCAACAATTGTCAGGGTTAAAAAAAAAGACACCCTTAAAACATGTGCCTTTTCAGAATAAATGTTGCATTTTTTCCTACATTGGTATCACGGTCATGGTAATTAACCATATGGCCACAAAGAACAAAATGGCACAGGATGCAACATCAGCTTATTTCTTATTAGAGATACATATCTTTAATATCGTTAAGAACTAAAAAAGTGGAATTGGGATAAACAGGTTTTGTCTGGGTTTTTTTTAAAAAAAACAAACACAATCATCCCAATTACAGTTTCCACCAGAAGATTACTAAAAGACGGGAGCCACCCTAGAAAAGGTGTTCTGAATCCTGTTGTGTAAGTTTTTTATTGACACATAAAGTTTCCTTTTATGGCATAAATAGAAAACAATTTCCTTTTTGGCAGAAATACTTTAGGAAATTTAGTGCAGTAAATAGGAATTCCAAAACTTCTAATTGCCAGAATGCCAGAGATTTTAAATTATTATATAAGGTATACCTTCTAAAAGGAAAGGATGAAAAATCTACCACTTAGTATTTTCAAAAAGAATAAAAAGTACCATAATTCACAGCAGAGGTGTATGCACAGTGTGAAGAGATGTCTAACTGAGGAAACTGAAGTCTAGATTCGAATTTATGATCAAGCAGCTGGATCTACCCAGAATTAGAATAAATATCACATTAAAACCATGCTGTCAGGCTATAACCAAAGTGGAAATCATGCTGGGACAGTGTTCTGCTACTTCACTGTTAGACCAACCCCAAAGCGACAGAAAGTTTCTGTGAGCTTTGTACAGAAACCTAAAGTACCTTTGGACTCTTTGGAAGAACAGCAAACATGCATTCCCTATTAGACTTTATGGTCAAATTATTCTTTCCTGTAATTTCAACAGGGTGCTTACAAAATCTGAATGGGATCAAAAGGACTGTCCCTGAGAGACTGAGGGGAAAGGGGCCTCTGTGGGTATGTTGATGCCACTCACTCACTTTGGTTAAACACAGGTAAACAAAGGTAAAATCCCAGCTGGCCAANTGCTGGCTCATATTGAGTTTCCTGTCAATCATTACTCCCATATCCCTCTCCGTTTCACCACTCTCCAGCCACTCCTCCCCCAGCCGATAGCAGTGCATGGGGTTGTTATATCCAAAGTGAAGAACCCTGCACTTAGTCTTGTTAAATTTCATACTGCTGGAGTCTGCCCATTTCTCTGGTCTGTCAGTGTCCCTCTGAAGGGCCCTCCCACTCTCTGTCAGCTTGACATTTGCCCCCAGCTTGGTATCATCCGCAAACTTGCTGATGAAGGACTCAATTCCCTCATCCATATCATCAATAAAGATGTTGAACAGTGCTGGGCCTAACACTGACCCCTGTGGGACTCCACTAGTGACTGGCTGCCAGCTGGATGTGGCACCATTCACCAACACACTCTGAGCTCGACCATCCAACCAGTTCCTAACCCAACATAAATTGCTTCTGTCCAGTCCATGCTCTATGGGTTTCTCCTGAAGCTTCTTATGGGAAATTCCTTTTGGTTTCCATGAGTAACAATGGTGACAGAATTATCAATAGTAATTAGGTGGCAAAATAATCTAAGATCCTGTTTATGTTTCAATCTCCTCCTATAAAGAAGGCCAAGACATCATGTTGCCACTAATTTTTTAGCTACTTTAAACAAACACAGACTAAACTACTTCGGTAACAATCACAGCTTTTAAGTGGCCTTATTTTCAGACATTGTTAGGTGGATCTTGGTCTCTGAGGCTGAAGAGTTCAGGGAGAATTTTCTGACAAGTACAAGTTCAGTACAAAGGCTAATTTTAACTTCTCTAAGCACACAATAACAGATGATTCAAAAAGCAAAATTTTGAGTTTGTTTCAGTAAACAGGATAATTTGCCCAGCAGTATAGCAAAATGTGATCAATACACTGCAGATTCCTCTTTGTAATTCAGGTAATTTACCAGTATCAGTCACAGGAACCTAATGATCCCATTCTTCTGTGGAAGAACACAGTACTGTGTTATGAAACAGGGAATAAAATGGTAACTATTAAGTGAAATACTGAAATTACATTTCTCCATTAGAAATATCAATTAATCAGATGGATCCAACAATGAATTTACTTTTTTTTTAATGTTGTTGGTTTTCTTAAATTATGTGGCCATAGTAAAAAAATCCATACTAGCACTAAATAAAATTTGTCCGTAAAGATAAATGTTTGGATGGAGTAATAACAATTAGATATTTTATTTATTGTAAAGCCGTTTTTTGTTATTTCAGCTTTCATCTTCTGTTCATACACATAACTTAAATTATCATGTGTCAAAAACTTTACAAGAATCTTCCTGGAAAGTAGAAGTTGTTCTTCTTAAAGGTCTGGAGGCACAGTCAGCTTTCATCTGAGGCCACTGAAGACAATTTAAAAAGTCATCCCACTTACTGACATTTCAGAGAGCATTAAACCAAACCCAAAAGAATGTCACTTATGTGTCCATAGGGAATAAGCGGAGAGTACAAACTGAATTTCTTGGAGAAAGTGGCAAGGTACAGAATATTACCTATCCTAGTTTAAAAAATAAAAAAATTGCTGGCAAAAAGACTTAAAAATAAGTAGGCAAAACCAAATGAGTTCTCTTACGTTGCGAGATATTTAAATCAACGTCTCCATTTAGAACTTGTTTCATATGCCTAGGATGTGGCATTTAGTATTACACTTTATCCCTTCTGATTCATGTTTTAACCATCTTGGGTTTTTGTTCGTTCATTTGTTTAAACACAGCAACCAGAATCGGGATGCAGAATTTCCCTTTCAAATTTTGTATTTGTTTCTGACAGGGTAGTTTATCAAATAACAGGTTCTGGAGATGTCAGATCTTCTAAAAACAAAGTGAAAGTACGAATACATTTCAGAGATATGCAAGGTCAGTGAACATGCTTTTCCTCACATAATTCCATTTCCATCCTTTGTTTTTTCGTTTATAACCCTTGTAGTATAACGCATGAATTATCCTATTGTACACATCAATCACTTGACAGTTTGTTTTACTAAAACTCTTATGTGCTGTGGCTTTCCTTTCAGGCTGCCAGGAACATTTCAACAAAAAAGGCTGATTAGTTCCTTTAAGTTCTCCCAGACAAATAAACTACAAAGCAAGTTTACAGTACCCAGGATCATCCATGCAAGAATATGACACAGGCTCTTTACAGTAACAACACAAACCAGAGCAGTCAAAGGTGCCTAGTCAAGAAAAAAAGCTGATTGATGATGCAGCAGTCTGTCACATGGGGTGCAGAAGCAGAAATGTTCACGCTTCAGAATCTTCAGTTAATAACACACTAACTAAATTAATTTTATGACATTTCTTAGCAAAGCTCCCTTAAAGAGATAACTTCTTTTTTTGTTTGTTTGTTTCCCACACAACACATTTTTGGTAATAGTCAGCCCTCTTCCACTTTGCGCCCCCCAGATAGTGGCTTCACATCTTAGTGGCATGATTTTTCAGCAATTAAGGAGGCCCATTTCACAAATTCGCCTGCGTGAACTGACAGTCATTAATATTCAAATTAGGCAGTCATTAATATTCAAATCAACTCCCACACCATGCCACACAGACCATGAGTGCACTGCTCTGCCCGCGCCACGCCCGCCTCGCTCTGCTCCACTCCCGTCCCACCGTGCCCGTCCTGCTCCAAGTGCAGTTATGAAAGATTTACACACTCTCAGGTTAGACGTGGTGTCCGAGACTTTCTCAGGGTAAACATCTACACGCGCCAGGTAGACTTTCTCAGGTAGACATGTACCCTGAGTATGGAGAGACCAGGTCTACTCACCCAGAGAGATGACAGGACAATGACGCGGGCGGCTCCCCACCCGGGGGGCTCCCCAAACAGTGTCCCCACGGCTCCCCACACAGTGTCCCCAGCCGAGCAGAAAAGAAGTTTTTCCTGGCATGGAGTGGTCGCAGGCACCAGGACGGGCCGACACAGACACCGATACACAGCAACACAGCGCCGAAACAGCACCAGGGGGCGGTATGAGGGTGCGGGGCAAATTTGCATATTAATGAGCTGCCATTCTACGCAGACGGAGGGCTTTGCAGAGGGGCAACAAGACCCTCAGTACCGTGGTATTTGAGGGCTGACTGTAATTTATAAAAATCATTAGATAGATTTTTTTTCTCTCTCTGATAAACCTTGGATAACGTCAATGACAGAGATGCTGATTACATATATATGTGCCTATGTATTTACCTGAGAAACAGCAAACACCAGATTTTCAAACCCTAGTCTGGCCCTGTAGAATCTGCATTACCCATTGTAAATATGCTACAGCCCCTGCCCCATGCTGTTCACAGAGCTCTGAGTACAGACACCAGAATGAAGCAGAGACATTGCCTTTCTTGTTTCAAAAACCTCAAAGCTGCTTGGAGCCTGAAATTAGTGAATTGCATCCTCCCATCAATACACAACAGAAGACTGGGAGGATAAGGGAAAGAAAGGTAGACTAAGAAACAGAAAAGGGGCAAATAGATAATGAAGTAGACTGGGACATGGTAGGAATGAAGCAATGCTGTCAGATTTCAAACTGGATTTACCTCAAAATCTCTCAAAACTGTTAGTGCAGTTAAGCACATGTTGAAAAGAAACAAAAGGTCAAATAAACTCAATAAATGTGTTACGGCATAAGATGATACGCTGCACTGTTCTAGGCAATATCCAGTTATAACACTCGTTTATTGCTTGCATAAACAGGACCAGGAGGATCAGGGGAGTTATTGCAGGTTTGATGCAATCAGGCATCTTGATGTTGAAATTAACTGTGATGTTCATTAATTTCATGTCCCATTTCAGCAGCCCCTAAAATTGTAGCCAGCTGTCTATTTGATGCACTTTAAAAGTCACAATCACCTCTGATTTAAAACCAGTGTATAAATACATCCTCCTTTTGCAAATACAGACATGGCACATAGTGACAAGACACTCAGATCTGGAAAGCAGAGAGGGTGGTGATTTTCATTTTTTTCCATATTTCCTTCAAATTCTCTGCCCCTTCTCTCAATACTCACCCTGACCTTTCACAACTGCACATCTACTTGTTCTTCATCCCATGCTCTCCCCATCCCCTATTTACTTCAGCAACAAATCTAAACTTTGTATAGGAACAATTCAGATGTTCCAAACCTATATTTATAAAGTATTCATGAATACTGTGCAAAGAAATTAATTTCTTTAGTATAAAGACGCTATCTGATTTTCATTATTTCATGTGGGCCTACTATGAGAAAATCTTGATTTTTTTTAAGTAAGCAGCAGAAATGTTAACTTACATATGGTACATGGAACACCGTGTTGTAATTTTAATCCATGTGGGTTTATATCAAATTGCTGGCATAAAATTCTCTATGACGGTGTAAAAGATCAAGGCCTATTTTTTATTTTCAGGCACACTAAGGTTTATTATGGGTTAAAGAGTGAACATATCCATCATCACATTTTCCTGCACACTGAAATAATTTTTTCCCTTTTGCATCCATTCTGTATACTAAGTTATAAGCTGGTTTTATTTCATTTTTCTTGGCTCTGGGAGTTTCTTGTCCAACATGCCAGCTGTTCTTGTACCTTGATTATATACACTTAAGTAACACAGAAGTGTGAGCGAAATTTAGTACATAAAGCCTTTCACTGTACAAGTTTTCTCATGGGAAAAACAGTCTTTGAGGTTGTTTTACACTGTTTATATAAATGTAATTCAGGGTTTTTTTGTGTATCATTCTATGTAACTCTGCGTATGATCTAAATGTTACCTTGGAGGTCTCAAAATACTGTTGCTTTAACGTGCAGAAGTTACCAAAAGAAAGAATCTACAATATCATCCTAAACAGTGCTTTTAGTTTTGATGACTTCAGTAATATCAATTATGGGAAAGATCCAAACAAAAGTAGCAAAAATGACTGTAGGTACAGAGAGATTCTTACAGGCATTCAAAATGAAGGAATAGAGTATTTTCTTTGACAAGCAGATTGTTAGCATGCTTGGGGTACATAAATAACTATTAATAAGGAAACAGCACTTCATATATTTGTATAACACACAAACTGTGGTGTAACTAATCATTAATTATTTTAAGACATACTTTTGTTAGTCACTGAAGTGATGAGGTAAAGCATTATTTTTGATTCTCACAATATTTCTTTTACTTGTTTTTATTAAAAATTTGTACCTCATAAAAAGAATGGGCATTGCATAACTGAAACACTTCTATGGAAATCCAGCTGTTCTGAAATCTTTAATTCTCAATACATTTGGCAGAAACACAAAGTGTCCCAGGAACACAATTAAAAAAGTACTTCATAACAATTAAATATTATGTTACACCTCTCAGGGCATGCTAAAGGCTGGCGGAGCAAAGCAGGCACATGAGATGCCTTTTTACCCCCATTTTGCTCTGCCTTGCAGTGTCTCCCTGCCATCCCCCCTGAGTACTTTGCCTCAGACTAGGATACTCTCTTGTATCACTTGATCAGTTTGGAGAGAGAGTCAGAAAAATGGAATCAGAGACTCCTGGTTTTAACTGTTCTGACTTTAACTTTTCTTACTGGATGCTGTTTCCCTTCTGCTCCTGTCTTGCCTGTACAAGTTGATAAGCTGTTGGGGGTAATTTCTGCCTTCTCTGCTGTGTGGAGCAATCCTAATTGTATGACACATTCTCTTCCCCACACACATACATCTGCATGACACTGTAAGTATAAATGTGTGTTATATGTAATAATATTTCTATTTTTTTTCCTCTAATAGCTAAACTCAGTTTCCAGTGAGGAAGGAAGACAAATTGATAACACCCATCATTATGCCCTACTATATTTTATTTGATTTCTTTTTATTTAATAGAAAAAATGAAAATAACCTATAAACTATTGAAGGACTGTTTTCTGTTAAGTTGAACCAATCCCCTATAGGATGATACACCGTGAAGGTTCTTTTGCCTATAAACTACAATTCAAATTCATTAAATTTTATTTGTGCATTGTGCAAAGCTTTCCTCCTCAGCAACAAAAATCACTCCTCTCTCTTGTAAGCGCATTTCTAACTTCAATGCATCTGCAGAAAATTGCAAATAAGGTGCTTACTGGAAAATAGAAGTACCACAATATACTAGAAACTAAAATTCATCACACAAAAATAAATAAGGGATATCAATTGCTATCTTTACGGTGTTCCTTTAACGAAATCTGTGTCTTCACAATTAAGCAAGGAAACATGAGTTTTACTTTTCTGCCACTGATTTATCATTTCATGGCACACAGATTTTTTAAGTTTAGAATACTCAATTTACTTGTCCTTTCACAGGCAAAGCAACAAAGCCCTTGCCAGAGTAAAAATGAGTCTAAAAAGACAGGCAGATCTACTTACCCTCTTAACTCAGGATTAGTCTGCAAAATCACATTCACAGACGTTGTCAATGACAAATCATTCACAATGTGGATTTTTTTAAAGTATACATTACAATACACCTACTTGCTGTCGAATTTCTTCTTCCATCTTCACTGGGGACCCCAACTCTGCAACTTGTTTAACACCTTCACTGGCATATCCTCCATATTCCCAAAGGATGTAGTTCTTTGAGTGAGAACTGCCAATGATCGCGGACCAGTGGTTGGTGCGTCCTTTCAGGGAAGAAACAAAACAAGACAAACAACCATCAAGACTCCTCAAAGCATTATTCCTAATTTTTATGAAAGGCTTGAAGTCCTCAGTGTTCACCAGCATCAAACTTTTGCCCATGTTGCAGATTGTATAGATCACATCTTGAGAGTAGTGAGAACAAGCCAGTGACCTACAGAACTTGAGCATAAAGTGCCAGTAATTATTGGATACAACAACACAGGTAAAAATGATAAGAAATACTCTATTCCAGCTAATCAAGCAGTCCCTCAGAACAGGACAGATAGGTATAGTATATTTTCTCTTCACCAAAGGTCTCCCACTTCTTCAGAAAGGTGTTGAAATCTTTAGATTTCTATGTCAAATACTTTTGAGAAGGGAACTCTCAAGGGAAGACTTCAGTGGTCACTCTCAGATTTAACAGCAAATTGTTGCCTTACTGACAGAGGCTGGTTTCTAACAGCCCACTAGATCTACATTTGAGTGGTGACAGCAAATTACCTGCAGGTAA
>WEKX01001020.1:0-29207 GCA_013390025.1 Pitta sordida | reverse complement strand
TTTATATATATATATAGACACACATATATAAAATAATTATACATATATATAGCTGGTAGAAGCATGATTAAATTGTCATTAAATGTTCCAAGGGGGTTTTTTATAGCTTGATGACCAAACATTATCAAACACAGGTCTATAAAGATTCCTGTTCTTGTTTCTTGTCATTTTGAGGGAAAAAAGAAAAAGAAAAAAACAGTTTAAAGAAAAAACATCAGAGAAGCATCATGGAATTAGAAAGAGAATTGAGAAGAAATAAGGAGTCACAGAAGTCCCACAGTTCTGAAAACAAAAATGAATTCACTTAAGTGTCAAATAACATTCTGCAAAGATATAAAGAAAAGGATGAGAAAATGAACTGCTCACACAGACAGTCTAGTAACAATGCAAAGGCTGTAGGAGATGAGTGAGACAGAATGATGAAGTGAGACAATATTTAACATTTTTCTTTCCAATGCAAAAGGTTGAGAGTAACAGTAAAAACGGCTGAAAACTGAATAAACGAATGAAAAATGAACAATGAAGTAAATAAAAGGAATGCAAATTTAAGATATGAAAGGTGGGACAATGAAATTGAAACAGACAGTGTCAGATGTAGAAACCTAATCAAGGGAGAGTAGAAAATAGATTAGAAATAAAAATGAACTCCTATGCTGGGGTGTGGGGAGAAGCTAGAAAGGTGTAGAAAGCAGAATAGATAGATAAGACGGTTTAGCAACACAGCAAAGAGAGCCTCCATAGGTTTCTTAGTCCTAAACTGAGACCAAATACACTTACTGAGCTCTGAATTGTAGCAGGCCTGATGTTTTAAGCATCAATTAAAACTAATCATTAATTGATGCCCAAATGGAAGAAAGTGAAACTAAACCTTCCCTCTTCCACAGGTAATAGCTGAACCGACTACAATGACAAAAGATGGTTTCTTGATCTAAGATTTAGCACCTGTTCCTTAAATATAGTGTCACCTTGTCAAACCACAGAGATACTGTCACTCAGCTCCTGTGATGGGACCACCAGCTTTACCCACCCTTTCTTCCTACCACACGGCTCTGACAATCTCACAAGCCACAAAAAGCAGCCCACCCTAAAACACAGTGACACTGAAACTTACTGAAAAACAAGGTTCCATGTAGTCCCTACAAAACAAAAATGTATCACTTTAGAGAGGAACCAGAGTACCTTTAAATCTTTCATCAAATGGATAATGAATTGTTCTGTGTCCTCCAAAGCTTCTTCCTCTCCCTACCCCGAACAGGATAAGAACACCTGATGCCTTTGCAATCAAAGTCTGCCACATTGCTCTCCCGAAAATATTGGCTCTGCAAAGCAAGTGCCTGGCCCACCTACTTGCCCATATGAGCTGGTTGTAGTATTCTACATCTTTCCTCAAAATCCGTCTACACTTTCCTCAAAACTTGTGCCACATTTCCAAATGTTTCACTCCTCACCCTGACCCTTCCATTTCCTACAAGAACAAAGAGAAAACTTGATGTTTCTTAACCTTTTTCTCTAAGCATCAAAGAAATGTCTCTGCACAAGATATTCTGAGCCAGAGCTATTTTGCATCTAATGTAATTATCTAGTTCTTAAAACAGCAAACAGAATCCTGACAGTTTTCCAAGCTGTTATTTCACTTCATTTTTGTAGTTTTGAGTATTTTCTCAATTTATACAATTATAAGTGTATTTTTGCATAAAGATCAAAGCGTCATCACAAATTGAGAATACATCCTCTGACACATTTCATAGATGAGCCATATCAAATCACAGAGAGCATATGTATTTCTATTATCATATATGAGTGATACTCAGAGAGAATAAATGCTCTTAAGCCACAAGGCATATGTAAATACAAATCTTTCTGACTGAGAAAATGTCATAGGAAATCTAATAGTTCCCCCTGAGCCAGATTTAATAACAAAAGAAATACTCAGCTTCCTCCAGCCTTATTATGAGGAGTCGTGACAACTTGCAAAAGTCTGAAAAGCATGTTCAGTTTTATTTAAGCCTTACATAGTTTGGAAATCAGTGTGTGTGGTTTTTATTCCTTTTCTGATTCAGGTCCACAAGAGCAAAACTGTTTTAAGAATTAATTTTTGACCCCCATCTACATCTGTGTCACACCTCTCTCAAATTACTCCACAGTTGGAACACTCAGAAAAAGATTGTGTGGCCATGGTTTCATTTCAAGCAATGCTTTACAGGGCGAACACATCTGATAATTCCTAGACAGACAACATGCTTTTAAATTTAATGGAACAGATGTATTTTAATTGCACTCCTATAACAAATATAAAATTATTCTTAATCAACGGAACCTGTAAAAACCTCAAAACCATTTCCTAAAATTAAAAGTTTTGCACTGCACCTTCCAGAAACATTCCTGCGTAATAGCATTTGGAAAAAGCAGTCCTTTGGAGTAAAGCTAGGCAACTAAGTCCGTATTTTTCTTTTCCATCATGCACCCATATTATTCATGAGCTGACTGGCTTGGACGAAAAAGGATTTTTCCCCTGCGTTGCATCACTAGATTACAGGAATTTCATAGTTTTCAGTCATTTTCTCATGCCTTGTTTGTAACCAGCAGCTGAATCCATGCAAACAGTGCACAAAAAGTGTCACACTCAGCAGATGTATAAATCATCCAGTAGGCTAAAAGAGCATTCCTACAATTACTGGGTTATAATAATTGGGTTATTTTATCTCCCATATATTATGCTGACCAATACTATTTCAACAATTGAGACAAATTCAAAGGTATGAAAGAGTCAGCATCAGCAATATTGCTTAGGAAGTTAAAATGATGAGCTGATATAAACCACATTTGAGTTATACAAGGATATTCTGACACTATTACAATAATAATTTCTTTTAAATCCACATAAAAGGTCTATATAATAAACACCAGCCACAGACAACATAACAAGACTTAAAGACCATGTAAATATGACTCATGTTCTCAAATAGTTTCCAAGCCTTTTTTTGCCACAGACTGTGGAGTCAGTAATGAAAAATCAAATGCATAATACACATTTTTGTAACTTAAGGTTTTTACAGGTACTAGAAAGCAAACATGCAACAAAAATACATACTGATTCTATAGTCCAGAAACTTAAAAACCCAGACAAACACTGTTCAGAAGGTGTTTTTTTTAATTTGTGTATTCAACCAATAAAACTAAAAAAGAAGATTCTAGATTCTATACATGCAATTAATGTCTTTCGGCAACAAGATTCAAAACTCACCAAAACTAACTGCAATCATTCAAAAAACTTTGAAGTAAAGCAAGCTGATTAGATTGGCAAGGCTGAAAAAGCAGCGTTAGTGGGCTGCCCATCCTTTGTGGCTTTTTTCTTAAAATCTTATTTCCTAGCAGCACATTCTATGCCAGTCTAAGTTTGCAATAAGAAAAAAATAAAGAAACCCTTCTAACTACAAAGATATCTTAAAAATATGATCTAATAAACACTAGTTCAAAATATCAGGCAAATCAATGGAATTTTCTTGTAATGTACAGCACAGGAAGTTCCATTGATTTTCAATATTGAATGTCAGCAGGATTCCATATATGGCATAATTTACACTGCTGAGCTGTAAATAAGTAGTGCTGTGTCACAGCACAAGCTCCAACCCTCTTGATGATCTTTATATGGTACAAGAAAATAATGATACTCACGTGGAAAATCCTTGGGATGTGTTTTTTCTGACCAGTTTCCATAAAAAGTTAATCTGTATTTGGCAGTTCCACAGGCGCAACAATCTAAAATTGGTTTTTCAGTCACACCTTCAGAGGCTGAGTCTGAAAAAGCAGCAAAGTACCCATTGAAAAGGGCTATAACTCAAAGCCAACAGAGATGTTGCCTTAATAAATATTCCAGAAAATAAATTTGAGTACACGCAATTTTTTTTAATTTATGTTTAAGTTTACCATTAGTCTAAACTAGAACCCAGAAACGCCTGCACAATATTTATTATGGATGTAATTATTTAAGTCAACATTTTTCAAAGTCACAGGAATGTCTCTGGTTGTTATCTGACAAAGATAAAAACTCAGTTGATCCCAAAACAGTCCAGGTAAAAAAGTCACAAGCATTACATTTAGAGGCAAGCAGGGGAGATCATATGAGGAACAGAATGTGTGATAAGGAAGTTCATAACTGAACAGAAGATCCCAAATTTCAACCTGGATGAAACCGTTCAAGGCCTCAAAATTTTAGTTTGATACAATGGGTTACGAGAAATATGCAGAACACATCGAGGTCAAAAAGACATTTTTCTTTACCTTACCTTGTTCACAAATTTTTTTGGTGAGAGAACCCTCATCTTGAAAATAAATTATGCGTTTCTGCACAATACTGGCTCTATAAGAGAAAGGGGGAAAAAAAGGCTTGAGATATATTTATTTCTTAAAGAAAAACACATGATAAAGTAACAAAAAGGAGAGAAATGGACTGTCAAGACCTGGATATATTCCCCTGTACTGACAATACATGTACACAGTACAAGATTGCAGATATTTTGAATTCAACTTGCATTTGAATTTTGTCCCATTTTACAGAAACTTGAACTGTATTTACTATCTTTAAAGAAATAATCATAGTCGTATGGTGAGGATCTGTGTTCTTAAAATGTATGATGGTCAACTAAATATTTAATATTTCAATCAAATCTTATATTAAAATATTGAAGTTATATTCCATTTCAGAAAAATAGCACAGCTAAAGCAAGCAGCTGTTTGTAGGAAATTACATGACATTTTAAAGAGATATGTACCTCTGATATATGAGAGCAACTCAGTGCAAATATCATGCAAAACAGAAGTTAGAAATAGAGCTAGCATAAAGTCCTTAAATGTAATTCAAAAGTTCCAAAAGACAAGCCACTTTAAAATTAATTAAATCTAGAATATTTTATTAAGGCTTAAAGTTGAGAAAAATTGTAAATTTATAAGCCTCAGTTCCTCAGTTGAGTAGGTGGATATATTCAGTCCTAAAAAAGGTTTAACTAGCCTTTTCCAACATTTTTAATTATAAAAGTTAATTCAAACACAAACTTCATCTTCTTCCTACAAGAAAATAGAAAAACTAGTTAAATGTCTTTTATTAATATAGGAAATGTCATGGGACAACATAAATGGTGGCAGGAGAGACTAACCAAGTGTCTGAGAAGCAGAATGAAAATTTTCTGAGAAATCTTTTTCAGGATTTCTAACAAGAAACAAGGGGGAAAAAAACAAAACAAGAATACATAACTACTAGAACAACTGCTAGGGAGAATAAGAGCCCGAAGGCCAACCTGCTCTCAGCAGCATGCTACCTTAGTATTTCTAGCCCTCACTCTGAAAATCAAAGCCGACTTTAAAGACTTTTGGGATGTTGCACTGCAACTGAGAACCAATAATTTCATGCAGACTCAATGAAGCACAATTGTTGATACATTGTTAATCATGACTTTTCAAACATTGTACCACGAAACTGGAAAACAGTCATGTAGGATGACGTGTGGGAGACCCGGGTTCGATTCCTGTCAGGGAGACAGTGTTAAGAGTTGGACTCGATGATCCTTGTGGGTCCCTTCCAACTCAGAATATTCTGTGATTCTGTGATTCTGATTAATGAAATGCAAAGTAGCAGCAAACTGAGTTGAAATACATATGTATTACAACTCACATCTCAGAGGTGACCTCATTGCTATTTACAACGACCTGAGGGGAGGTTGCAGTCAGGTGGGTGTGAATCTCTTCTCTCAGGCTGATGACAGCAGAACAAGAGGACATGGCCTTAAGCTACGCCAGAGGAGGTTTAGACTGGATGTTAGGAAGAGGCTTTTCCCAGAGAGAGTGATCTCTCACTGGAATGGTCTGCCCAGGGAGGTGGTGAAGTCGCCATCCCTGGAGGTGTTTAAGAGAAGACTGGATGAGTAGCTCAGCAACATGAGTCTAGATGTTGAGAGGCTTGAATGGATGGAGCGTGGTGCCCGTGGTTCCACGCTTGTGGGTCTGATCCCTGGGTGGGTGTTCGCTTGGGAGCTGGACTAGATGATCCGGTGGGTGCCTTCCAACTCAGAATAACCTGTGAACATGCTTTCATTACTTTTACACTGGCCAGTTGGCAGGGCCAAAGCATCTTTAAGGATATCCTGAAAATGAGGGTGTAGAATGCAAACTCAACAAGTTGGCACACGATACTGCATCAGGGGAGCAGGTGACATGATGGACAGTAACACTACTATTTAGACAGGAAAATTCCCATCAGACTTGAGAAACAGATTGGCATGAACCCACATAAAAGTCAAAGGTGAACTCTTGAACTGCAATAATGCAGTCAGGACAGGACAGTACAGTGCTCCTGCTACCAGAGATCAGCTCTACAAGAAAGACCTTGGGGTCCTGGTGGACAGGCTGACCATTATCACCAAGGCAGCCACCAGCCTCCTGGGTGGTTTCAACAGAAGTGTAGCATTCTGGTCAAGGAATAGGATTTCTTCCCCTCCATTTGGCACCTCCAAGACAACATCTGGATTATTACAGCCAATCTGGGGCTGTCTGTTCAAAGACAGACACTGAATTCCTAGAGACACTCCAGTGAAGGGCCATCAAGACATTTAGAGGAATAGAGCATATGATGTCTGAGCAGAAGCTCAGCAAACTGGGTTCACTGAATCTAAAGAAGAAAAAGCAAAGGAAGAATCCACACAAAAAAGGAAATCAGCTGTTTGATAAAGATCTCAATTCTGTAGCTAACAAAGACATCATGAGTATTTAATTTGAGGAACAGCTTTTAGTTATTCCAGAAATTAAATATATAAAGATTGTCTGAAATGTACTTATATTATTCTTTTTGCTGCAGTTAGCTTGTCACTGTGAACAGTTCCTTTGCTAAGAACAAAGGCTTTACAGCTTTCTGAGTCATTGTCTCTTCAGCTGTGTTTGAAACTACACAGAGAGCCAATAATTTAAATGAGAGTTTTGTTACTGATTCCAAATGGATTAGGATTAGATGACTGCATAAATATCAAAAGCAGGTACACAGCTTTACAAATACTCAGTCAGAAATAATTTTTAAATATTGTTTTAATAATCAGCTTCCGGATTGAAGGCTGACAAAAATATCTGATCCTTGTATTAGATAGCTTTTACCACCACCTCTTGTTTCCCTATAATTTTTTTTTACATAATTTTTGTTCTGCTATAAAAGTTCTGATCTTTGGACTAAAGATTCTTTCCTTTAGTTTGAGGCCTACAAAAGCAGTTAAAAATGAAATGGCTAACTTTTACACAATTAAGAATGCTTTAAAGAATTTACATGGGGTGCAACTCAGTTTCATTTGCACGAATCCTTCCCACCATTTCCAATATCCAATATCCATACACAAACTTAATGGGAAGGGGAGAGACAATTGTTTTACCACCCAAACTAAGATACATATATGTAAGTAGATCTCCAATTTCTTGTTTTTCTTATTGACTTGTTTTTCTCTCTGCCTATTGAAAAACCATGGATATAAAAAAAAAAAATGAAAAAAAATACAGCTCCAAAAATCAGTTTTCTACCCACTTTCTTCAAAGTGGTGCTTCTGGATTTGTGCTGAAGTTTTTCCATCACCACGCTCAGAAGCAAATCAGTAAGCTACAGGTATATATAACCCTACCTTCTTTTGTTAAAGAAAACCAAGAAACAAACCATCCTAAAAGTGTCACTTATTATTCCATTTCAGCAAAATGAAGGAATACCTATCTAGCTGCTTCTGTAGTATTTGTTTTGGCAATACTACCTCAAAGTGTTGTAGTTTGGATAAAAGCAGGTCAGAGTCTCTGTCGTGCCTGAGTTTGGTCAGACCACATTTGAGGGGAGTGTGGAAAGACCTCTGTGGACTAAGAAAGCCCCTCTCCAGCACAGTTCCACAAAAATTGTACCATCCTGTTGTGAAAAGCCTTAGCAAAGACACATAAGTTGCATGTGCGATATGAACAAACAGGAATTATAAACCATAAAAATTCAAATCAGCCATGGAAATGCTCCAGTTCATACCAGAAACAGAAGAGTTAGGAAAAAAAACCCCAAAGTTTTCTTCATGTGACAGAAAGAGCTTTAGATCATCTTCCTTACTACTTTTGTCAAATCCCAGCAAGAAGTGAAATACTCTTATTTTGGATTACCTAAGTGGGTGTATTTATGTGACAAAACAAGTAAGGAAGAGGATGTGTAAGAATTCTTCCTATGACATTTTTTAAGCTTGCATCAAAACCATTAAGTACAATATTAAAGTTAGATTTTAAGAAAACAGGTTTTTCTCAGAGCTGGTGAGGATACCTTAAGTTTTACTTGGGTATTGAGAAATAACAATAATGAACTAGGTTGCAGATAAGAAACTTTTTCTGCTCTGTATTACCTATATTAATTATGAGTTAACCTTGTCTTCCCCTTCCAGCTAACAAAATTATTGTCTTTAATTATTCCATGCCTTACAGATTTAATAATAGTATTATAAATTGTTACCCACCCCAGAAAGCTACTGAGAATATGAGAACAGTTTTTCAGGTTTGTTGTCTTTTGGAGAGAAAGAATTTCTAAATATAACCTTTACCTTAGTGCTGTGTAAACCACACATTTACATCTACTGTAATTTTACTGGTACTGGTGGATTTCATAATTTTAACGGAGTATTTAGAATCTTCTCATTGTATTTCCTTCTGTATTGTCTTAGAAAAAAGCCAACCTTGTATTTTTTACAAGCACTTACAAGGTCGGAAAATGTGCAAATTCCCAGAAGTTTATCAGCAATATTTACTTCTTTTTCTAATAGTTAGGAGACTTATATTAAAGATAAATTAAAATTTCTCTGAAAGGACACATAACCCCTTAGACAATAGATGTCCAGTAAATTTGACAACTACATTTTTCAAAATAATTTTCAATTAAGAAAATGTGCTGTCTCACCAAGAACAGGCTCCACCTACACCAGAATCTAAGTCTGCTATCAGCCATCATGGACAAGCATCAATGCTACTAAAAATTTGCTGTAAATTATTTCTTTCTTAATGCCTAACTTAGAAGATAGAAAGCACATTTTTGGGTTGTAGTTTTGTTGGGCTTGTTCATTTTTTTTATTTTCTAAGTATGTTGTTAACACTGTTTGAACAAATCAACCAGACTTGATATATGTTGTTAGGTAAAACACAGCAATGTGAATGTGAAATTTGTCAGTGTTGCCATAATTCCACATTTACATCCCTGCACAGGAGGAGTGACTTTTCTCTAGTAGATCTGTCACATGAAAAACAATAAAAGGTGTTCACGTCTAAAAAAAATTCAACACAAAAATATCCTTCTTTGGTTTTATTTTTCTACATCTCACATATACTGCCAGAAAATAATTCAGAGAAACCCCGCAGCAAGAACAAAGTACTCTAAACTTGTCTTACAGTTCTGCTCTAGTTTCAGAATCCTTTTGGTGTCCTTTATGTCATACTCAGGTCTGTTATCACACACCTACAGATTAGCGACTACAGGATTAATTTCTCCATCATATATAGCACAACACAAAGCTCCGAGGGAAAACACAATTATACATGCTGCTGTCATATTTTTCCTCTGAAAATATCTCTGTTCGTTGCTTGAATGACCACAAGACATAAATGTTAAATCTAAAATCTTCAGAATGAAATAGAAAAATAAGATGAAGGAATTAATGGATAGGACTCCTAAGAAATTTTCACATGGCTTAAACCCTGTTTCTGTTTATGGGCTATATCTTTCACCAGGTATTTGAGAGTCACCATTTTTTTGTGGCAGGTACCANGACCCCAGAACTGCACACAGTACTCAATCTCCTTGAATTTCAAAGCTAAGCATTATATATTATACAGCAAAGAAAAGTAAAAAAAATTGGATAGGACTGAGTAGTGGGAGGATTTATTTTGTTATTCTAAGTAGTGGTTTTGTACAGTAGATGGAAAATATGCAGGGTGGGAGTACAGGATTTTTTCAAGTTAACAAGACCAATATTTATATTCAGTGGGCTAACTTGTGATAAGAACCAAAGCAAAGCATTTGTGTATTAAATGAAATACCCTAAAAACAAAACGAAAAGTTAACTCAAAAAACCCCTTATCAAGCCTTGTTTTTTATCTGCTTAAAAGGCCTGTGCAATCTGTATGACGCTCACCCACTTGCACAGGGAACTTTTTGGATGTTCAAACCCTGCCCCCATTTGCCAGCCTGCTTTACTTCACATGCAAGAAGTGGCAGAAAACAAACCACAGGTAAAGGCCACATTTAAAACTCTCAAAATACGTGTTCTTTCTTCACCAGTCCCCAAGTTCCCTCTTATCACTGCTTGACCTCTACTGATTTTGCCATTGTTGAACAAGAGGCATGGACTGCCGAGACACAGTAAAAAATATATCTGCCCTTTTACATCTTTTCATTTAATTTTTATATCCTACTTGTATTCCCCTCCCTTCTTGGATCACCTTCCCTGACTCCAGGTTGGGAGGATTAAGAAAAAAACAGAAAAAAAAACCCCACAAAACCCACACAGGTTTTTTTGTACACTGTATTAAGAAACAAAAACTATTAAAATTTAAACATAATCATGAGTGCTCAGCTAATAAGCTAGAAGAAACTCCCCCAAACTTCAGAAAAAATGTTCTAAATCTCTAATATTGTTAGAGTGAAAAGAAAGTAAAAGAATTTGAGGATAAAACAAAAATAACAGAGCTATGATTCTCCAACTATTTATTTGAAGTCACCAACTAGCAATATACGGAATTTATGTTTTATGAGTAAATTATTTTCTCATACAGACAAAAATTTATATGTCAAGAGCAACATTCTAATAGCATCCACCCAGAGGTGATATACTGATTACTGGGTAGTGAGTAGCAAGAAATGAAATTGGAATAAAATATTTGATGTTTTCAAATCTAGAAAGATTTTCAGCTCATTTCAATTGACAGGAGCTTGAAGGTGTGTGGTGGTTTGAACCTGGCTGGATACCAGGTACCCACTAAAGCTCTTCTCTCACTCCCCTCTGCATCTGGACAGAGGAGAAACTAATATACCTTAATTTGATATCAAAATGCTTACCACTGTTTCTTAAAAGAGACCTTAATATTATGACTGTGTTTGCCTAAGAAAGCTTTTGAAGCAGTATCTTTAGTATTTGAGTTTAAATCTGATACCATAAATCCACTGGAATTGGAGCCATCAGTTTTTTAGTGCAACTGAGACACACATTTCATCTGTCAAGACATAATATCTATAACAACTGAATCCCATCTACCTGAGCTGTTCTGAGAGCTTTCACTGACAGCTGAGACTGCACAGCCTACTGAACTTTTAGCCAGCTAATGCCAGGAGATACTGGCTGATTGTGTTGAAAGACATGAGAGCAGAAAAATGAAATAAAATAAAGAACCAATAAAGATAAAAGGGTTGATATTGGTAAGTTTTTCACTGCCCTCATTCTGAAGGGACAGTACATGGGAAGGAGACGCATTCAAATTGTATTTGAGAAATAGCTAAAAGATCATTTTAAAGAAAGATCAAATTAATACGTAAAATTATTCTACATCATTAGGGAGGTTTTTACCAAGCTTCACCTCCTATTCCTTGTTCAACATCTGCTGCAAAAAGTTCACGTCTAAGGACAGTTTTAAAGTAGTATCTCAAGTTCATACAATTGTTCTGCTTGAAAAGAATTAGTTGCAGTTGGGATTTGTAACAGATATTGTTGCAAAACTTTCATATATAGATTTTTGGAAAGCACAGTGACAGGGAATTTGTACATCAGCGTCTTTGGTCTTCTGGCCTTAGGCCTAAAAATGCCCAAACTAATAGAACCTTCTTGTGTCCAAGCAGCTGCCAACTCCAGTGGCACTCATAGCAGTTTTGCTACAACAGAGCAAGGAAACAATGGAGAAAGAAGAATTGCTAAAACCAGAAAAACACTCTCAGGGACAAGAGGATAGCAAAATTGAAGTGTACAGAAACAGATTAGGAAATGGATCAAAAATTGTCCAAAACACAGAAAGGGCAAGAACAAAGTCTAGTCAATATCTCTTTGCTGCAGCAGTCAATTGTCACTGTGCATGTAATTTATATATAAATTATATACATCAACCCCACCAAATCAGTTTGGGGTAATGAAACTCCTTGAAAGTGTGTGATTCCTTTGAACAGTGGTTTTAAGCATTTTCTGTACAACAAAATACAGCATCAGGGAGAAGAAACAAGCTCAACAGTATCAAGAAGCCTTTTGTCCTCAGTGGGGTTCCTAAAGTCTTGTTGGTCCAGAGAAAGGTCAGCATTTCATGGAGGAAGTGATTACAGCTATGCTTAAAGATTAAGCAAAAGCTACACAGTGTATCTCCCTCAATCATCAGGACAAGAAGAGCACATGAATAAGACTATTAAAGGAGCACTGTGAACAGTAGTAAGTAGCAATGAAAGGGATTAGGATGATAAATTACCCTTTATATTGCAGCTTTGAGGAGCAGGCATAGACTAGGAACTGAAATTCGGCCCTATCGAGTTTTATTTCAAAAAAAGTGCAGTTAATTAGATTCTCAACTTCATTAGAAACTCTATGAGGGAGATGTTTTAATGTGGATAATTGAGATGCACCAAGTGTGATTGGAAGTAGAGCAAGGCTTCAGACATTGTGGAGGCAATCAGGGGTGCTCCTTCAGATATCTGTATGGCAAATTAGGGAATTCATTATGTTTTTAACATTGACACCCAAGCAGTGCAATCTAAACTTTTCCAATAGTTGGTTGATTTCAAAACTCAAGCAACAAGGGAAACATATCTCCTGATGATCAAGACAAAAATATAGGTACACCTATATGACTTTGTTAATTATACCAAGGAGTCATTTGTTCCCAACAAACATTCATGCAGAAAAAGAGACAGAAGAAAATTACATGCTTTGAAAATTAAAAACGTACAATCATCACATACACTGCTGTTGAGAGTGTTTTGAAAACTTAGATGCGTCCTGCAACCTTATGCTGCTGTTGATGATGTGAGATGACACTCTCATGAGACCTGACTGACCTTCTGCTAAAATCAGTTACAAACTCTAGCTTCACTTTATCAGAAGAGAATCACAGCCTGAATTTCCTCTGAATGACATATTTTTCCTCTGAAAATCTCTCTGTTCATTGCTTAAATGACCGCAAGACATAAATGTTAAATCTAAAATCTTCAGAATAAAAATTCATATTGACTAAATGACTAAATGACGAGCTATTTGTATTTCTTCACTGTATTGAAGACAATGTTTTGGCCATGATGAATTCAGAGAAATCAGATGAATGACTGTTCATTAGTGTTTTGTTTTCGAAATCAAATCCAATGAAAAAGACAATTTCTTTATAAACAGTCATGGAACGGTGCTACCTCAACACATGAGGTCAACTCTGCAGTGTGGAACATTTTTTATTTTCTGTATGAGTTCCTTGTCACATCATATATCTACTTCATCAAACAACTGCAAGACAATTGCACCATAAGAGAGCACACAATTTTTTTGATGTATTAAATAAGCGTATATTACATTTTGAGATAAATCTATGGGAAGAATCACAGAATCATAGAGTATACTAAGTTGGAAGGGATCCACAAGGGTCATCGAGTCCAACTCCCAAGTGGAAGCCCATACAGAGACTGAACCCACAACCCTGGTACCATGAACATCATGTAACAACATAATATTCACAGAATATTATTATGAGTTGGAAGGGACCTACAAGGATCATCTAGTCCAACTCACCATCTAACACCCGTACAGTGACCGAACGCACATCCCAGAGTGGTAAACACAAACCTAGTTCCCTCATGGTCTAACACGCCACTCCGAGACGGAAGGGACCCACAGGATCATCCAGCCCTACACCCCCTAGCTAGACCATGTCACTAAGCTCCTCATCGAGTCTTCTCTTAAACACCTGACGGGACGGCGACTGCACCACTTCCCTGGGCAGTCCATTCCAATGTGCAATCACTCTCTCTGTGAAAAATCACTCTCTCTGTGAAAAACCGCTTCCTAACATTAAGTTTAAACCTCCCCTGGCGTAGCTTGAGGCCGTGCCCTCTCGTTCTGGTGTTGTCAGCCTGAAAGAAGAGGTCCACACCTGGCAGCAACTTCCCTGCAAGTAGTTGTAAACAGCAATGAGGTCACCTCTGATCCTCCTCTTCTCCAGGCTGAACAACCCCAGTTCCTGTAGCCGCTCCCCACAGGGCTTGTCCTCCAGCCCTTTCACCATCCTTGTCACCCTTCTCTGGACCCTCTCAAGCAGCTTAATAATGTAACAACATAATCCATCTGAGCTAATCTCAGGGTCATGTCATCATCATTTTTTTTTTTTAATTGTAAAACTCATTTGAGTTTTAAGGGTACTTAAGGATATCATGAGGCTACATGCCCTGTGTAGATAGCGAGCATCAAGCTCATTATCCTCCTAACAAACAGAGCTGAATCCCTTCCTAGGCACAGGTTTCTGTGCCTGTAAGCCTGTTCTTTCTGCAGCAAATGAAAACCCAGAAATCATTAAAGGAATCAAATGTGCTTTCTGGTGCATTGCAAGACCTTAAACTACATTTTGTTGGTGCAGTGCCAACAACTGCTCTGATGGAGCCACAAATCCATTTCTTCAGGAAAATAGTGCAAAAGCATTCATACTGCTGCTGTTCAGATAGAAAAGATACTTAATGCATGTCTAATGAAGTAGAAATGATAGAAAAAGTGGGCATCTAACTAATGCAAGGAAAAGAAAGGAATGGCCTACCCAATTATTGGTTGAATTTAGTCTTTCAATGCTTTCACAATTGCCTTAAAAATTGTCAAACCAGGGAATAAGAAAGACAACAAAAATCAATTCTATAGTAAGTTTATCCAAAGAACAACTCCTTTTATAGGTGTTTTTTGCCTTTCATAATTTCTAAAGAACTGCAATAATACACATAGCTGGCTCCTTTAAAGAAATTAATCAGAATTGATTTTGTGGTGCTTCACATGAAGCAGAGAATCAAGATAAATACAGTGCTCAGGATCTGAGACTCTTATTGATATTATTTGTCACTCTTAGAGGTTCTCCAGCTAATAAATGTAAATTCACATGAGAACTGAAATACTATTCAATATAAGTAAGGATGGCCAAGATCCAACACTTTGTTAATTCAACCACTGGCCTTTCATACTATAATATAGCTGTGCTTAAAACTTTTACTGTAAAATGTGCTCTGCAGAGCTGCTCTGGATTTCTGTGGGCATGCAGACACTTCAGCAAATATTTCACAGGTTCACAGGTTATTCTGAGTTGGAAGGGACCCACAGGATCATCTAGTCCAACTCACATCAGCATGCTAGCAAAATTTTGCTAATGTTGAAAATTTCATACATAATGGCCCATCCAATATAGCTTCTTAAATTTAACTGCAGGTTTACTTTCATATCTTCATAGAATACAATCTTGAAATATGAGAACAGATTGTATTATAAAGGAACAAATGACCAGCAAGTGGTGCCACGTTTATGACTAATTTAAACTTGACTTTGTAATACCTAAGAACTGCTAGAATGTCAGAGGGTTGAAACCATTCACTGCTCATGGGACATTTTGAGTAACAGGATCTTGCCAAGATATTCTAACTGCACATTTCATTAAAGCCTCCTAGTCACTGGGCACATACTGGATAAAATCACAAAGTACTAAATTAAAAAAAATAAAACACCAGATTAAAGTTGAAAATTAAGGTTTTTAATTATCTCCTTTCTTCATCGCTGTACAATCATTGATATAAAATGAGCATGTTACCCTACCACAGTAAGCACCACTATATTTATGTCAGTGGGCCCACTGGCGTCCTGGTTTTAATATAGAAATAACAATTTCTTTATCTGTACACTCCACAAATAGTATGACATTTTAATTCATGGATAAAACATATTATTAAAATGTATTATGTTAACACCTTCAGTTTCTGAGAAATAAGACAAATCAGTTCTTTAACATGAGTTCCCATGCATAACTTCAGTTTGTGCAGCTATAACAAAGAGATATAAAACATTCAGTAATGAAAAATGACAATGCTTCTGATGCCACCCATAGTGACTCTGCTGTATGTTTTGAAAGGAAATCAAATTATGACTATCATTATTATATTTCTATTCCTCTTCTCTCTTTGTTTCCCCTCAAAAATTGACAATGGTCTTGAAGTCAAATTAAACATCTGTTTGTAAAATAAACTGCAGTGCTACTGACAGCTGCTGCCGAATGGCAAATGCTCTACAGCTGTTGGGCTCCTAAATTAACAACGATTTTCATTTACAAACAGCAAACAAGAAGAAAATTATGGAGTTGTGTTTTCCTTTTCCATCCCACTACTTGAAATTTATGAAAATACAGACTCTACTAGAGACTTATCCAGAAAGAAAAGCTTACTGTTCTATTTCCCCACTTACTGGGAGCAAAAAATCAGACAAAATCAGAATTCTGCACAAGATATTTCAGAGAATATCCCTCCTTACATGTCTTACATCCTTTTGTGTTTTCCTCAAGGATAGGTAAATATATTTAATAATACATTGAGTATTTATCCTTCTCCAAGACAAATTTTTTCAATTAAAAAAACTATTGAAAAACATTTTCTTGATTTGTCATAGAACTATTTAGATTTGTAAATACACACATATGCCAAACTCGCAGACTTTTCCTAAAATTTTACTTAAAATGTTACATAATAATTGCATCAGATTATTTAAAAAACAAATTAATTTATTTTCTCATATGTTTAGAGCTCAACTGGAACTCAGCAAAGCGATTCAAGTTCAGTGTGGCTATGCATACATCAATACTTTCATTAGCTTGAATGATGGAGCAGAACAATTTACTGACTGCAGACAATACCAAGCTGTAGTTAACTAATCTCGGGCACAAAGTCCTAATTTTATATAAGAGTAATTATTTGCACAAAGAGAGGAAAAAGCCTTCGTATCAAAATATTTGATAGCAGGATAAAGCAAGTCCAGCAGATCAGAAGCTGAAGTAAATCTCTTAGGAAAACCAGTAAACATTGGAGTGGGAGTCATGCAAAAGCATTTGTAAGCCCAGCTTTAAGTACCACAATTCAAGGATACAGCTCATTTGGAGAAAGTTTAGACAAGGCCATGAGAACGACCAGCTATCTAGACAGGGGGAAAGACTGAAGGAGATGGGGTTGAGTAGCCTACAGAAAAGGCACATGTTGAAAAAAGAGGGTTAGAGCACCTCTGTGTAATAAGGGGCTTTAGAGGAATCATTTTAGCACAACAGTAGCACTGACAATATTAGGACCACTTCCTCATGTGGAATGTCAAGGTTCCACCTCAAGGAAAAGCAGAGGTTGGCAGTGGAAGCCCAGTCATGGTACATCCTACTGTCATACTGTTGTCAGACAATAAAGACTTGGGTCATTCACTGAAGTCCCTTCTAACATCACTTGCTATGACTTACTTACCTATCGAGTTTTGGATCAGAAAGTAGAAATACCAGACAGCACTGTACCTCACTTGCTACTTAATATGACTTTTTCAGGTGCACAATTTAAACACATAATTGTCCCTAGAACACTGTTGAGAAGCACAGCATGTATAATTCAGCATGTATAACTGTTAGGAAATAAAAATGAAAGTTTTAAACATCCCATCTCAAAATACAAAATTAGAATACTGGTGACTTCTGGTCAGTTCCATGGTTGTGTCCACTGTTAACCTTAAACATTAAATTTTAATGAAGTATTTCCCCATAAAGTCTGGAGAAAACACAATGATGATCAAAAAGCGAACTGTACCAGTGTCTTGTCATAAAGTATGTTGAACTTCACAAATGCCTGAATTGCCACACCACTGAACACCAGTGATCATTGTTTTATGATTTGAAAAACAGCCTGTTTTACAAAAATACATTCATGAAACTGAATAACCATATGTGCCAACAAAAGTATCTGCACATTACTTCATTTTATCACAAAATGTACCATATTTTCTTTTTTTTTTTTAGTATGAAATTATGATAGGCATTTTTAAAGTAGGGTGTGAAGCAGTTAAAAATATTGTCTTTCATAACAAAGCTGTAGCTACATTCCCCTTATCCCTTGAGGAAAGGCCACCATTCTTCTCCCTACTCCTTTCTCTCATGGTTTTTCTATTGCTTTGCACACCTCAAAGAATAAACACATCTTTGAGTAGTAAAGCCATTAAGCTGCTTTGCAACACTACAGCTTTGCAAACAAAAGAGCAAATGAATGAATCTAACTATATTTTTATAGGATTACAATATTAATTGTGCCATAAAAAAGATTATTTAGAAGAACACAAAACTTACAAGAAAATCCACTTATAATACTTTCCGAATTCATGTGCTTCCATTGTGATGTTAAAGAAACAATATTAAATCTGTGAGAAAATGAAAGCGAAATGGAATTTTGTTTTAAATGTCAATGTGTCAGTAGATCCACAAAGATCCATATACTGAAATGCAAATATGCATTTTAACATCTAATATTAGAGCTGCTATAAATATAGGGATGTATAGAAATGCAGAAGGTCACTCCTTATTCCTAACACAAATAAACACTCTGGGCATGTTTAACCTATAAAACAAAATCTAGGGCTGTAAATTAGTTTAAACTTTTGTCCTGTTTGTGTTTTGTTTTTTTTTTTTAATAAAGGCACTGGATAAAGAAAATACAGTTGCCATATCCATGGTGCAGTTGTGCTCGTGGATTGGGTGACTTGCGGGACTTGTGGGAGACCCGTAACCAGTGAATACGGAGGTGTGACTGTATTTAAATTCTTTTTAAGGAACCAAAACAGTGCAATACAAGCTTTTCTATCTCACAGTGGTTTGCAAAGAGTCACTGGCCTCTAGTTTCTTTCAAGAAAACAAGGCATTGAAAAATGAGTTGAGCTACATAAAATAACCCAGAGTGAAGGACAGGAATGGACCCAAATCTATTCATTGCTATGTCCCTTGACATTTATAGCTGTGTACATTTCTGTTACAACTCCTAAAAGTGAAGAATGGGAAAAAGTGAAAGCACATCAAACAAGCTGCATATGCAAAACTGTACATTTTCTATACATCAACGGTTGTATTTGTTCTATGGACTTCTGTGATTCTGTTATTCTGTATAGAAATACCTTAGTTTGTTATCTTAGCTGTGTAGAAATACAGAAAGTGTCTATATAAAATATTTTATTTAAGCTATGGCCCATGAATATTAAGCTATACTGCTATTGCCTCTGTCAAAAGATAAAATTCAGCAACTACTGCTGCTGTTGTGTGATAGTTAATTGGAAGATATTTTTTAAAAACTATTAGTACAAAAACTGTGATAACTTCTCAGCATGCAGAAGACTCATTAATTCTACTGGGAAAATCAATACAGCTGTTTATAATATGAGAATTGTTATCTTCTATTGTTCCATAAACAGATTGTTACGGTGAGCTCTTGCTAGGCAAGGAAAGCAGATTGTTCCCTATTTTTCCTTGACCATTGTATTTAGTCATAACAGCAAGCTGTTGGTAAATACAACTGTGCTCAATTGCTCCACTGTCAATATTATAATAAACAGTCAGGTAGAATGTGTTATGCGAAGTATTTGGACAATCGCACAGTAAGACTGAAAAGATAAATGGAAAAGACTGAACAACAAATTTAATATCCAGTTCAAACAAGCAGGGGTTTTCGCTGTTCTTTGTTTTTATACTTAGAATATTTAGAGGCATAGTTTTATAGTGAACTCCTCAGAGCTCTTCAGCTATGTACTATGAGCTATTACTCATCTGCTTCAAAATAGTGTGATATTTCTGTAAGTATGAATCTATGAAATCCCTTCAAGAATTACAACCTACAAGTATGTAGGAACCCTAAAAGAGTTTGTAAAGTCATCACATTGCATATATTTTGTAACAAATTGGATGCATTTAAAGAATACATTCCATATAAACCATTTAAAGAAACCAAGAATTAAGCATATGGGGAAATACTTGAGCTATATTTTGATTAGGAAAGTATTCCAAAAAATCAAGAAAAAATTGTACACTTTGGGATAAGTATAAAATAACAAAGAGAAGAAAATATTTTAGTGGCAAAATCATCAGAGGTGACCAAAGAATCTACTTATGCTGCTTAATCATCTTAGTCTAGTAACCTGAATAACTTAAGACCATGTCCATTTTCTCCTCTCACTACCAGCTCATTGATACAGATGATGGATTTAGGACGAGCATGAAAAGTGCCACACAAATTTTTCAATAACTGCACATAATTATCTTTATTTTTTTATTTTAAGTTCAACTCTGGGATCGTCTATTACACACATGTTCCTTTTAAATGACTAGCAACACTTTCAGATGCAGATGCACATACTTTCACCCAGGTAAAGGAGTCTGACTGACCCACACTGTGGCTCCTTTACAACTGGAACTTCTTTCCATGAGGAGCAAATTTGTGCAATAATATCAAGACTTTTACTAAAAGAGGTTAACTCTGAAATGCATTTCAGTCTGACCATCTCAGTTTAGCATTTCTCATGAACACTCCTCTTAATATGGTCAGTTAATGAACTGGTCGTGTATTAATTTACACATCACAGAGCTGCTCCTGTGGATTTTTGATTTTGTTATCCAGATGCTTTGTGCTCTATTTTTGGCACCAAGGATCACATCATGAGTTTTGAGTGTAGACAAGAGTTTTGGCTGCAGATCAAGACAGTTTCAGTACATGTATGTAGTTATAAACTCATGGGGGTTTATGACACTTAGTTCTCTTAGTCTATCCAACATCGACATGGAGGTTAGAAACAGTGGTATCCACGGCCTAGACACATGAACTGAAGTTCTCCTCATAGGGATGACAGCTTTGCTACAATAGCACAAGTATCTAAAAGATTTTGCCAATACATACTCTATCTACACTAAACGTATCATAGTTTTGCATTAGAAGGTGGCAAAGTTTCCTCTGCTCCCTGACTACCTACAAAGAACCAATGTAGGTAAAATCATGCAGGTAATTATATACTCAGAAAAACAGTAAGTTTCACACTTTTCCTCAAAAACTGTCTCCTTAGAGATGGCTCGGAACACATTTCCAGAGACAAACACCAGAGACTCTATAATGAATACAGTAGATTTCAGAAAATAGTAATGGTAATCAACAGTATTTACAGATACCAGACAAAGCTAGAAATCTGAGACTCAAAGTGGTCTAAAAGAAGTGATTCTCTATCACTGCTAAGAAACTTTGGATAAACATTTGTTGTTTGTTGTTTTGTTGGGGTTTTTTTTGTCAATAGTGCAAATCACTGTTTGAAATTCATATTTAAGATTTTCTTTATTAAACAAGATAAATCACCATTAGTTGTTTGGGAGTTTTTTTACAGAATTAAGCAGTCTCTGAACATTAGCTGTCAGATATAACAAGGAAAAAAAAACGTGTACTGTTCTACATTTCATGAAAAGTATGACATGCTAAATTAAGCATGATTGTCTACATGCAGAAAAAAAGGGTTTATCTAAAAGTTTAAACCGTTTTCACTCACTTGAACAAAATACTCAAACAGAATGACCAAGACAGAATCACAGAATCACAGAATATTATGAGTTGGAAGGGACCCACAAGGATCATCTAGTCCAACTCACCATCTAACACCCGTACAGAGACCGAGAGCACATCGCAGAGCATAACACCAACCTAGATCCCTCACAGTCTAGCAGGCCACTCCGAGCCGGAGGGGCCCAACGTCATCCAGCCCTACACCTCCCGGCTAATGTCACTAAGCTCCTCATCCAGTCTTCTCTTAAACACCTCCAGGGACGGTGACTCCACCACCTCCCTGGGCAGCCCATTCCAATATGCAATTACTCTCTCTGTGAAAAACCGCTTCCTAATGTTAAGATTGAACCTCCCCTGGCGTAGCTTGAGGCCGTGCCCTCTCGTTCTGGTGTCGTCAGCCTGGAAGAAGAGGTCCACACCCATCTGGCTGGTTTCAAACCCTTGAAAATTTCTCTATTTCTATATCCTGGTGATATAAACACCACCAGGCTCTGTCACTGTATTACTGTAAATTTTAATGGTAGGTTTAAAATGATGCTAGAAAGCAAATGCATTTTGAAGGGCTCAGTATCTAGTAAATAAGCTTTAGAAAAGCAACTTTTATCAGAGGATGAAGGAAACAAACCTGGTCCTCCCATATTGACACGTGGCACCTTAGTATCCAATCAATCACAAGAAACAAGTGAAAGAAAATAGGAATAGCGGGATGTTGCACTGAAAACATGAAAACAAGTAGACTATAGACAGTATGACAGCTCCGAAGGGTCCAAATAGATAACCTTAACCAGAGAAGCAAGAAAGCTACACTTGTAAGCACTTTCCTGCTCATGTTGATACTTGGGTAGATTTTAAAGCTAACACAGATAGTGAGGCAGCCAAGTGAATCCTTATTGCCAAGTATGACCCAGCTGCATTCTGTTGATTTATCCTTAATAACTTCATCCCACATAGCAAAACTTTCTGTTCAAGTACCTAGTGCTGTGATGGGGTTGACCACTCTGTCTGACAGATGACGAGGAATTCCATTTCCATTAGGTCATTCTAAAAATCACATTGCTTAAAATTGTCTTGCAGTGTCTGGGGCCCTCCCCAAAGCAATAGGATATTTCTCCAGTCCATCTATCTGCAGAAATCATTCTAAGAGCTGCTATGCTGGAGAGTCTGTGTACCTTCCTGTAATTGGATTTAGCTGCACAGTGTTCCGAGCATACATCAGGCAAGCGGAAAGAGGGCTTAAAGCTTGAGGGTCTCCCAAGCAGTGTGTAATATAAAAGCAAAGTCTTTTATCTTGTGTCTTCAGTAAGACTCAAGCATAGGCTTAAGTGTGTGGATAAATGGAGCCTCAGATATTGTTTACATCACGGGAGCACAGGCAGTACTGGCAGTTTCAGTACAACCTGGAAGAATTCAAACCTTTGGGGTATTTCACTGTCATAATTTAGTGAAAAAGAAGAGAATGGATGAATTATCCTCAACTAAGCAAGTGCAGCCCAACATCATGTGTTAATCAATTTCCTTTTTTTGTTCCTCCCAATACTCAGTCTTCACACAGAAAAATGTCTTAGAAAGCAAGAGAGTGATAAGTCAAAATCAAATACATGCCTATTCTCCAGGGCTTTGTATCTTGCAGTCACCAAGGAAGGTAGCATTACACACAAATGGGCTCATGCAAAATGATTTAGCAACTCTTACAGAACCCTAGAACCACAGATTATCATTTGTCTGTGTCATTTTATTCTTGTCACAGCCAAACTGATCACATGCACTATATGCCTAGAAAGCACTGGGAAGTCGACCAGCCAAATATGAGCAATCGAGTGTTTCTATCAAAGGTATCAGAGTTCACAAATTGCAGGAAATTAGCTATTCCCAAATCTCAGTACTGGTCCAGGAAAAGCTTTCTGGAAGACTCTACACTTGCCATACTGATCTAGAAAAAGCCATTATTTGGCACTAAAACTGTAATAAGTTTTTATAGGTCATCTGTGTATAATTCGTGATTATATTTACTTTCCTATATATTGAAGTCAGTAGACTGGGATGTAAGTACTGAAAAAGTATATCCTTACGACTCAGAACAGATTTCAAAATGTTGCCATTCTGTTTTGGAAATTCTAAAACAAAATCACCATAGTATCCAAGGATTGAAACAGATATGTATCGACTAAAAAAAAAAAAAATATTTGCACTCCCATCACATACAGAAAAAAGAAATGCAGGATATTTTTCCTGTGAAGTTTAAGGTTTCAGAATTATCCCATGGTGAGTTTGGACTTAACTATTTAAAATAATAGCTGCTTTTAGACTTTTGCTTTTATCATACAAAATAATTATAAAAATTTCCACCGTTTCCTTGCTATTTTATGGGAGCTGACCATAAAGAAGGTTTATAAAGAATGCTGACTACGAACTCTAATTCAGGTGTCAGCAAAGCTTTATGTACAACAGAGAAATCTAAATGTTGTTAATGCCAAAACCTCATCAGTGATTGCTATGTAGGTGCCATGTAGGACTGTGCTGCAGCACAAACAAATGACACATTATGATGTTAATTTCTGGCATCAACAAGTCTTAATAATGGTCACTGTTTCATGCTTTCTTTGAACAGCCCTTGAGAATGCTGTAGTTCCTCACCCTCTGAGCAGTAGGGAGGATCATGGGAGGAAGATTGTATTTTTTGCATAATTTTTACAGGAAAGTCACTCTTCAGCAGCACATACACACACACACCAAAGGTGCCCACAGCACACTGTAAATAAGAAGCCATAGCACCAAAATTTTCCTTTCCCCATAGATCTAAATTTTCAAGGTGTTCTTTTAGCTCCCCAAATCAATTATGGGAACTGGTGTCAGTCAGCTAATCTAACATTGGTACTCCAGTGTTTTGTTGGGACTGCTTGTGGATATCCAGCAACCTGAGGTGGTTATAAGACATTAATTCATTCTGTATAGCCTTTGAGGCAGTGGCATTTAATACTTTCATGTGTAGAAGATCAGAATTGCAGTTATGGTTGTTACATTTTGGAACCTCTCTTGAGTCTTCTGCAAGAACGCAAATACTTGACAGAAAAAAATCAGTTTTGAACATCCTTCATGAATGACATGCCAAGCAGAGGGGAGAGAGAAGAAACACTTATCAAGAACCTGCAGCTGGTGGTACTTCACTGTATTCCTGTGCTGACAAGACCCAGGCAGGCTCTCTAACCAACTTCAGCCACAGACATTTAAGTTTCAGTGAGAAAATTATTGATCTAGGTTATTTTTAATTTTTTTGGTAATGGCAGTTCTACTTAGGAGAGCCATCAACTTGTGAAGTTGCATATCATTACTGGATTAAAGTTTAAAGTCCTGTCTTTTTAAAAGGCCTTATAAAACATCATCACCTTATTATTACTTTACTTAAGTAGTAAGTGCCTCAAGCAATATTTGTTATGCAGCTAAGAGGGGAGCTGTCCTGAGGGGAAGACCAAAGAGCTCTACTGATAAACAGCTTAACAGCACTCAAGGAATCAGCTTGATTGCCAAAGGAACTCTTGGAACATTCCATCTATAAACTAATAATACAACTTGTCTTGCCATGAAGCAAGCAGCAGGTTTCACAGCTTTACTGCAGCCTGATGTACACCTGTCTCTGCGGAGCTTAAGAAAAGCCTGTAAGTGTATTCTTGAGCTGCTTAAGTACACGTTAAACCAGGTGATTTTTAAGCAAAATTATTTTACTGAAACTGACAGGGAGCAAGTAAAAGCGTACTGTAAGGATTTGAGACTGTTCCACTGCCAGCTTCAGAACTGGGACAAAATCACCCTCAAAGATGTGGAAGAGGAGGATGTCTATCTTTTGCACCCATCAGAAAAAGGAGATGTGAAGCTCAGGGTGAATGAAAACAACCACAGACCTTTTTTTGCTGGTGGCAATTTTACAGCCTGTTCAGAATTCTATTGCAATTTTAATAACACATTTTCCCACATTCATCCGAACTATCTTCAGCACAACCTTTTTGATAACACTTCCTTAAAAGCTTGAATGTGTTCTGTGTCACTAAAGGCATCCCCAGCACTGACAAGACTAAAATTCCTTGGTCTGCTGCAAGGCACACTGTAAGATTTTCAAAGGCTTCTCCAAGACATGGATTCAAAGCAAGCAAAGAAATCGCCGTGGTCCATTTATATTTGATCAATCTATCCTATTAAATAAAGTAAGGTCTTAAGAGACAAAACGACGTTTCTCTGTCACTCTTCATAGTTCTACAGACAAATAAGTGACCCTAAAGCAAAGTGCACCTACATGGTGTTACCTTGGTCTACTGCTTAAAAAGCAGGAATGCACATGCTAGTGAGTGATAATAGTAAAACATCAGTAAATCATCACTAAGTCTAAAATGAAAGCATTCAGGCATTCACATCTAAACAAATACACTTTTTTTTTTAATTGATAAATGTTACTGAAGGTTTGGATTAACTTCAGAATATTTAGATTTTAAATTGTTAATATTTCACTGTTCAAGTACAACTAAACTTGATTAAGTGTGTCAAGGAGCAAAAAGAGTCTAAGAACTCCATAAATTCTCAATCCAATGAATACCAGACTTACTAACTGAATTTTCCTTTAATGGTTAGTTTAATATGCCTTAAAAGTACTTACTTTAGAATCACACAACCTGTCCCTGCAGGAGGAGCCGTCCAAAACACCTGAATGCGTGTCCTCCTTCGAGGTGTGCTCTCAGTCACAGCAACGGGACAATTGCTCATGAACTGTGTTTCTTCTTCATCTATGATCTAGGGAAATTTCGAGAGAGGAATGTAAAAAGATAAGAACATAAACAGCCAATGTCTCTCAAGTATGTTTTGTCGGTTCGTGTTTTCTTTGGGTGGAATATTTATAATACTTTCTGCTTAGCTCAGCATTACTTCAGTAAATTTATTTATAACATGCAGATTGCTCGCTGAATTGAAAACAAAAAGCTCACAAAATAAAGACAGAGGAATAAATCAGTTCTGGGTAGAGAGAATTCAGACCTTTCTGAGCATGGCTGCAAATAACCTTTTCTTTAGATTCTGTTTATTGGAGCTTCTTGTAAATATTAATGGACTGAAAATAATAAAAGATTTGTAATTTCAAGATTTTTGTTATGCTATGGCAACCAACTGATAAAGAAAGATGGAACATGTTAGAAAAGAACTGGGTTCAGTTCATTTACTATTTATTTCCTTTTTAAACTAACATTTCTTTAAACAGTACTATTCTTAAGGTACCAAAACAAACTCCAGGTCAAAAAAATAGTATGTGAATCATAAGCCTTAATAACTCAGAGTTCATTATTTAGTGCAAATTGCAGAAATTTTTGCTTTTTTGATTTACTGATGCTTAGCAGAAAAGTTTAATTGGCATAAGTCAGAAACCAGAGAGGCTGATTTGGTACTGGTGTTCTAAGGATTCTACTCCAAGGTGTCAAACTAAATAGCTTTCTCACTACATTCTAAAAAAGTGCACCAGATCTACTTTAGCAAGCAGGCATGCTCTATCTTACCCGATAATGTTGCCAGCTTTCCCAAATATTTTTAGTTAAGCCAACAAACATTTCTATATTTCCATAGCAGAATGAAGTGGCACTGGCCCAAAGGAGTGCTGAGAAACTCTATTTAGCTGGTCAATAGGGCAATGGTTAATGAGTTTTAAATTTAAAGCCATTAATATTCTACAAGTATTTTAATGCTTCGTAGGCCCTGTGTAACTAAACACAATATACACATCATGTATAGAATTTAATTAACATGAAGCAGTGGGAAGCATGGGATCTAGTGTAGTGACTGCACAGTTTCTACTTCTGCTAGATACAATTTAATGCATTTAACTTGAGCATCAAGAAGTCCCTAATCTACAATTCTGTCTCAGCCATCAACTGTGTTTATTCTGTCTGCCTTATTCCAGTAACAGTAAAATAAAGAAATAAAACTGTCTACTTATCTCTCAGAAAGGTTGGCTCAATTATTTCAGGACCATACCAATAGACCTTTTATCCATACCTCACAGTAATTCCTTCTCATTCAGAACTCAGTCTTGGTGGAAGCTCTGAGAGAAGAATGGATGATTTTATACCATCTCCCACACAATAAAATACCATTGCACATTATACAAAAGCATGGTAATTCCCAATGAAAAGGCTCTTAGAAGGTCATCAGAAAGTTCTTAAAAAGGACAGCTTTTCTAGAAAAACAGGAATATTGCAAATTACTGTACTAGCTTCATGATCTCTTGTCAGAGGCATAATGCTGCTGTAGCATAACAACTGATCTTCTTGGATAAAAACTTATTTTAAAAGTTCAGTTCAGGTCAAGATTACATAATTAGAGGTGAGTATAAATATGACTGATCAAATACAAGCTATCCAGCAATGACTAGTGAAAATTTTCCAAATCTAGTTTAGCTCTTCCCTCGCACAGACACTCCATCAATGAATGTTTCTTGAGAAGCCCAGCTGAAACAAGACCATCCTGAGTACAGAGTTGCTATTTTCAGTTACCTTGAATTTAGCTCCTTTCTTATCACTAAAGATCATTCCTTCTGCAGTCATCATTGCAGGCCCATCTGCTATGTAATTCTTATCTCCTGGTGAATAAATTCTGATTTTCCCCTCAACAATGAATGGAAACACAAGGAATGCCAAAACCAACTCCAACAACTAATGCCTAAGGAAAGCAGTTGTGAGCAGCTATGAGTAGTAACTGTAAGTCAAATTTATGACTACTGCAAAGGCAGAAGCTGAAATACTTGTTTGCATTCTAGATAGTCATTATGTTGGAGCATATCCATGCCCTCTTCCAGTGGCAACAACAGAACATGGAAATGTGGACGTATTTTGTACTTCTTTCTACTTTTGTACTTGATTCCTGCCACTTAGCATATAAAGAATTTTCTCAAGGAATACAGATGCCTATAATGAAGTAATTTAAAAGTTCTGTTTGCATTTTAGGACATAATCCTGGGAGAACAGGAAATGTCTGAGCCTCAAGGGTACATCATGATTTCCTGCATCATCAACCATCAAAGGAGAAGACTTAGGAAATAAGCGTTTACTGGAAAAACCTGAACATAACATAACATCTTCCAAAAAGCATCCCTTTGAAGAAAAATTAGACAGAAGCTTTCTTAATAAAGATTCTCCTAAATTAGTTGAGAGAGGCTCAAATGCCAGTTGATTTGAGACAATTAAAGTAATTTTATTATATATTAAAAAATTGAGGATTGTCCAGATTCTAGGATTTCAGATAAACATAAACCTGTATTTAACAAGTACATTTATTAAAAACATGTTTGGGGTTTTTTTCTCTCATATCCATGAAGGTTTAATTCTTTATAAAATGTTCTTAAGAGCAATGAGAAATGGTTCCTGATTGATATAGAAGTATTAACAAACATCATGACATTTTAGGGTGGTGGATGATATTATTCCGCTCACATGTAACACAGGAGAGAAGCAATAGTATCCTGGCCAACTGTAGGGGGGAAAAAAAGAGACACATAATACAATCCTGATTTTTCTTCTGGAATCATGTCAGACCACAGGCAGTGAAGGAAACAGTTGGCAGGGGAAAGGCATGCAGA